>JAKWJA010002490.1:50994135-51594135 GCA_027704765.1 Solanum habrochaites | reverse complement strand
TTATCTTCTGTGTTTTTATATTTTTATATATATATTTATATTAAATTTAATTAAATTTAAATTTGTGATAAAATATTCGAATAAGAATATGAAATTCTAACGAAGAATGGTTAAATTTGAATGTTTCACTATAAACCTTATTGATAATCTAACGTCCATATCTAACTTTGTTATCTAGTAGTTTTATTAGGACAAGTTAAAAAATAATAAATATGTAACTTTATATACTGTTACGTTTTAAACTATTATTATATTTAACCAATTACAACAAGTTATAACTTCCTTTTTTCTTCCCTTCGAAAACATCTTATTTTAACTTATCTTGATACCTTAGGCGTGTTATGGTATGTCAAAATTGTTGGATTTTATTTGCCGTAATTTCTTACCATAAATAGGTTTTTCTTTTAGGAAAATATTTGGATAGACTAATCTTTTTTCTAGTAGGAAAATGTTTAGGGCTTTATAAATGGAAACACGTTCCTTCTAACTTAATTAACATTCGATTTTATGGGTCACAAGCTTGATATGTTATCACTTGTGTGAACCTCCCATGTATTCCGAGTGAATTGGTTGATGTTGTTTTTCTCTGTATTTTTGTACTCTCATATTTATAGTGGATTGCTCATCTCATTTGTGGAAGTAGGTCGATTGACCGAACCACGTTAAATCTTTGTGTTTTTTTGATATATTTCTCATTGTCTTCTTACGAGATTTACTTTGCTAACTTCCGCGTTTACACCTACTTATTTTCGATCCTGACAAAAAGTAACCTAATGATATATGAAATATTGATTGGCACAAATAAACTTATATAGAATTAACAATACCCAAATCACATATAATGATTTAAGTTTTTGTACACAATACAGACGGAGCAATTATTTTAATTAATATAAATGATGAACAAGTAAGTATATATATATAGCTAGGATTACACAACTCATAGATATTATAATTGGGAGATGCTAGTGTATATCATCATCAGGCTGAGGGTTAGGGTTATTGTTCCATGTAGTATTATTATTATTATAAACTCCATAATTAGCATTAGCATATCTCATCAAATCAGCATTGGTAGCATCCAGTTCTTTCTGAAGTCGTATAACTTGTCTTTGTAGAACAGAAATAGCTCCAACACAACCATAAACTGGATCTTTCATACGCGCTTCAGCTTCATAAGCAAGAGAATTCACCGCGTCTTCTCTCTGATGAGCTTCAATTTCATTCAGAAGTTTACTTACATTGCTTGCACCAAATATTTTGTGTACATTGGCAAATTTTTGTGGATCTTCTGGGGGAAAATAAGGACAAAATATGCAACCTGGTAAACACTTTCTTCTCAAAAATTTACAAGCTGCACAAGGAGGATTCGAGGAGCTGCTACTCGAACAAGACATTCTCTCGTACGTTATAACTCTACATAATTTTTACATCATCAGATCATCATCATTTATTGTCTACGAATATCACTTAAAAAGTAATAATTCTTAAGTATGAGGGTTTCATATGATCATAGCTTTAAAACTATAAGGTAAATTAAACTTAATTTTAAAGTCAAATATATCAAATTTGCAAAAGAATCAAATGATATGCATAAAATCTAGCTACTATCTATCAGTCTAATCAAAATGGCCCTTTATTTTGACATTATATAAAAAGGAAACATTTGTAAATTTAAAAATAAAAAAAATATCATGCTCAGTAATGTTGATTTGTCAATTTACTAAAACACACACTATATAAATTTATATAGTTTAAATTTAATTTGGAGCAAAACAGTAAAACATATCGTAAACTTACTATGCTGCCTTTTTAAAGTAAATATCCGACATTCCACCTGCAAACTTCCGCAAAACATGTCTTTTTTTTCACATCAACTAATAAAAAGTCACAGTAATTTTCATATCATTGCCAAAAAAATGAACTTACTTACTAACAGATTGTAGGGATTTTTATAGGTCTATTAGCCCTATATATATGAAGAAAAAATAATAAAAAGATACCTTAAATTTTCCTCTTGGTAGTTGCAAAGTTTTTCAAGCTATGTTATAACTTGATTCTTCTTTTTTTTTTTTTTTTGAGAGAGAGAAAATTAGAAACCCTAGAATTGGAGAGAGAGAAAAAAAAATGAAGAAGAAAAAACTAGTGGGAAGTAAAAGGGACTAAGCACATTTAAATAAGTGAGTATTTCCTAATCAAGTAGTAAAACTTATAGGACACATACTATTATTGCTTTCAACAAAAATAAAAAATTATGTACGATGTTTAATGAATTTTTACAGTAGCTATACAATATTTATTATGAATATGATTTCTTTTTTAAAATTTTAAGTAGATATAGTAAGTGTTAAAGAATGACAAAAAGTCTCACATCGGTGGTTAATGAAATGGATGGACTCCTTATAAGGCTTGGACAATCCTCCTCCCTTTGAGCTAGCTTTTGAGTTTGAGTTAGACCTAAGACCTAATTTCATAGTAAGAGACGCATTGTTTGTGATAATAGTTTCATTGTAGTTTTTTAAATGGTTATATAGTGTATAAAAGGCGATTGAGAGTATATTAAGTTATACATAGATATATATATTAATTATGTAAAAAATATTTATGCAATCAATTATATATGTGTAATAATAATTTAAATAGATTGTCTTTAATTTTGACTCTTAGGTTCAGTCATCATTTCTTTGTAATTATTCTAGGGGAAGACTTGGCTAATTTTCTGTCGGCATGACATGTACATGCATGATAAAATTGATAATCATTACCCACCACTTCAGTTTATCGAGTAATTTTTGTAGATAGTCATCTCTGTTAGGGAAATTATCTAGAAATATCACTTATACTTATTTTAGTATTATAATATCATTTAATTTTATCATTTTTTTAAAAATATATTTGATACAAAAAAATATATTATTTTTCTCCTACTAGGAAGCCATGTCACATTTTAATTTTAATTTTTCAAAAAGCATTTTAAATAAGCTCTAAAAATACAATTTTAAAAAACAAGAATTTTAATATAGCTATTTTAAATAGAAAATAAAAGTTCTTGTTTAAAAACACTGTAACGGCAAAAAATGTCTATTTATATTTATCACATTTTCAATGATTTTAATGAATACTCCAACAAAATGGAATGTAGAAATATCAATCTAAATAGCATAAGAAAAGGTGCACCATAAAAAAACTATAATTATTATTTTGAAAGTTAATTAAAAAACTTGTTTTTAAAAAATAACTAAAATAATCAATTAGTAGTTAGTTGTAGAAATTTGATATTTTTTTTCATTCATTTAAGATTTATCTTTATATATCTAAAAAAACAAAACATTTTCAAAAAACATAAATAGAAAACAATATTTAAAAAAAGAAAATATATTGCAACCTAACGTTTAAATAGCTTTGAATCATATTCTTTTAATAATTAAAAAAAATGTGACATGGCATCCTAATAGAAGAGAGATAATATATTTTTTGTGTCAAGTATAGCTTAAAAAAAATAATTAAAGTTGGGTGATATTATAGTTCTAAAACAAAAATAAGTTATATTTCTAGATAATTTCCCTAACATAGGTGACTATCTAGGAAAATTACTCTGATTTATTAATGAAAATCATCTCTTGTGACTAAAAAATTGAATAGAAGAAAAAAAATATATTCTTTTTAGACTTGTTTAGATGTAAAAATAATCTCTCTTATTAAAATTAAAAAGAAAAAGTTCATAAAAGAACTACTAACCCAAATCTCATCATTTATATTATTAAAGGCCGATAGCCATATTGATAGTGGCAATAAGGCACAAAACAATATATAGATTAGATAATTGTTAATAATTTAATTTTCAATATGTAAGTTTGTTAAAGCAGATATATTATTTGAATTATATCAAAATCATATATTCAAAAGTTTAAAGCTTCCATGAAAAAAATATTGAAACGGAAAAATAATGAAATTGTTCCCATGCATGTAGTCAATAGTATCGAATTGAAACAAACATATTATTCTTTTTGAATTATTCAAATTTAAAGGCTAATTATCACCATATAAAATTTCATATATGGTGAAAGAAGCAAATATTAATTGTCTTAGGTCAAAATTTCATATAAAAAAATCCCCCCCACCTACCAAATAAATGTAGGATAGATAATATTCTGAAATTCCAGAAAATATTACTGTTTGGCTCATTATTGAAACAGTAACTAAATCTTTTTAAACAATAATTCAATACTGGAATAAATCTTCTTGAGAGGACAGATAATTTAATATGATGCTATATATATATATATATATATATATATATATATATATACTGTTTCTTATATTTCATGTCTTCATCATTCTTTTTGCTCTTTAATTTTATTCTCAACCTCTACTATTTAAAATGATAATAAGAAAACTAAAAAAAATCTTAGACAAATAATTATTCCATATGTCATCAGCATGCAGTTGCTAGAAATTTCAAATTTTTAGGTTCGCAGTAAATAATGTTGTGTTGTAGAACTATAAAGCATTATTATAATGAGCAACTTTTACATATAGCAAACAACCTATTTTCTTTATTCTTTCATGTCGAGCTTTCGAAAGCCACTGGGGAGGGAGAATGAACGATCGACTGCTAAAGATCTTGAATAAAGCATTGATAGCTTTGCAGAGGAGAAAAACTTCGATTCTTCCCGAAGGTGTTCCTTGCATGCTGAAGTGAACAGGGGCGGTATCAACTACGACAATTGTATAATTTGCTGGCCTATTTCGCTGCAATTGTATAATGCACAATTGTATAATTCGTTGTCTATTTCGCTGCAATATTTTTATAAAATTTGCTTTGCATACAATTGAATCGAATTAAAATGTATGTATATTGCATAATTATAAGTGTATAGCAAGAAGATATATGTTTTTCTCTCGCTTTATACCAAAACAGAAACACAATATATACACTTCTGTTGTATAAAGTTAGAGAAAATTGTATTTCACTGCAATTGTATAATTCACAATTATATAATTCGTTGGCCTTTTTCTTTGCAATATTTGTATAAAATTTGCATTTGTCTACAATTGAATTGAAATAAAATGTTTGTAAATTGTATAATTAAGTGTATAACACGAAGATATATGTTTTTGCATGTGTATATACAATTTTCTCTCGCTTTATACAAAACAGAAACAGAATTTATACACTTCTGTGTATAAAGCGAGAGAGGCGAGCAGAGGGAGAGTGGCGAGCGAGAATGGGAGAGTGGCGAGCGAGATTTTTGGGAGAGAGGCGCCTGGCAAATTTTGACTAACGTTTGCTATGGAGCACAATTAAATCAAACCCTAGCTACTCCATTTATTTTAGGTTATTAGTTTGCTATTATATACAATTTTACCTATTATAATTTATATAGAAAAAAGCATTTCATTTTTTAAATATTTATTTTTAAGATAAAACTATTATAGTAAATATTAGAGTAAAGGGAGAATGATCTGGACTTTAAGTTTTATTTGTACTTATCTTTTAACATGATCGAATATTATTATGTTTTAGAAAAACATAACACATAAATAGACATGATCGATCGATTAAATATTTAATAAGGCAATAAGGACTACGTTAACGTGTCACATTTGTGACATATTAATGGTGTATACGTATATATTAATTAATTAAATGAATGAGAAAACAGGTGTCATTTTTCATGATTTCATTAGATAAGAGACTTCTTTTTGAGGTACATGAATCTATCTCTATTTTTTAATCCATCAATATAGTATTGCATGCTTTATTAAAAATAAAAAACCGAGTTACTCAATTATAAGGCCAATTCTCTTTTTTTAATGTTCTTTACCCATATAGAGCTTTAGCTCATAAATAAATTAATATAAAGAATTAATGCTAAATTCTCACACTCTTTGGATATTATAGAACTAATAATTAATAAGCATGCTCAGTGCTTATAAGATTCTTTTAATAACTGCTCAACCATTCTTAAAATAATATTTGCAACACAATAAAGATAAGATTCTAATGATTAAGGTGCAGATTATTGGTTCTTAGAAGTGAATATAATAGTACTGAGAATTGGTTTTGTAAGTCATTTACAATATTTTACTCATAATTTTTATTTTTTTACACATAAAAAAGTTTAAAAGACTGATTTTTTCCTATTCATAATAAAAATGGACACGAAAAGAAATATTTCTATATTCCTTCGTTCACTTTTTCATATCACTATTTAACTTGATATATCCATTAAAAAAAAAATTATTGATATAAGTATTTTATCAAACTATCAATACTAAACGATGTTTCGTATTAGATCTTGACAAATAATTTAAAAAATAAGTATTTAATTCTAAAGATAAAATATGAAAAAAGTATATCAAAATTAATAAATAAAATAAAAATCTATTTTAGAGATAAATATCCATTGGAATTGAAATAAGAGGAGAAAAAGAATAAAGTGACTAGTAATTTTTTTATTATTATTATTTTGACAAGGCTAAGAATAAAGTTAATAATTATGCAGTCCCCAACATGGATCCCAATTCCTAAAGTTGCGTCTTTAATGCGAAAAATTAGCGAATGATGTGAAGTAATTTGCGCGTGCATATCCTCTTTAATTTCTCTAAATTTTATTTACGCATTATGACTACCGTTTATTTATTTATTTCTATTGGGTACATGATCACATGAAAAAAGGATCTATTCTAGTATATCGTAGTTTTGGAAAAAAATGTTATGTATATTTTTAATAGGGAAAAATAATAAATATATTTTTGAATAATTGTGAATGATAGGTAGATATTCTTCATTATACTTTTAGGATATTAGTGCCCCTGCCGTTCTTAAAATAGAGTATACATGTCCTTCACTCTAACGGAAGACTAAATAGGAATACGTGGTACAATATTATCCGTTGATAAATGTCGGATCGGTGGATAAGATTATGACACGTATACGTCCGTTAGTATAAAGGGTGTATATGCTCTATTTGTTGGACGACGGGGACATTAATGTCTCAAAAGCATGACAGAGGGCATTTGCATACTATTTACTATAGTTCGGGATATATCTGTCATTTTTCCCTTTTCAATATTCATACCTAACTATATAAAAGATATTTCCTCTATTTTAAAATAAGTGTCATTTTATATTATTATTTATTTATTTATTTGATATAAACACGAGTACAAAAAAAATCTTTTTTTCCTCATAGAAAAGACTTACCATTTTTTGCTGTGACATGCACCTGGTCGTTTCTATTGTTTTGTTCTTCCATTTCAGTTAAGAAGTAGTAGTAGTCCAAATCCCTCACTCCCAAGTCCACCCTCGAACTCTTTACTCATTTTACAGCATAACTAAAAAACAGTTCAGACCTTTTTCTTTTGTTATCAGTATGTACGACAAATGCTAGGTTGCTAAAGATCTACATGATAGACTAATATGATACTACGTGTTGTTAAAATCGATTCAGTTATGGTGAACAAAGTCCTTACCTTGACGATCATCATTAAAAGAAACTGGAAGATTGTGTCGGCATAATATTATTCAGTATATATATCTCACCAACCAAGAGTAGCAGTTACAAATCATGAATTAGCAACCCGCTCAAAGTTTGGTCACATCAAAACAGATCAATAACAGTCAAAATTAAACATGTTTCTCAAAATAAGTGTTTATGTTGTCATCTCTAACCCAAAACAAGGCTGAGAACTAATCCAACTGGTTATCAAAAGACCAATGCATCAAATACATAATGCAATTCACTCTATTTACAGTGACTTTTTGGTTCTGTTCATAATTAATTTCGTTTTGCTCATAGCTAGAGAAGCAAATTGTATGTGATCAAAAACTTGGAGCTACTTAAAGAGTCTTACTTAGCACACAATCCTTGACGGAATGTATATCTGGATCTATTTGCTGTGTATAAACAAAGCTACATTTTTCAAGATTGAGGTTGTCATTTACTGTGCAAGCCTGAAGGAGGGGTGACTAAAAAGTAATCTCTGATTGTCTTCCTCAAAGAGGAAGGGGGATTCAGAACAGATGAAGGACTTCTCTTTGCAGCTTCTGGGGTTTTCTCAAAGTTTTCTTGAGGTTCAACACTTGGTAAAGTTTTTCTCTTCTTTGATATTGGAGTGCTCATTTCAGGGACTGTGATAGGATCAGGCAAGTCTTGATGACATGTCAAGTTTGAGTCACAGACAGCAGAGACATTTTTGATGCTGGCTGGTTTTTCATCTGAAAACAGCTTCCGGCGTTGCATACATGAAAGTGCTGTTACTCTCCTTCGAATGGATGATGGAGATCGAGTGTTTGAGTAACAACTGTTATGGATGTTCCAAAACCGCACCTGACACAGATTTGATAGAAATAACACATTATTGACATCTTTCTAAAGAGAGCAAAGCACAATAAGAAAACAAAGATCACAAAATTTAGCAAGACAAAAGTGTTAGATTATAAATCTCTTGACCTTCTAAGAATTCTGATTTCTCAATCACAGGTACCTCAAGAAATTTTTCTCTAATACCAAATGTTTGCAAATTAGGGAAGGATGAGCACTCTATTTGGGAAGTTTTTTTTGTTTTTTTTGGCTTCTTCCATATTGCCTTCAATAAAATAGATATAATACCTAGGTATTTGTAGGAATTCTTCTAACAAGTTCCTGATCTATTACACGCACCTTAATTTCATTCTAAACTTCTCTTTTATTTCATGAATAAAACAAGGCATGCATAAGACTGAATACATTACATTTTATGATTCATCATGAAATAAGTTAATTAATGTACTTGGATAACCTAGTTCGTTTTATCCCAAGTACACTTTGATCATGGAGGCATGCTATATTTCGCTACAACTTACCGTGAAATCATCCGATGATGTAGCAACTTTGCCTGTTTCTGATGTGCACCTGATTGAGTTTAGTTTTTAAAAGTTAGGTTTAGAATTGAATAGGTACACCACCTTAGAATCTATAGCATTGAGCAAACTTACCAATCTAGTGCTGTAACTTCTCCATCATGGCCTTTCAACATAATTGGATCTTCAAGAGGTTTGTTTACCTGATACAATGAGCTAATAAGTTAACACCACATAGAGAAAACTCTAGTGAGAAGCATTTATAGTTGAAAAAACTGACCTGCCATAAGTAGCCATTTCCATCACTGGAACCACTAAGAATATGAGCTGCATCAGGACTTATTGCTGCCTGCAATTACATCAAAATCAAGGTCATTTTCACTGAGTTTAAACTTTCAGGGATTGTATCCAAATCACAAGCAACAAAAATTGTGAATAGCACTCACCTTGACAAAAAATGATTCTATTTTGCATCCTTTGAAAGTTTTAACAGGCCCTTTTTCTGCCTGAAGTACATTGTAGAGGTAGATTCTGAAAGAGACAGCAAAAATTGAGAGAAAATCAGACATTCGGAATGGTGTCTATAGGTTTTTGTATATGGTGAATATAGTGATATTGTTTTTCCTGAGAGTGCATTGGGCAACATAATCAAGAAATTCCGAGTATATTGTTGATAAAGAAAAACACTAACCAAACTGAAATAAGCTCTTCAAAGAATTGGAATACCTGCTGTCCATGCATGATGCAGAAATAAATGCTCCATTTAAATCTTGAGACAAACTAGATACTCCATGATATCGTTGTACCTAAACAAGAGAAATAAAATTGTATCACATCAGGGATTTCTGAATATTCAACAATTGGACACTCTGAATTCCAATCAAGCCTCCGAACTCAATGTCACGTGGTAGCAGTCTGGCAGCCTGGTTTCAGCTTAAGCAAGATTGGACATTGTTGTATGTGTTTGAGAGACAGTGAAGACACTAAAGAAATTGAATACTCTATAAAACACCCATCTGAAATGGAGTATCTATTATTACCTTCTGAGTTGATACATCAGGATGAGGGCATGCCTGAACAACAGGACATTTGAGATTCCTGGTATCCCAGAACTTTATGACACTGAAATTTATCATGGAGAAAAGTAGTGAGTATTGCATAATCCCACAGTGAAATCCCTGCCTAAGTTGTATGCATAATTTGAAAAGCATGGCAAGTTTTCTCAGTCACCTGTCAACTGCTCCAGCACTAGCTATGGAAAGCTCATCTTTAAGGTAAAGTATAGATGTAATGCTCACAGAGGAAGCCTGAAATAGTTGTGCGCATAAAGGATAAAATTGGTTATATGAAAATATGAAGAGATGAGTGTTTTCAAATGATGATTATCAAACTAACCTTTTCACGTCTAGTCCGCCTCTGACAGGGAGAAATGTGAGCCTCATGGACGGTAGCAATTGACCTAAATACAGAAGACAAGTTCTTCAAAGGGTCAGGTATGAATAATTCTAATTCTTTCTTTTTACTAATGATAAATTGAAATAGTTGCCCCTGTTTATCGAAAACAATGGTAATGCATAATCTTGAATCATCACTCTAGTCACATGCGAGAGTAACACTGTACTTACGGTATGAAAAGGTTTTCACTGCTACTGTCGGAGCACCTCAAGTCCCAGAGTGCAAATGACCCATCCCTTGAACCAGAAACAATAATATCTATATCGAACCAAAAAGAAATTAATAACACATCAAATGATGGCATATCATGTCTTTTGCTAAAGTATAAAGAAAACCAATGGCTCCAGGGAGAAAACAGATCACCTCCAACCTACCATGATTTGTAGGATGAGGACAAATGGATTTTACACTCCCAGTGTGACCCGTTAGTACTCTCACACATTGCTTTGCTTGTGCATCCCATACCTTTATCTGCTCAAGTTCATCATGAAAATTTGTTAATAATGTAGAAAAAAAGTAATTGGGTAACTGAAATCAATTACATGAATACAACATTCAAAATGATAAAATGTCTATATAATGGTTTTTGACATTTAGCTAATATGGATTTGTCCTTTTGAGTGCATAAAACAGATTGAGAAAAATGAACAAAACCAATGAACTACACCACAGAAAAAAAGGTGAAATTATAACTCACACTTTGATCACCTGAAGCTGTTAAGATATTGGTATCTTCCTGCAAAGAAAATCAAGTAAAGAGTTGAGAAAAATCAAATGGAAAACAGAAATAAAGCATGCCAAAAACTTTATTAGCACATTTCTACCCATAAATTGGGTCCTACAGCTTACTTTATGTTGAGTTGTGTGAACCACCTTATGTAAAAGTCTAAATTGTTATGAATGGAACAACTTTATTGACTTGAGATAATATTCAACACTCAATAGGCCCATATTAGTCGCTGGATTATTTTCTTGAGCCAAATTGTGAAAATTCTTCACTGATGGATAATGAAACTCCAATTAAGAACATTTGCCTCCTAGAACAATATTAGACAGGGGACAATGTTTACTATGTTTCCAAATAGCTTATTACTTTTTTTATCAAAGTAATATCTTCAGTTTGTTTCTTTTAGAAAAAACTTAAGATGGTTGACAGCAATTCTGCAAATCTAGTTTAGCATAAAATAGCTTCACACATCCATCAGTCTTGCGACTAATTACTGAAGTACTCATGCACAAAAATAAATACATGTATGCTTAGGTTCTTAGTTTGAACAATTAAATACTTCCTATGCAAAATACCCTTAAAGTGGACATCTTACGAATAGATGCCTCGTTTCATCTTTTATCCTGATCTATTTGGTCTATTTGCATTTCAGTTGCATAAATTTCATATGTGCATGATATTGGATACACACAAAGTAACCTTAATGAAATAGCTTCTAAAGTCAACGAAGCTGAGACGTACCTTGATCCAACATACATCAAATATGGCATTATCATGAGCAACCCACTCTGATAACTTAGCTTTTTCTGTAAATTGTAAAACTTTCATCAAGAACCCCTCAACAAAAGATACCTTGAAATGCTAAACTGAGAATCTCTAACTATAAACTTGATAATTTTACCTGCGTTTTGCAGGTGAGTAAAAGAAGAAGGAAACTGCAACCGGGTGTTAAACAAGCTAAGGTAGCCACCCTCGTCAGTGACAGCAACAATATGTGAGTTTTTACTTGTCTGCCAAAAACAAAAACGCCCAATTGTATAATTTACCGAAATCACTTGAAATAACACAACTTTTTACCCAATCCACACATAATGAAATAATGAGACATAAAGCTGACCCAACCTTGCAGAAAGATAGGGCCATTGGAGGTGGCGTGAACCCGTTGTGGTCAACTGCTACGGCTCCAATTTGATTGAAATTAGACAATTCGTGACTGATGTAAGGTCGTCTTTTCACTGGAAATTACTTGTCGTCAGAAAACAAATACGTTAAGAGAGAATAATATGGGGAATCTACTAGAATGTCCTGAGTTTTCAACTTGTTGATTTTAAGAAATCCCCTCGTCATTTCAAGTTCACCTACCCAAATTTTTTAGAAAAAAAACACTTAGTAGCTAAATTGGTTGGCTACCTGAACTTTCACTTTATCGGTGTGGTTTAATTACCCACCTTGTAATCTCCTATCCCATTCATTCCCCTACCCCAAATTAAAGAAAGCAGTAATATAAGAAAGTACTAGTAATCGAGTAAGCGTTTTGTGGGCAAACCTCTGTATCCATGAACCTCCCTTGAATTGATATCTTGGAAGAACGACTGATGCTTGAACGCGTCCATTTGCAGAAAAATCCACGTAATCTGTTATGGACGAGAAGAAACCCTACAATACAATAGTACTCGATCCGCTCTATAACTTAAAATTCTAGATCCGCCTTATCTCACGTACAAACGAGAATTGATGTTTGACAAAAAATGGCTGAAGGAGTACAGCCGGCGAGTTGCTGTAGATGGAATTGAGAGTGGCGTTGAAGAAAGACTTGCTAATGAAGCTATGTTGGAGTTTGGCGCGAACTAGTTTTCCCATAAGGCGGGAAAGTAATTTAAAAATTTTCGTGCTTGGCGGTTTATAGCTTTATATATATTATGAAATGGCCCCTGTAAAATGGATAATATTCATTTTGGCACCTTTATAATAATGCGATTTACTCCTTTGAAATTAGAGTAATGACAGATTAGTCCCTTCATTCATCGAGATAGACTTTGTAATAGTTAATACTCTGATGAAAAGTGATCATAGTTGGATCAAACAAATCATATTATGGGAGTTGACCTATTGAAAAAATAATAAAAAGTGACATAATTAAATTAGATTGATTAAATATTTATACATTTCAAAATTTTGAAAAAAAAAACACAAAATTATATTCGCATGGAATTATATAACAAGCTAATAAAAAATAAGGATAAAAAAATTTGTTTATTCATATTTTGGCAAATTTTTAGAAATATTTTTTTTTATTTAAACATTTCAGGAAGATATGAGTTATAAAAGACAATTCGCATAATTTTGGGCATGTGTCCATTTTGATTTTGATTTGTAATTTTAGGTAGGATCTCTTTTGGTATATTGTGCCCTAAATATATTTGTTTAAGATCAAACACTTTTGTTATAACCTTGTAGCTAATGGTATGTTCTCCTAAAAGTGTTTGGTACTATGAAGTATCATACTATTTAGTCTCATTTAAATAAAATTTCTCGTGGACTAATTTTTTATGCATGATGCATTGATAACTATTTAAAATTATTCTCATATTTCATGTAAATATGTAAATTAAAGTATATACCTATTGAACACTTATATTATTCAAAATAAGTAATCGTTAAATATTACATTGTTCAAAATGAGTAATTATTAAATACTTTTTTCTGACATGTCATGAAAAGTGCATTAAACAGATATTCAACACATGAGAGCATTTTCTTTTTTTCAAAAAGAAAATAATTTTTTCGTCTTCTTCTTGTTAACGTTAATTTCTTCCAACATCATCACCATTTTCACCACAATCGTTATCATTGTCACCACCATCAACCCTTCTCATTTTGTTATTTGCAATCACCTCATTTTTTTCCTCACCGCTATCATATTCATTAGGAATCATAAACACTATCATTTTCCAATACTTAGAAATCATTTCGTCAACCTATTTTTTTTTTCTTTCAAAAAAATCTTCTTCAACATCAAAAAATAAGAATGAGATTAAAAAAAATAAGGTGCATTCAACTTTAAACTAAACAATTTTAAAATCACTTTTTTAAAAATGAATGAATTCTTTTGAATCCTCTCAATTCTATCCTTATTTGAAGAAAAAGGGATAAAATTGAAGAAATTTTAGGACTTTTACTTCAAAGAAAAAATTTGAGAACCCTATTTTAAAGTTAAGATGTTTCTCTACTAAAACAACTCAATTTAATCATTATCGATTGAATTTTCTTCAACTTTCTTTAGTACAATATCTCTTTATATAAATAAAAAATAGTTCAAAATATTAAGAGTCAATAATTTAATCTACAATTATTTCTATCATCAATAATTTGATTCATAAGTATCTCTGCAGTTACTTAATGGTTAAAAAATAAGAGAGCTAGATATTGAGACATCCAAATTTAATTTTCTCAACAATTGAGTGATATTTAAAAAAAATACTTATTTTATGATGTTATTATCTCAGTATCTCTTTATGTGCTATATAATGATGATAAATGAATAGATTAAGTCAAATTTAAATAGAGTTAAAACTGATCAACATAAAACGAGATAATTCAAACCGTTCATATTTCATATGAGCCAAACCATAGATATATTGGCTATTTTTTAATGAAGGTTATATCAATTTTTCATTACAAGATTGAGGAGTATATCAATTCTAATATAATTGTAATTATTCTTTCATATGTCAAAATTTGCACTAGAAAACAATTGAGTTGAAAGAAAAAAGGAAAAATGATCGAAATACGTCTCATGTTTTTTTTTAAAAATATTTTTTATAATTTTTTTTATGTATGTAATTTATGATTTATTTTTTTTAAAAAAAACCTCTTCTTATTACTAAAAATATACATAAAAATAGATATAGAATATATATATTTTTAAAAATAGAATATATATATTTTGAATTCCGACATGCAAGTTTCTTTTTTGCGCGTTATTTATTTTTTGGGTTTCATTCCCGACGTGTATTAATTAATTAATTAATCAGTGGAAAAACTATAAGTAGCACCCACATACCACCTGCGTATATTAGACCGCCATATACACCGAGCGCCTGTATTCTTCAAAAAGAAAGAAGGAAAATACAAGTAATCCATATCGGAAGATGTCCGATAAAAACCCTAAACCCTAAATCAATTTTCTCGGTTTTGTACTGCTCTTCCCATTATCTTCCATCCATTAAAAAGAAGAAGGAAAATTGAACAAGTTGAATTCTCGCATGTTGGAATTCAAGAAATCGATATGTTGAATTCTTGCATGTCGGAATTCAAGAACTCGATATGTTGAATTCTTGCATGCTGGAATTGAAGAACTCGATAATGCATGTTGAATTTAAAGAAAAGTTCAAGAATTAGTTGGATTTTTGAAGTAGCATTGGTATTCTTAAATGCATAGTTAAGAAATCGTAATTTCAAGAATTTATTTTTGTGTAGAGCAAGAAGTCTTTTGAAAAGAAGTAAGTTATGCTGTCATCCTCGCAGTGTATGTTAAGGATATTCAAGAATTCGTTTCCCCTGCTTAACTGAAAAACAGTAATTTGTTTTCCCATGCGATTACTACTTACTCACAGGACTGTTCTTTTTATGTTTGTTATTCTTTTTGTGTTCATCAGTAACAGATGTTCTTTTATGTATTATTTGTGGTTTTACTTGTAATATGGAAAACTTGTATGGCTGCAACACAAAATAAAGATGTTCATGTATATTTCTTTCCTGGTGCTTCATTTGCAATAAAATACTTTCTTTACTTGTACCGCCTCCTCCAAACACAAAAAAAGGAGAGATGAAATATATTTTGTGTTGATCACTACTGTATGTATGTTTTGATTATTTATTCTAGCTGAAGTTGAGTTGGAACATACAGATTGGTGCTTAGGTACTTATTGCCCAGATTATGGAAACAACATCTTCTGTTATGATTCCTTTTCGTCTGGTCATTTTATCTATGGTTTTGTATGCTGACTTTACACTAACTACGTCAAAATACTGCCATTCAGATGATATGCATGCTTTCCCTAGTAAGCTTTGACCTTAAAGGAGAGGCTCTGAGCTCTATTTCTGTCTTTTGACGTTTCTTTGTAGGCAATTGTTACTAAAACTCATGGGAGGCCAAATGGATGTCATAAGGTTTTGAAGGTAAAGTTCTTTTGAGTTTTAGTTGGTTAACTCCATTAGGATAGGCATGAAACTACCTATCACCCTTTTTTTTTGTTGCAAAGTTCTATTTTGTCACTAAATTACCCTTTTGGTGAAACTACACAACCTTCTACTTTTCTTCTTGTTCTTATTACTCTCTCCGGTTTAACTCAAAAAAGCAATTTAACATGTCCTCTCTTGAGCTGAAAACTGTTGCTTGACACAACACCTTAGGTGGGTCTATGAGATTTTAGAATTAAATTTCCATTCATGTTGTTTTTTCTGACTTTGCTCTATATATTTTCTTCGCGGTCTCCTACTCCTTTCTACTTGGATTTGCTGAACTTATTAATGCATAGTTCACTGTCTAGTGAAAACACAATATCGCCTTTTGAAGTAGTTGTTAATTTGATGAAGTTATATAATGTCTATGGATTAGTTTTTGACAGTGACAGAGCTGACTTGGAAAGTTTCTTGCTAGGGGAAACTACTTGGAAAGTTGTCTTGCTTGGATAACCCATTCCAAGTCTTCCTTCTCAATGTTAACAGTGAGTCATGTAAAATAAATATAGATATGCTTTTGATGGGGACATACTGATACTACAATAAGGGTCCTTAGTATGTGGTGGAACTGGTTGATGTTATTGAGTTGTCGCTGAGAAGTTGCTAGTATGTATCCAATAATTATGGAACTTCTAATACAATAAAATCACACATTCTGAACAAACTTTTCTACTTCATTAAAAACTAGAGTAGCTGAAAAGCTTTTCACTTTGTTTTTCTTGAGTACTTACAACTTTGTATAATGTGAATTCTTGATCTTTTTTCTCCGCCTTACTTTGGTGATGACGGCTTGGTCTGAGAGGACTTACCAGTGATGGCTTTCTTCACCTTTGCAATTGAGTGCTTGACTTTTGATCCAACTCCTGACAATATGTTCTGATGTTTCTTGGGAGGAACTTTGATATCAGCATCTCTGGAGATTTCTACGATCACTGGATCTTCAGAACTTGACTCATCTCTTGTTTTTTGAATTCCCTCCTCTTCTCTGTCGTTGCCTTCTCTTTCTTCAGCACAGTCTTCCTCAATTTTTGATGCCTCTTTTGTTGATACATGAACAAGATCAGATAGTGTGGCCTTAACTTGTGTCTCTCTCAATATGGATTCCTCTGGTACTTCTTTTGAATCACATTCAACTTCTTTCTTGTTTTCATAATTTTCCTGATGTTGTTCTGTTTCAGAACTTTTGCATTTTTCCTGCATGTACTGGATATTTTTGGCCTCTGCACCCAGTTCCACATGTGGGGTAATGCTGTCTTTGGGAGTACCATTGGCATCAGTGCTGCTTGTTGGAATAGTTTCCTCCCTCTCCAATGTAAGTAGAGGATATGCTGCTTGCTCTTGTATCTGCTTAGTTGTATTGCTCTCATTGCTCACCATGTTTTCCATCTCCTTTTCCGAAACCGTAACAGATTTCAATGATGTGAAATGTTCTGTTACCTTTGTCTCATTGCATGTTATCATCTCTCCGAAACCTGCTGCTGTTTTTCGTTCTGATCCAAAAGGTTCCAAACTTTTTCTTTCGGGTTCACTCATTGTTGTTTCCTCCTCTTTTCGCACCTGTGTTGTGTTGTTTGAGGAATCTTCACCGGTGGTCTCTCTTAAATCTTCTTCTTGTTCCTCCTATGGATTCATATTTCGCCGTCAGATGCGTGAGTAAACAGGGGAGGCAGGGGGAGTAAGAAAAGATTGGAATAATGTTTTTTGCTTCTATCTTTTTATCTTTGTTTTTTCCATCTTTGACACCTACGAACATTGGTAGTCTCCAGTAGACTTTTCCTTAGCCAGCTGTGGCTGAGGGGATTTAATTTTAGTGATATTTTCTAGAGTAGTTTATTAACTGTCATATAATGTCAGTTTATATCAAGGTGGTGTGTATCCTGCAAACAATTTTCTAATATAATTCAAGTTTGTAATCTACATCAATACTTTGTTTCCTCTCTTTAAATCATCTTCAGCTGGCCCTGTATGTCATTAACCTATGTGCTAAATATTTCATGCAGTTTGAATTCAATCATTTTCTATCAGCAACCTCCTTCCTAGACATGAGGGAGTAAAACGGATCAAATCATGCTGATAAAATATAAAGATGAGATATAAGTGCGCAATTTAATCAGACCTCTTTGATTGGAGTCTTGATTTCCATCGCAACACATTCTCTCTTTGATTCTGTGGCCTCTTCTGAGAGGTTTGTCTCAGTACTTTGATGATTAATATTGTTATTGTCATCAATATCAACTTTCTCCAGTCCTTCTAGCTTTTTGGATGTTTGTTCTCCAGCAGGTGAATCTTCATTCTGCTCTTCTGTATCCATGACTGCACATGTGTTGTGTTTTATATGCTGCTTGTGATCATCCTTTTCAACTCCTTTCAACATCTACAGAAAGAACAATTTTCTGAATAGGCAACTTTTACACTTTCTTAAGTAAGATGTATGATAACTGCATTCCAGTTTCTAACCATTATGCTTTGGAATTCATCTCCCCTGTCAATATTTTCATCTGTCTTCACTTCTGAATTTTCTCCCTCTTTTAACTTCTCTTGGTTGGTTCTGAGGCTATTTTCTTCTTCAAGGCAATCCGCACTGGAAATATCCTCTGTTTCTGATTTGTCAATGATCTGGAATTTGATCAGTCAACGTTAGCATTCTTTTAAGAAATACAGGAGAAAAAGGAAAAATATACATTTAATCGAATGATGCATGGTGCAAAATCTTAATTACAATTTCTACCTCCTGAACAGGTGCAATGTAAGGCTTCTCAGTATTGGTGTCTGCTATTCCTCCTACCTGTTTCTCTTCGCCTAGCTCAGCTAACTGATGCTTCAGTTGTTCCTGTGGGCCTGCACAGCTTTGTAACATATTGGTGCCTGTAACTACTGCTGCTTTGTTTTCTTCAGAAATCTCAGATGTCTGATGGATAAGTTCTTCTGTGGATTCAGATATCTTTTCACTGTTTCTTCCATTTGTTTCTTTTTCAATTGGAGTATCGAGAATATAGCTAATATCTATTTCTCTGTTTTGTTGCTCAAGCTTATCTGCATCTGTGTACTTATTATGATTTTGGAGCCCGAAATCAGAGCTTTCAACCTGTTGAATGAGCCATTCATGATTTGGTTAGTGTCCAGAAATAACTGAAAGGGTGAGGAAATAAGAGAAATTGCTGGAGGCTGCTAGCATGATGTAATAAACGCTATTGTAGTGGATATGCGGCTTCTAGCTGTGATTCGTCTTCAGATAATCTGTAAGTTCTATTCATGTTTCTGCAATGGTTCTCACGGTAAAGGGGGGAACTTCAAGTTCTGTTTTGCTAGCTTTTCTTTAACTTCTTTCCTGTACTGTTATAATTTAGTCACAATTTTATAATCAGAAATGTGATTTCTTGTAGCAGATTGCCGATCGGCATTTATGTTATACTCTGCCTCCTTATATGAAATGTTTCATGCAGTTGTAATGTTCTCACAACATCTTCTTAATCCTCTCTTTGAAGAAGGGAATGGAGACTGAAATTAATTATATTCCTCCAGAGATTTGTGACCTTAACTAATTGGAGTTGTGGCTTAGTTGTTCTGAAAATATCGTTCACAGGAGAATTAAATTTCTTGTCTCATTAGCATGCAATAAACTCGTAGATTCTTAGTAGATGCTAGTCAGCAAATTCATTTTAAGTTCTTGTTCATTTACCTTGTTAGTACAGTCCTCCACCCTCATTTCTTCTGAAGAAAGTTCAGTTACGCTCTCTGCTCCACGGGCGTCATTAGCCTCTTCTGTGGTTAGATTGGCTTGCTGAACATTCTGCAGAAAAAATAGAGCAATCCAGTCATGAAGAAAGAGACAAAGCAGCATTTCTATGTTACCTTGGGCTAAGGTATATGAATTGTAAACAGGCTTGTGAGGTCACTTAACCTCTTGATTGGGGATTTCTGAAACCACTTTGCCTTCTTCATAGTTATTTGCTGCCATCTCTTGTTTGACGGATGTTGGAAGTTCATCAAGAGTCATTTCTTCTTTTTGTAGGGCATTATTGTTTGACTCATCACCAGCATTGATATCTTTAAGTTCTTTTATCTGTTTGTAGAGATAGTTTTTTTTGGGTCAAATGAAAGATTATAGTGACAGGTTTTATTATGATTTATGACTAGTTTAGGCACATGAAAAAATATCATACTATTAAATAGAAGGCAGACATTTAATACCTCAGTTTCAACTTCTTTGCAAGGTTGTGCTGTTTCTTTGACAAACCGTTCTGCCTGTTTTCCAATCAAACCTTCTTCTTTCTCTATTATATGTGTTTGAGATTCATCAATTCTTTCAGTGGCAGCTTGTGTCTCTTCCCTGTTTTGTTTTTTGGGTTCTTCATCAATTGGTGGTTCTTTAGGTTTCTGTTCAATTATTGGTTCTTCAAGTTTCTCTTTAACTGCTAGTTCTTCAGGTATCTCTTTAACTGCTGGATCCTCTGGTTCTTCAGGTTTTTCTTTAATTGTTGGTTCTTCAAATTTCTCAACTGCTGATTCCTCAGGTTTCTCCTCAACTGATGGTTCTTCATGTTTTTCATCAACTGCTGGTTCTTGAACTGTAGCTTCTTCAGGTTTCACCTCAACTGTTGGTTCCTCATGTTTTTGGTCAACTACTTGTTTTGCTAGTTCTTCAGGTTTCTTTTCTACTGCTAGCTCTTCATGTGTCTCTTTAACCACTAGTTCTTCAGGTGTTTCTTTCACCTCTGGTTCTTGAGATTGCTCCTCAATCACTGATTCTTGGGGTTTCTCTTCAATTTTGGGTTTGGGTGTTACTTCAACTGCTGGTTCTTCAGGTTTTCCTTCAACTGCTAGTTCTTCAGGGTTTTCTCCAATTGCTGCTGGTTCCTCAAGTTTTTCATCAACTGCTGGTTCTTTAGATTTTTCTTTAACTGCTGGTTCTTCAGGTTTCTCCTCAACTGTTGGTTCCTCAAGTTTTTCATCAATTGCTGTTTCTTCAAGTTTCTCTTGAGCTGATGGTTCTTTTGGTTTCTCTTGAACTTCTGGTTCTTGAGGTGTCTGTTCAATCATTGGTTGTTCAGGTGTTTCTTTCGCCACTGGTTCTTCAAGTGTCCCTTCAATCACTGGTTCGCCAGATTTCTCCTCAACGGCAGGTTCTTTGGGTTTCTCCTCAACTTTTGATTCTTCAAGCTTCTCCCCAACAACTGGTTCTTCTGGTTTCTGTTCAACTGTCGGTTCCACTGGTTTCTCTTCAACTGCTGAATCTTCAGGCTTTTCCTCAACTTCATTGGTGTTGCATGAAATTTCTTGAGGTTTCTCGTCAACTAGTTGTTCAGGTGTCCCTTCAACTGCTGGTTTGTCAGGTTTCTCTGGTTCTTCGAGTTTCTCCTCGATGGCAAGTTCTTCCGGTTTCTCTTCAACTGTCGACTCCTTGAGTTTCTCTTCAACTGCTGAATCTTCAGTTTTATCCTCAATTTCAGCAATATCATTGTTCGTATTGCATGAAATTTCATTGCCAGTCTTATCGTTTGAGTCCACAACATGCTTATTCTGCTAGAAGAAAGTTTCACTTATGTTTCAATAGATAAGCAGATGTGAATTCATTGCACAATGCACATAAATAAGTATTAGGATGGATAACTTTTGACAGTGTTTGATCCTCACCTTTTCAAGGGACGTTACCTTTTCAGCTGCTGCTTTCTCTAGTTTCTCTTCAACAGCTACTTCTTCATGTTTCTCTTCAGCTACTTGTTTGTCAGGTGTTTCCTCCGGTGCTGGTTTATCAACTGTTTCTTCCCCTGCAGCTGGTTCGTCAAGCTTCTCTTCAACTACTAATTTTTCAGGTGTCTCCTCAACCATTAGTTCTTCGAGTTTCTCCGATACAACTGGTTCTTTAGGTTTGTCTTTCGGTGCTAGATCCTCATATTTTTTCCCTATTACTATTTCTTCATGTTTTTCCTCAACAGCTGGATAGTCAGAAACATCACTGTTGTCGTTGCACAGAATTTCACCATTGATCTTGTCTGTTGAGCGACTTGAGTCCATATCTGGCATATTCTACAAGTAGATTTAAAGATTCACTAAGGCTTTTAATAGATAAGTAGATGCAAATTCCTTGCATGTATAGAGCTAATAGGATGGTAAACTCTGCGACAGTACTCGATTACCTTTTCCAAGAGAGTCACCGTTTCAACTACTTGTTTTTCAGATTTCTGTTCAATAGCTAGTTCTTCCGGTGTCTCTTCAACTGCTGGTTTGTTGGGTTTCTCCTCAATTGTTAGGTCTTCAGGTGTTTCCGCTCTTGCTTGCTCTACAAGTGTTTCTGCAATTGCCAATTTTTGAAGTTTCTCATATGTTACTGGTTCTTCAGCTTTATCCTCAACAATCGGTTCCTCATGTTTTCCCTCAACCATTGGTTCTTCAGTTTTTTCCTCAACTGCTGGATAGTCAGCAACACCAATGTTGTTATCACATGCAGTTTCAGTGTCAGTCTTCCCGTTTGAATCTATAGCTGACATATTCTGCAAGAAAAATTTAAAGTTTTACTTAGTCTTCCAATAGATAAACATATGTGAATCGTTGCACATACATAGCTAATAGTACAGTTAAAGCTTGTGATTGTACTTGATCTTACCTCTTCCAACAAAGTTACCTTTTCAGGTTTCTCTTCGATTACTAGTTTCTCAAGGTTCTTTTCAACTGCTAGATCTTCAGGTGTTTCTTCAACTACAGGTTCCCCAGATTTCTCAACTGTTGGTTCTTCAAGTTTCTCCTCGAGGACTTGTTCTTCAGTTTCTTTTTCCACAGCCGGTGGTTCTTCAGGTTTCTCTGTCACTGCTGGTTCATCAGTTTTTTCATCAACCGCTGGTTCTTCACATTTCTCTTCAATCACTTGTTTTTCATGTTTTTCTTTGACTACCTGTACTTCAGCTTTATCTTCAACTGTTGGATAGTAAGCAACATCGTTGTTTGAATTGCCTAGAATTTCACTGTCATTCTTGTCCTTTGAGTCCATAATTGGCATATTCTGCAAGAGAAGTTCAAATTTGATTTAATCTTCTAATAGATTGGCATATGTGAGTTCGTTGCAATGTAAAGCTATTAGAATGGATAAACTTTGTGACACTGTTTTATCCTCACCTTCTCTAGGAAAGTTTCCATTTCTGGTTTCTCCTCTTCAATTGCTGGTTTGTCATGTTTCTCTTCAGCAGCTATCTCTTCAGAGGTCTCTCCAACTATTGGTTCTTCAGGTTTCTGTTCAAGTGGTAGTTCTTCAGGTGCTTCCTCCCCTGCTAGCTCTTCATGTGTTTCTTTAGTTGTTGGTTCTTCAAGTTTCTCTTCAACAGTTGGTTCTTTAGGTTTCTCCTCAACTGGTTCTTCAGATTTCTCCTCAATTGTTGGTTCTTCAGGTTTCTCCATAATTGCTGGTATATCAAGTTTCTCTTCAATAACCAGTTTTTTCACGGCGGCTGGTTTTTCAGGGTTTTTATCATCTTCTAAAAACTGAGCAGCATTGTTGCTAGAATTGCAGGGAATTTTACTGTCAGTTTTTTCCTTCGAGTCTGCAACTAGCAAATTCTGTAATAAGAATTGAAAGTTTCACTTAGTCTTTTATAGATGAGCAGATGTAAATTGTTGTACATACGCAACTAATAGGACAGATGAACTTTATGACAGTGCTTGATCCTTGCCATATCCAAAAGAGTTACCTTTTCAGGTTTCTCTTCTTCACCTGTTGGTTCTTCATGTTTCACCTCTTCAACTGCTGGTTCTTCAGGTTTTTCTTCACATGCTAGTTCATTAGGTGTTTCTTCCCGTGCTGATTCTTTGGGTGTCTCTTCAGTTATTGTCTTTTCAGGTTTCACTTCAACCTTTGGTTCTTGTAGTTTCTCCTCAGCCGATGGTTCTTCAAATTTCACCTCCACAGTTGGTTTTTCACGTTCTTCTTCAACTGCCAGTTCTTCAAGGTTTTTCTCAACCACTGGTTCTTCAGGCTTCTCCATAACAGCCAATACTTCAGATTCTTCTTCAATCATTGTTTCATCATGTTCTTTTTCAACTACTAGTTCTTGAGGTTTTTCCTCGACTGATTCATAGTCAGCAATATCATTGTTGGTATTGCAAGGAATTGCATTATCTATCTTGTCCTTTGGGTCTTCCATTGGCAAATTCTGCAAGAAATTTAGAGTCCTACTTAGTATTTAAATAGATAAACATGTGTAAATTCGTTGCACATATACAGCTAATTTGATGAATAGACTTTGTGACAATGCTTAATCCTGACCTTCTCTAGAAGAGCTTCTGTTTCAGGTTTCGCCTCTTCAACAATTAGTTCTTTAGGTGTCTTTTCAACCGTTGGTTCTTCAGTTTTCTCTTCAAGTGCTAATTCTTCAGGTATTTCCTCCCCTTCTAGCTCTTCAGGTGCTTCTTTAGCCGCTGGTTCTTGAGGTTCCTCCTCAACCACTCGTTCTTCAGGTTTCTCCTTAACCGCTGGTACATCAAGTTTCTCTTCAATAGCTGGTTCTTCAGTTTTTTCTTCAACTACTGAGTGTTCAATATTTTCCTCAACTTGTGGAGGGTGAGCAACATCATTATTGGTATTGCATGGAGTTCCACTGCCAGTTTTGTCGTTCGAGTCTTCAACTAACATATTCTACGAAAGAATTTAATGTTTCACTTAGTCTATCAATGAAGAAGCAGATGTGCATCATTGCACATACATAACTAATAAGATGTATAAACTTTGTGACAGTGCTTGACCCTCACCTTTTCCAAAAGAGCTACCTTTTTGGATGTCTCCTCTTCAAGTGCTGGTCTCTCTTCAAATAATAGACCGTCAGGTGTTTCTTCCCATTTTGGTTCTTCAGGTGCTTCTTCAGTTATTGGTTTTGCAGGTTTCTCCTCAATCTCCTCAACCAATGGTTCTTTAAGCTTCTTTTCCGCTGTTGTTTCTTTAGGTTTCTCTTCAATTGCCGGCGGTTCAGGTTTTTTCTCATTAACTGGTTCTTCTGGCTTCTCTGGAATTGCTGTTTCTTCTGATTTCTCTTCAATTGCTTGTTCTTCATGTTTATTTTCAACTACTGGCTCTTCAATTTTTTCCTCAACTGATGCATAGTCAGCAATGTCGTTGTTGGTATTGCATGGAATTGCATCGTCTGTCTTGTCCTTTGAGTTTACAATTGACAAATTATGCAAGAAAAATTTAAGTTTTATTTAGTCTTTCAACAGTTAAACTTACGTAAATTCGTTGCACATATAAAGCTAATATGATGGATAATTTTTGTGACAGTGTTTAATTGTCACCTTCTCCTGAAGAGCTTCCGTTTGAGGTTCTTCCTCTTCAATTGCTGGTTTCTCATCTTTCTTTTCAACAACTAGTTCTTCAGATGTGTCTTCAACTGTTGGTTCTTCAGGTTTCTTTTCAAGGTCTAGTTCTTCAGGTGTTTCCTGCCCTGCAAGCTCTTCAGGTGTTTCTATAGCCGCCGGTTCATCAGGTTTCTCTGTCATCTCTAGTTCTTCAGGTTTCTCCTCAACTGATACTTCAGATTTCTCCTCAAATGTTGGTTCTTCGGGTTTCTCCTTAATAGCTGGTACATCAGGTTTCTCTTCGATGAGTGGTTCTTCAGTTTTTTCTTCAACTGCAGATTTTTCAGGATTTTCCTCACTGTCTGGAGAGTGTGCAACATCATTATTGGTATTGCATGGGATTTCACTGCCAGTTTTTTCAGTTGAGTCTACAATTAGCATATTCTGCAAAAAGAATTTATTGTTTCACTTAGCCTTTCAATCAAGAAGCAGATGTGAGTCATAGTACATACTAACTAACAAAATGGATTAACTTTGTGATAGTGCTTGACCCTTACCTTTTCCAAAAGAGTTACCTTTTCAGGTTTCTCCTCTTCCATGGCTGTTTCTTCATGTATCTCTTCAAATGCTAGTTCCTTAGGTGTTTCTTCAATTACTAGTTTTTCAGGTTTCTCCTCGATTTTTGGTTCTTCGATTGTCTCCTCAACTGATGGTAATTCAAACTCTTCTCCCACGGTTGGTTTTTCAGGTTTCTTTTCAACTGTCGGTTGTTCAGGTATTTTCTCAATCGCTGGTTCTTCTGGTTTCCCCGAAACCCTTGATTCTTCAGATTTTTCTTCAATTGCCGATTCTTCAGATATCTCTTCAACTATTGGTTCTTCAGTTTTTTCCTCAACTGATGTGAAGTCAGCAATGTCATTGTTGGTATTGCATGGAATTGCATTGTCTATTGTGTTCTTTGAGTTTACAATTGGAAAGTTCTGCAAGAAAATTTGAAGTTTCATTTAGTCTTTCAATAGATAAACATATGTAAATTCGTGCGCATATAAAGCTAGTATGCTGAATAAACTTTGTGAGTGTTAATTCCCACCTTCTCCTTAAGAGCTTCCATTTCAGGTTCCTCCTCTTCAATTGCTGGCTTTTCATCTTTCTCTTCAACAACTAGCTCTTCAGATGTATCTTCAACCGTTGGTTCTTCAGGTTTCTCTTCAAGTGCTAGTTCAGGTGTTTCTATTGCTGCCGGTTCCTGAGGTTTTTCTTCAGTCGCTGGTTCTTGAGGTTTCTCCTCAGCTGGTACTTCAGATTTCTCCTCAAATGTTGGTTCTTGAGGTTTCTCCTCAACTGTTGGTACATCAGGTTTCTCTTCAATGACTAGTTCTTCATTTTTTATTTCAACTGCCGATTCTTCAGGATTTTCCTCAATGTCTGGGGAGTGAGCAACATCATTATTGGTATTGCATGGAATTTCACTGCCAGTTTTGGTGTTTGAGTCCACAATTAGCATATTCTGCAAAAAGAATTTATTGTTTCACTTAGCCTTTCAAAAGAAGAGCATGTAAATCACTCTACATGCATAACTAACAAAATGGATAACTTTGTGATAGTACTTGACCCTTACTGACCTTTTCCAAAAGAGTTACCTTTTCAGGTTTCTCCTCTTTTATTGCTGGTTCTTTATGCATCTCTTCTAACGCTAGTTCCTTGGGTGTTTCTTCAGTTACTTGTTTTTCAGGTTTCTCCTCAATTTTTGGTTCTTTGATCGTCTCCTCAACTGATGGTTCTTCAAGCTTTTCTCCCACGGTTGGTGTTTCAGGTTTCTCTTCGATTGTCGGTTGTTCAGGTATTTTCTCAACCGATGGTTCTTCTGGTTTCTCCAAAACCCTTGATTCTTTAGATTTCTCTTCAATAGCTGATTCTTCAGATATATCTTCAACTTCTGCTTCTTCAGTTTTTTCCTCAACTGATGCATAGTCAGCAATGTCATTGTTGGTATTGTATGGATATGCATTGTCTGTCGTGTTCTTTGAGTTTACAATTGGCAAATTCTGCAAGAAAAAATGAAGTTCCATTTAGTCTTTCAATAAATAAAACATATGTAAGTTTGTTGCGCTTATAATGTTAATATGCTGAATAAACTTTGTGACAGTGTTAATTGTCACCTTCTCCTGAAGAGCTTCCGTTTCAGGTTCCTCCTCTTTAATTGCTGGTTTTTCATCTTTCTCTTCAACAACTAGCTCTTCAGATGTATCTTCAACTGTTAGTTCTTCAGGTTTCCCTTCAAGTGCTAGTTCTTCAGCTGTTTCAATAGCTGCCGGTTTTTCAGGTTTCTCTTCAGCCGCCGGTTCTTGAGGTTTCTCCTCAGCTGGTACTTCAGATTTCTCCTCAAATGTTGGTTCTTCAGGTTTCTCCTCAACTGCTGGTACATCAGGTTTCTCTTCAATGACTGGTTCTTCATTTTTTATTTCAACTGCCGATTCTTCAGGATTTTCCTCGATGTCTGGAGAGTGAACAACATCATTATTGGCATTGCATGGAATTTCACTGCCTGTTTTGGCGTTCGAGTCTACAATTAGCATTTCCTGCAAAAAGAACTTAATGTTTCACCCAGCCTTTCAAAAACCATGTGAATCACAGTACATGCATAACTAACAAAATGGATAAACTTTGTTATTATACTTGACCCTTACCTTATTCAAAAGAGTTACCTTTTCAGGTTTCTGCTCTTCAACGGTTGGTTCGTCATGTTTCTCTTCAAATGATAGTTCCTTCGGTGTTCCTTCAGTTACTGTATTTTCAGGTTTCTCCTCAATTGTTGGTTCTTGGGTTGTCTCTCCAACCAATGGTTCTTCAAGCTTTTCTCCTCCTACTGTTGGGTTTACAGGTTTCTCTTCAATTGTCGGCTGTTCAGGTGTTTTCTCAACCACTGGTTCTTCTAGTTTCTCCAAAACCCTTGATTCTTCAGATTTCTCTTTAATAGCTGATTCTTCAGATATCTCTTCAACTTCTGGTTCTTCAGTTCTTTCCTCAACTAATGCATAGTCAGCAATGTCGTTGTTGGTATTGCATGGAATTGCATTGTCTGTCGTGTTCTTTGAGTTTACAATTGGCAAATTCTGCAAGAAAAATTGAAGTTCCATTTAGTCTTTCAATAAATAAAACATATGTAAGTTTGTTGCGCTTATAATGTTAATATGCTGAATAAACTTTGTGACAGTGTTAATTGTCACCTTCTCCTGAAGAGCTTCCGTTTCAGGTTCCTCCTCTTTAATTTCTGGTTTTTCATCTTTCTCTTCAACAACTAGCTCTTCAGATGTATCTTCAACTGTTAGTTCTTCAGGTTTCCCTTCAAGTGCTAGTTCTTCAACTGTTTCTATAGCTGCTGGTTTTTCAGGTTTCTCTTCAGCCGCCGGTTCTTGAGGTTTCTCCTCAGCTGGTACTTCAGATTTCTCCTCAAATGTTGGTTCTTCAGGTTTCTCCTCAACTGCTGGTACATCAGGTTTCTCTTCAATGACTGGTTCTTCATTTTTTATTTCAACTGCCGATTCTTCAGGATTTTCCTCGATGTCTGGAGAGTGAACAACATCATTATTGGCATTGCATGGAATTTCACTGCCTGTTTTGGCGTTCGAGTCTACAATTAGCATTTCCTGCAAAAAGAACTTAATGTTTCACCCAGCCTTCCAAAAACCATGTGAATCACAGTACATGCATAACTAACAAAATGGATAAACTTTGTTATTATACTTGACCCTTACCTTATTCAAAAGAGTTACCTTTTCAGGTTTCTGCTCTTCAACGGTTGGTTCGTCATGTTTTCTCTTCAAATGATAGTTCCTTCTTCGGTGTTCCTTCAGTTACTGTATTTTCAGGTTTCTCCTCAATTGTTTTGTTCTTTGGTTGTCTCTCCAACCAATGGTTCTTCAAGCTTTTCTCCTCCTACTGTTGGGTTTTCAGGTTCTCTTCAATTGTCGGCTGTTTCAGGTGTTTTCTCAACCACTGGTTCTTCTAGTTTCTCTCCAAACCCTTGATTCTTCAGATTTCTCTTTAATAGCTGATTCTTCAGATATCTCTTCAACTTCTGGTTCTTCAGTTCTTTCCTCAACTAATGCATAGTCAGCAATGTCGTTGTTGGTATTGCATGGAATTGCATTGTCTGTCGTGTTCTTTGAGTTTACAATTGGCAAATTCTGCAAGAAAAATTGAAGTTCCATTTAGTCTTTCAACAAATAAAACATATGTAAGTTTGTTGCGCTTATAATGTTAATATGCTGAATAAACTTTGTGACAGTGTTAATTGTCACCTTCTCCTGAAGAGCTTCTGTTTCAGGTTCCTCCTCTTTAATTGCTGGTTTTTCATCTTTCTCTTCAACAACTAGCTCTTCAGATGTATCTTCAACTGTTAGTTCTTCAGGTTTCCCTTCAAGTGCTAGTTCTTCAGCTGTTTCTATAGCTGCCGGTTTTTCAGGTTTCTCTTCAGCTGCCGGTTCTTGAGGTTTCTCCTTAGCTGGTACTTCAGATTTCTCCTCAAATGTTGGTTCTTCAGGTTTCTCCTCAACTGCTGGTACATCAGGTTTCTCTTCAATGACTGGTTCTTCATTTTTTATTTCAACTGCCGATTCTTCAGGATTTTCCTCGATGTCTGGAGAGTGAACAACATCATTATTGGTGTTGGATGGAATTTCACTGCAAGTTTTGGTCTTCGAGTCTACAATTAGCATATCCTGCAAATAGTATTTAATGTTTCACTTAGCCTTTCAAAAAAAGAGCATGTGAATCACAGTACATGCATCACTAACAAAATGTATTAACTTTGTTATTGTACTTGACCCTTACCTTTTCCAAAAGAGTTGCCTTTTCAGGTTTCTCCTCTTCAACGGTTGGTTCATCATGTTTCTCTTCAAATGATGGTTCCTTAGGTGTTTCTTCAGTTACTGTTTTTTCAGGTTTCTCCTCAATTGTCGGTTCTTCGGTCGTCTCTCCAACCAATGGTTCTTCAAGCTTTTCTCCTCCAACTGTTGGGTTTTCAGGTTTCTCTTCAATTGTCGGCTGTTCAGGAATTTTCTCAACCGCAGGTTCTTCTGATTTCTCCAAAATCCTTGATTCTTCAGATTTCTCTTCAATAGCTGACTCTTCAGATTTCTCTTCAATAGCTGACTCTTCAGATTTCTCTTGAATAGCTGATTCTTCAGATTTCTCTTTAACTACTGGTTCTTCAGTTTTTTCCTCAACTAATGCATAGTCAGCAATGTCATTGTTGGTATTGCATGGAATTGCATTGTCTATATTATCCTCTGCGTTTACAATCGACAATTTCTGCAAGAAAATTTAAAGTTCCATTTTGTCTTTAAATAGATAAACATATATTAATTTGTTGCACATATAAAGCTTATATGGTGGATTAACTTTGTGACAGTATTCAATCCTCACCTTCTCCTGAAGAGCTTTCCTATCAAGTTCCTTCTCTTTAATAGCTGTTTTTTCATCTTTCTCTTCCAGAACTAGTTCTTCAGGTGTCTCTTCAACTGTTGATTCAGGTTTCTCTTCAAGTGCTAGTTCTTCAGGTGCTTCCTCCTTTGCTAGCTCTTCAGCTGTTTCTTTAGCTGCCGCTTCTTCAGGTCTCTCTTTAGACGCCGATTCTTGAGGTTTCTCCTCAACTAGTACTTCAGTTTTCTCCTCAAATGTTGGTTCTTCAGGTTTCTCCTTAACTGCTGGTACATCAGGTTGCTGTTCAATGACTGATTCTTCAGTTTTTTCTTGAAATGCCGATTCTTCAGGATTTTCCTCGGTGTCTGAAAAGTGTGCAACATCATTACCGGCATTGCATGGAATTTCACTACCAGTTTTGTCGTTCAAGTCTACAATTAGCATATTCTGCAAAATGAATTTAATGTTTTACTTTGCCTTCCAATATAGAAGCAGATGTGAATCACAGTACATACATAACTAACAAAATGGATGAACTTTGTGATAGTGCTTGACCCATACTTTTTCAGGTTTCTCCTCTTCAACGGCTGGTTCTTCATGTTTCTCCCCAACTGCTGGTTTTTGAGGTTTCTCTTCAACTGTCGGTTGTTCAGTTTTTTTCTCAACCATTAGTTCTTCAAGCTTCTCCGAAACAACTGATTCTTCAGATTTATCTTCAATTGCTAATTCTTCATGTGTTTTTCCAATTACTGGTTCGTCAGGTTTTTCCTCATCTGATGCATAGTTAGCAATATCATTGTTGGTGGTATTGCATGGATTTGCATCGTCTATCTTGTCCTTTGAGTCTACAATTGGCAAATTCTGCAAAAAAAATGAAGTTTCACTTAGTCTTTTGCAGATGAACAGATGTAAATTTATTGCACATATAAAGCTAATATGATGGATAGACTTTGTGGTAGTGTTTAATCTTCACCTTCTCCAGAAGCCCTTCTGTTAAAGGTTTCTCCTCCTCCATTACTGCTGGTTTTTCAGGTATGTCTTCAACAGTTGGTTCTTCAGGTTTCTCTTCAAATGCTAGTTCTTCATGTGTTTCCTTCCCTGCTAGCTCTTCAGGTGTTTCTTTCGCTGTCGGTTCCTTAGGTTTCTCTTCAGCCGTTGGTTCAGGTTTCTCCTCAACCGTTGGTTCTTCAGGTTTCTCTTTAGTCTCTGATACATCACGTTTCTCTTCAAAAACTGGGGTTTCAGGTTTTTCTTCAACTGCTGGTTCTCCGGGTTTTTTCGCAGATTCTGGATAGTAAGCAGCATCCTTGTTGGTATTGGATGGAATATCACTATCAGTGTTGTCCTTAGAGTCTACAACTAGCATTTTCTGCAAGAAGAATTTGAAGTTTCTCTTAGTCTTTCATGAGATAACGAGACATGAATTGTTGGACATACATAACTAATAGGATGGATAATTTTCTTGATAATACTTGACCCTCACCTTCTCCAAAAGAGATACTTTTTTGGGTTTCTCATCTTCAACTGCTGGTTTCTCCTCAAATGTTAGGTCCTTTTGTGATTCTTCCTGTGTTGGTTCTTCAGGTGCTTCTTCAGTTACTGGGTTTTCAGGTTTCTCTTCAAATGCTTGTTCATTTGGTGTTTCTTCCTGTGTTGGTTCTTCAGGTGCTTCTTCAGTTACTGGTTTTTCAGGTTTATCTTCAACTGCTGGTTCTTCCAGTGTCTCCTCAATCGATGGTTCTTCAAGTTCCTCTCCTGCTACTGGTTTTTCAGATTTCTCTTCAACTACCAGTTGTTCAGGTTTTTTCATAACCACTGACTCTTCAGATTTCTCTTCAATTGTTGGTTCTTCATGTTTATTTTCAACTACTGTTTCTTCAGTTTTTTCCTCAACTGATTCATGATCAGCAATAGCATTGTCAGTATTGCATTGAATTGCATTGTCTGTCTTGTTCTTTGACTGTTCAATTGGTGAATTCTGCAAAAGAAAAATAATTGAAGTTTCATTTAGTCTTTCAACGGATAAAACAGATGTAAATTTGTTACGCATATAAAGCTAATATGATGGATAAATATTGTGAAAGTGTTTAATCCTCACATTCTCCTGAAGATTTTCCGTTTCAGGTTTCTCCTCTTCAATTGCTTTTTTTTCAGATTTCTCTTCAACATCTAGTACTTCAAGCGTCTCTTCAACTTTTGGTTCTCTAGGTTTCTCTTCAAGGGCTAGCTCTTCAGGCATTTCCTCCTCTGCTAGATATTCAGGTATTTCTTTAGCTGTTGGTTCTTCAGGTTTCTCTCCAGCCTCTGGTTTTTGAGTTTTCTCCTCAAATGATTCTTCAGATTTTTCCTCAACCATTGGTTCTTCATATTTCTCCCTAACCATGGGTAAATCAGGTTTCTGTACTTCTTCAGGTTTTTCTTCAACTGCTGGTTCCTCAAATTCTGCAAAGTTAGCAGCATCATTGTTGGTATTGCATGGAAGTTCATTCTCACTTTTGTCATTCAAGTCTACAACTTGGATTTTCTGCTAAAAAAATTTGAAGTTTCAGTTAGTCTTTCAGTAGATAAGCAAATATGAACTGTTACACATACATAACTAATACAATTGATAAACTTTGTGCCAGTGCTTGGTCCTTCACCTTTTCCAAGAAAGTTACCTTCTCAGGTTTTTCTTCAAACTCTAACTCCTTGGATGTTTTTTCCCGTGTTGGTTCTTTTGGTGTTTCTTCAACCACTAGTTCTTCGGGCTTCTCTTCAACCACTGTTCTTTCAAATTTCTCCTGAACCTCTGTTTCTTCAGTTTTTACTTCAACTGCTGGTTCTTCAGGTTTTTCTTCAACCGCTGATCCTGCATGTTTCTCCGTAACTATTGGTTCTTTAGTTTTCTCTTCAATAATTGGTTTTTCATGTTTTTCTTCAATTTCTAGTTCTTCAGGTTTTTGCTCTACTGCTGGATGGTCAGCAACATCTTGGTTTCCCTTCTCGATTGAGTTGTCCCCATGTTTCCCACTCGTATCTGATTCAACATAATCTGACCTGGTTTCTTCTACAACATCAACAAATGAGTTAAAAAGCACATTCCTAGCACCCTCTCCATCTCCTGTCTCTATTTTCTCGTCCTCTCCTCTTTGGCACTCTGAATTGGGGGATATGAAAATATTTCTATCGCCATTGTAGTCATTATCATCTTTGACTGCTTTCTCATCGTTAGCGTCACCAGGTGATTTGATTGCTTCAGCGTCTGCCCCCTCCGTTTTATATTTTTCAGAGCTAACATCTCCTCGGACGGTCAAGGGGATAGATGTGTTCTTCTCAACATTGTTCATTTCACAAGATGTTTCACTCTCTTCAGTTGGATTCTGTATTCCCGCAGAAACGATTTCTACTCTTTTCTCTTCTGCTTTTTCCCCCTGATGGAATGAACTCCCGGACATCTGTTCATCTGATTTGTTTGGTGTATCGACTGATACAGGGGCTTCCACTGAACTACCATTTTCTTCAACAGCCTTGGAAACTAAGGGTGATGCATAAAAATTTTCACCCTCAGTGGTTCCATAACTACCTTTAATAAGATCCTTAGCATTTTCAACCTCTGAATTTCCTTCAAACTCAGATAGTGATCGGTCCCTTTTGTCTTTCTCCATCTTCAGTTTGTCTGATATTGTGTACACTTCCCCTAGCAAATTCTCTTCCTTTATCTGCATAAAGAATGATATTTGCTATGTTGTAACGGAATTAAGAAGAAATGTGTTTGAGTTATCCAACATTGACAGAGCAGCACTGAAGTTACAATATGAATTTTTTCAGACTAATCCTGCCCTATTGGAACTGTATAACATAAGCAAGATTCCCGTTTTATCATTGAAATGGAGTTACCAACCCTAGCTTAGTAGTCAAAGCCTTAAAGGCCCCGTCTCCCCTACATACAGGACCTTCTCAGGACCTATTTACTCTTCGTATTATGTATCAGATATTTTTCATTGGCGAAAGAGACTGCAGTACGAAACAATAGAAAAGAATGCAGGAGGACTTCTACCTACAATACTTGAAGTTGTCATAAACCCACTAAGTTTGTGAAAAGCTGGTGAGATGCTGTTTGTTGCATGTACAAGTGATTCGTTAGTGGCTTCTAAAGAAAGATAAATTTGGAGTTTTCAGTTGGGTAAATACAGATTAGTCCGTCAGCTGGGGGCTTAATTCTTTTAACTTCTGAGAATATACACATTAATTACCAGTAGCGTGTTTCTAGGTTAGCTTGATTTGACAAACAAGTCGGAGAATTTTAAGTGTTGGTGTCAAACAGTCATGATAAACCAATTACCTCCAACATTTTTCTCAAGTGTTTCTAAAACACGAGAGGATTGATTTGAAATTTATATCCATAACTTCTCTATATAATTACCTGAGTGGAACAGTTTGCCTTCCAAGGCTAACTACAAGTTTGTCTCACACAATTAAAATGAGGAACAAGTCTTTGGGACAGAGTCAAGTTTTTCCATAGTAATTTATTTAAAAAGAGTTTTAATAATCGGATTTTATTGATTTTTTTCTGTACTAATTCAAAGAGGTATTCTTTTTATCAATAACTAGTCTTTTGGAGGGAGTCAAGTTTTCAGTACTACATTATTTCAGATAAGCAGTTGAGGATTAACAAGTGTGCTGATTTGTTTCTGTGCTTTTTTCTTTTAGGTCATATTACCTACAACACATATATTATTACCTAAGAAGAAGATCAACTATTATATGAACATTCAGCCATGGTAGTCAGGATGCTCTTCAATTAGCCAATTCAAGAAGGATCGAGTTTATTGTAAAATAAACAATTTGATCCAGTTGAATATCTACTAATTCGTAGAAATAACATACAAGTTCCTGAAACAGGAAACCTCTAGAAGTGATGAGCAAAACCAAAACAAATTTTCTTTTGTCATCAAAGATTGCATGAAATAAACTTTACATGAAGATGGTAACCTTGATTCGATTCTTAAGTGACAACCTTTGCGTTTTGAAGAAAATTGGCAGTGATCTGGTGAAGTTATTTTGTTAACGCATACTTCATACAAAATCTGTAGATCAGGGGCGTACTAATACTAAATCTAATATGTAACATGTATTTGTACTTCTTAGGGACACTGTGTTCCTGACCGATCTTTATGGAACAAATGATAACATCTCTTTTTCACAGAGTTGTTTCAGGTATGATCTCTGATCAAGCCGTTGCTTCTTTTGAAGTTTTTTCACATACGTGAAAGAAAGCTTGACTACTATAATAAGCTATGGAAATAACTGCTGCAGCTAATGAAATGATGAAACGCACAAAATGAAGTATCATGTTCACATAAAGTAAAAATAAGTGAGTAAACGTACGCTTTTGTTCTCTGGTATTTCAGCGTCATATTCCATCTCATAAGCTGATTGCAGAACTGCTACTGTTACGTTTTCTTTTCCACTCCCTAAAGACTATCAGAGTGTGTGTTGTACAATTGAACTCGACTGAAATAACTTTAAGTAGAGATCCTTTATATATGTCAATGCAGGATTACAATAGTTATATAATAATTAATTGATGACCATGTTGTTAAGTAGACAGAAAATGACAATTCCCACTTGTTTAATTCTACTAATATTGTGAGTTGGCCATAGATGCCTGGTCCTTTTGAATGATGAGTAGTCACATGCCCCTCTAGTATAGCTTTAGTCATTAAACAGCCAGGTTATTGTTTCTTATGACTGTAGGGATTGTGCTGCTGACAAGGAGAAATTGCCAGAAGAATATACTTTTTACCTGATATCCCTGCAGGGTGGTTATAAACTAAGTTGCGCAGACTCTTCATTTACAATGTTGCACCCATGTTTGATTCTTCAAAAATACACTACTTTTGGAGATCCGACACACATTCGTTGACATCTAGGTTAAGAATTTATATTTGGTCCTAATATTTTATTTAAAGCCTTCCTAACATTCCTTAGATAGGTGTTGGGTTATCAGATTGTTACATTTCATAGTGGCTTGAATTTCCCAACAAAGTGGTTTAATTGATCTTGGAGAAGTTTGGCTTGAATTTTAATGCATTTTACTAGTGATCCTATAATATGTTTGACCATTATTTTAGTGAGATAATTTTGGGCGCTCAAATGGAGCAAGGTAAACGATGAGGATTTATATAGCCGGTCTCAACTTGATTGAGTCTGAGATGTAGCTGCATTTGAGCCTAGAAGTATCAAGTGAGTCTGTTGATCTCAATCACCCAATATAAATATAAATGATACAGGTAATGGAGAGTAAAAGGGCATGATAATCATTTCTAAAGGTAAAAAGATGTTTCTTGAGGTAAATTAAAGGGAACCTGTGTCATGTGGTAAAAATAGTCATAAAGGAAAAGGATAAAGGATTTTAGATCAACAGTAAAGTGTGATTGATAGTATACAGTTCAAGTCAACAATAATTTACTGGTGACTGGGTAAACAATAATCAATTGCAAGGAGAAAATTACACAGTATATATCTATATATAGGTTTAAATTCTTTGTTTTTTTTTACTTTCAAGTGTTTGAATCTTCTTAACTTGATACTTTGAATTGATTTTTTCGTGAAAATCTCGACTCTACCACTTTGAGAAGTAGGAAGAGGAAAGTCCCATGTTCCATGTCACTAATTGACGTGGAAAAGAGACTGTTTTATGATAAAATAATTGATAATAAAGTTTAAAAATATGACTAGGATGAATGAATTGGAAGGGATACATCATGCATGTGTAGAGCTGATAATTTGGTGTTAAAACAAAGAGTTGTCCCAATCAATCCAAGATAGATCATTTGTCTTTTTTTGCCGCCCTTTACGTTTTAGCAAATATTTATTCTATTTTCTTCCTGCAATAATGTATTACAAGGACCCAAAAACAAAACAAGATCATTATATTATAGGGTCTTTAACATTTTACTCTGATTATTATTTTTACAGTAATAATAGAAAATTTTGTTGTAGCTTGTATACTGTCAAAACTCCGTAATTGTTATTAAAAAATATATATTTTACTAATGAAATTAAAATTTGAATACATTTTTGTGACGGCTTATTGAGTGCTACAATTAACTGATTTAGGTACTCATGTCTTATTGATATTATATTGTTGCGTTACGTAATTTCTGACAAGGACCGTTCAATACCAAAGTCGTATAAGTTTGGTTAAATCGAAGTAATTTTAGTTTAAACTTTATATTAATAACTTTGATTCGATAGAATTCACAATCAACAAACACTTTATTATCATAGTGAAAACCAGAATGACCCACAGCTATAAATAGGCAGTCATATAAATAAATTAAGAAAAAGACATTAGTGCATAAGTGTCACGTTCAGTAGGACGTCCTCATCATTCATCAAATTTGGATGGACGGTTCCCACTTGCTGCTTGATACCACTTCTTCTTGTTTTTTTCTACTTTCCAACTTTAGTTTTACCGATCATAATCGTATTTTGAATTTAAAGTTTAAGTGTTTATATAGCAGCACATTCAAGTTGAGGTAAAGGAAATGCTCAGTATGTATCTCTCACTTTATAAGTATATTTCTTTTAACACTTTGGATAACACCTTAAAACTAGCTAGAGTAGTAAATTTTTGTCAAATTTGATAAAATAAAAATAGGGAGTCAATGAAATATTTAATTTGATTTGGACTAAGGATTAGGAATAAATAGGCTGATTTATTGATGGGAATAAAAAAGGGGCCCAAATAGAATCTTAATGTCATTAACGTTGAGCTGGCGCACTGTCATCCCATTGGGTGGTCCAAAATAGGCCGCCTCACCGCCCACTCTACCCCGGCCCCCACCATGCTGTTCCAATAATATATTTGAAATATATTATGAGTTAAAACAATTATTTCTCAACTTTTTCCCAAATTATAAAAATAAAATTTTCATTAAAATATATGAATTTCGAATACGTCATTGTATAAGGTATATTCGAATACATAGAGGAGAAGGATGTATCGAAAAGGGGAGTGATGCATATGAAAAAGGATTTTTTTTTTCAAAAAAAAAAAAATAGAAAATTTTAGAAATTATGATAAAAATAAAATGTGTATTTAGATTTAAAAAATTCCTAATATTTTCTGCAATGCCACACAGCAAAGGTGGTAAAGATCTTTATCATATATATATTATTCTGTTATTATAAATTAAGAAGATGTGTAATTGTTACCTATTTTTATTTGAAATCGTAAAATAGTATGAAAATCTAAATCAATTCGTAAGCAGTACTTTAATTTTTTCTTAACTTCGAATAAAATCAGATAAACAATAATGAATTTTCACATATAGCAAATAAAAAATTCATATTTGTATGCTATAACAAAATTTACATAATTGCGTTTTATAATAAACATAGAAATTATATAATTTGCTATACGTATACAGTTGAAGCAAATTGTATAAAATAAAGTGTATAAAATCAGAGAGAGAAAGACAATTGATCAGATAAACAATAAATAATAGTTTGCATCTACATAAATGAGATGTGATCTTGGTCTTCAAGCCTACATTATTAAGACGTTTCTATCATAAAATAATGATCAGCTGGTAGTTGTATGAAGTTAATAAGGAGGTATCATCGTTATTTCAATCAGAAATTTGATAAATTGTATATGATCTATGAGAAGCTTTTCGAATCTAAAAGTTAAAAGTTTATAAATTATTGTAACGATCTCAAAGTAAATTCATATATCACTCCACTAATTGATTCACTTCTGTACTCAACAGGTATTCAAAATCAAAATATTTTAATTAAATATTCTTTTAAATATGGAGTATTTTTTATATTAATATTAAATTTTATTTATTTGTTAGTGTTTGTAACAAATTTTAAAGCGACAGAAAAGAAATTACAATCTCAATAAAATAAGTAGAAACATCAATTTATTGATCAAGATGATTGTTAATACAATTTTTTTTATCCTTATTTTTCTCTCTTAAAATTTATTTATGAGCGTATTTTTCGAACTAAGATGATTTATATTTGACCTCTATATGAATAATCTATCAATTTACGGATTATTCAACATCTTGATCTATTTATAAAATTTTTGAGATGCCTTTTAAGGGAATTCAATATCCTTTTATATAGGCGTAAACTAGGATTTAAAATTGAATAGCTTTCAAGAATCCTAATTTGAGTTGAACACAATTTGTATAGTCTTAACTCGAAGTGAATGCATTTTGTATAGTCCCGCAAAATTTTAATGTCATATTAATTAAAAGATCTTAATACTTAACTTTGTTCCATTTTACACGATATTCATTTTTCCTTAAGTTTATCCAAAAAATAAATACACATTCATACAATCATTAACTTTTTTTGAAAAAATGCATAAATACCCCCTCAACCTATGTCCAAAATTCCAGAGACACACTTATAAGATATTAATGTTTATAAGATACTAAGGTCCTATTATCCCTCTGAACTTATTTTATAAGTAATTTTCTACTCCTTTTCGGCCTACGTAGCACTAGCTTGAAAAAAAAGTCAACCAGCATTGAGCCCACAAGATAGTGTCACGTAGGCCGAAAAGGGGTCGAAAATTATTAATAAAATAAGTTCTGGGGGGTAATAGGGTCTTAGTATAGTATAAGTGTGTCTCTGAAATTTCAGGCGAATATTGAGGGGGTACTTGTGCATTATCCCACTTTTTTTTATATGCTTTTCTAGCCATAAAAAATATCTAAGTGTTATTATTGTATACGGAAAATTATGCGACTAAGCAAATATGTATTAATTAATTACTTAACATATAGTTTTGAAGAAACTACTATTCGCCACTAAAATATAATCATATTTGCATGAGCCACGTCTTTATATAATTCGATTTCTAATCGTATAAATCTAATTTTCCTAATTTGATTTCTAATTGTATAAATTAAAATTTATATATGATTACCCTAGTTTGTATATAATTATCATGTTGATGCATTTGAGTTGTATAAGTTTAGAATTTTTTTTTAAATGTATAAATACAAAATTTATATATATCCCGTGTTTATATCTTGACAAACGAATTATGCAAACGATAATACTTATAGTAAATGAAACTATAGTTATAGAGCGTAACAAAGCACACGGTAGGTATGAGACTTAGGCTTCATTTGTTTGCACTTAATGGAGGTCTAAATCTTAATCATTCAGATTCAGCCTATTAAATACGTTTGATTTTTAGGCCCGAATCTGAATCATTCAGATTCAACCTATTAAGTTCATTTCTTTTAATTTTTTAAAAAAACTCTTAATGGGTCTGGAGAGGTTTGAATGAATCAGATTTGTAGGAACTCTGAACAACATCCAGACTCATTTGATAAGTTATCAAATAATAAATCATAGCTTTTCTAATTTGGGCATGCAATTTCTTTCTCTCTTTTCTCAATCAAACATCATTTTCTCCCAACTAATAAGTCTTCATAAATTCTTTCAAGTATTTTTTTTATATTAATAATTTTCTTGTATTGATGTGTGTCAAGAACACTGGTTGCAATAATATTTTTGATGTATTGTTGTTTATCAAGGTTTTTGAATGAAAAAATAGTACTCCAAATCATGATTATTAGAACTTTTAAAACTTTTTTTTAAAATCAAAAGTTTTATATTTTGTTGAAATGAAAATTTTATAATATTTTATTAATATAATGTTCAATTTCACTTCCACATTCAAATATTGAAAACAACAACATTAATTATTTAGTGTTCAGATTTAGAGACCACATCTTAATATTCAGATGTGTATTCAGATCAAAACACTTATATCTTAATGCAAATTCTAATATTCAGATGTGTATTCAGATTCATACCTCTTAATTTTAATAGAAACAAATGAGGCCTTATTAAGCCTTAAATTTAAGGGCAAATGACAGAAATCACATATTTTAAGGTAAAATTATCATTTGTCCCTTATAAGTTTATAATTACAGAAATCCCTCAAACTGATAAAATAATATAAGCACTGATACATTAATCTTATATGTGAGATACATTAGTTGTTAAGATATATTACATTTGATACATGATACACTAATTTGATGTACATTTTATACATGATACACTAATCTGATGCATGAGATACATTAATCTAATGCGCAAGATACATTAATTTGATGCGCGAGATACATTAATTTAATGCGTTAATACATTAATCTGATGCATGAAAATGAGGAAATTTGGGGATATGTAAAACTAATATAAAATAATGGTAATAAGAGAACATAAAGGTGTGATTTCTGTCATTTTTTCTACATTTAATATCTCTTTGTTATTTATGGTATATACCAAAAAGTGCTCTTTTATAACATTGTAAGAGGGCCCTTTTCATTTGGGCGTAACATTAAAGGGCTTTTATTTGGGCCTTCCAAAAAACAATTATTGGAATATAGGCGGGAAAGAGAGCCGTTGCCCCAAAATCATCAAATTCTGGCGCCAAAATCTAAAATTTTTATTAGATTTGATCTGCCCATTTTGCCCGAAATTCTACGGGTATCCCGAAAAAAAAATAATAATAAAAAATCACTCAATATTCTTTATATTATATTATTATTATATATTCTGTAGAATATAATTAGGTTTTTTCCCACCGTCTTCTGTTTATTAAATCTGCCCTTTATTTTGCCGCCTTCTCTTCTTTTCCCCTTATTCAAAGTCTAACAAACAAACAATAAAGGCCCTTTTAATTCATTCTTTTTTCTAAACTAGACGAATTTTTTTTGTTTATCAATGGGGTTTTCGAAGAAACATCAATTAGTGGATGGAAGCAAAGAAGAAAACAAAATGTGGGTAATTGCTGGAATAGCATTTAGGCCTAATAAACTGAAATCTATATCCACAAAGCCAAACAGAGGAGGAGAAGAAGAAGTAGAAGAAGAAGAAGAGAGGTCAACAACTCCGACAACAAGAGATTCAAGGATACCGGAAAAGCTACCATGTCCACCGGCTCCGGCGAAACGCCGACCAGTATCAACATGTCATTATAATGGTGCTAGAGAGTTCTTTAATCCACCAGATCTTGAATCAGTATTTATTATTCGACATGTGTAGAGGGAAAAGTATTAAACAAGAGTTAGCACAGGGCCAAAAAAAAATAAATAGAGGCCCCTTTTGCTCTTGTTCTGTTTTTCTTCTTCTTCTTCTTAAGTTTTATTAGGTTTTTCAGATTTAGATAATGATAATGTAATATACAGAATAGTCAGTAGATTAAGCTAGTTTAGTTCAGTTTCTATCTATAAAACTATGAAAATTCTCAGTATTATCGTCTTCTATTTGCTCTGTTTTTTCCTTTTTATTTGAGTTATTACTGTGTATATTTTGCTTTATAAATTTTGTGTGATATTAAATAATATATCACATAAATTAGAACAAAGAATCGATACAGTGTTAAGTTCAATTTCTATGAATCTATAAAACTAAAAAATTTCAAAGTATTTTATAGCCTTTTGTTTTGCTCTTGCTCTGCTTCTTTCTTGGTTAATAGTAATGTGATTTTTAAGTTAGATTATATTTGTTTGATATTTTAAATAAAAATTTATACGAAAAGTATTATAAATTATATTAGATTTTTATATATCAATATAATGATAACACGTATCGTAAAATATTAATTAAAATTTTATAATTTAACTTCATAAAAGAAAGTTATGATAATTAAAAATGTCCCTAGATATGATTTCTGCAAATTAGTTACTGTACTACACTTGTTTTACTTAATGAAGCAAGAAAATCAGAGCTCTTTATGGTGTAATATTTTTTTATTTCTATGGTGTATGTTTTTTAAAATTCAACTTTTGTATATATATGGAAAACAATATTTTTAAATATTTTAATATATAAAAATTATTTTTATTAATGAATTTAAGTGAACCCCTCGATATCCTTTCGATCGCGCCCCGGCCCGTCGCGGCCCCCTACTGAACCTGAAACCTGTATTTGGCAAATCCAATTTCTACTCACTGGTGATTAAAAGACAAAAAGAGGGTACTGTTTGAGAATCCTATGTGGGGTTACTAAATTTTTTAGTACATATTTCAATTCATTGCTTTTGATAGAGAAATTAAATTTTGCCTTTGGTTTGATTAATATTGCATTTGTAATATATATAATAATCCAAAGAGTCTCTAAGGATAAAATTTTGGATGTTATTCCAAACTATATTCCCTTTATTTTTTTAAAAAAACAAATTATTCTTTCTACATTAAAAATTTGTTCGTCAAACTAATAATTTAGATTCATTTGATGTAAAATATATACTTTTTTTGAAAAAAAAAGATTTCATTCTAAAATTTTTGTAATATATTATCTAGGTTTAAATCTGGAATGTTTAATTTGACTACGAATATTCTCATAATAATTTTTCTAAGAAAAGATTCTTAATTTTTATTAAAATAGATAAAGTTTCCTAGGGATTAGCATAGTTTTGAAAATAAATTAATATGAAAAATACAATCAACAAAGTTCCACTAATTAATTAATTAAAAAAAGGTAGTTCCATCAATTAAAAGGCAACAAAATCCCACTAATTAAAATGGAGAATTGAATTCAACATATATTTCATTGGATTCTTTAAAGTTTTATCTTTTTGGATAAAGGGAAATGCAATTTTCCCCCCTATTGTTACCTTATCGGAAACAGCACATTGCAGATGCAGCCGTAAGATTCCACAGTTGATTTTTTTCACACACAAGTTCAAAGAAATCATAAATTTAAAAAATTATTTTATTTATAGTTTAAAAAATCTTAGAAATTTATAGACAAATTTGAGTACTTCAAAGGATAATATAGGATAAATTTAATTAATATTTTCTTAATTTAGTAAGATGAGCAAAGAAGAAATTACAATTATCTTAATCTTTTTAATTAATACTTCATATCGATTTTATTTTTATTTGTTCATTTTTGAGTTTTACAATGTTCATATTAAGTTATAAAAAATTATATTAAATAAAGTAAATCATGTTGAATATAAAACATCAAAAATAATCTTTTTTTTTCTTCTTAATGTGCTAAAAGTAACAAATATAAGTGATAATATAGTTTAGTACAATAAACAAGTGGAAATGAGTGAAAAAAGTTATATACATCTTTTTTAATTTTCTTTTACTATAATTAATATTTATATTAAAGCTTATAAAATTTGAATTTGACTGATAGAGCACGTATTAAAGGTATCAAAAAAGGTTATCATCAAAATAGAAGACTTTATAATAAAAATGAATATATATTTAACTAAAATCAAATTCAAAATTTTTAATTATTTAAAGTAATAGAGTATTTCGATGAACTACTCCACCTTAAAAGTAAATTGCAAAGTTACTTTTTACTATTTTCATTGAGTGAAGTGATAGTAACAAAATGAGATGAGTGATTCATACGAATACTCCTATAATTAAATCAACTTATTATAGTTCGTAGTTCGTACAATAAATGCTCTATTATTGTGTTTAGACATATTTAATACTAAGGTTTCTATCTCACTCCAATAATGCATATACGTACTCCAAACACTAATCTTTCATGGCCCAATATCTGCATCATAATTTATTTTTCGAGATACGAAATTTAAAAAATAAAGTAAAATTAAATTTATGATTCTAAATTTAAAATATGTGTAAGTGTATTAAAATAATTTTTAACTTTATAACTTTAAACAAATCATATGAGATATTTTTATTGAGATACGAAATTTAAAACATAAACAAAATTAAAATATATGTATAAGTGTATTAAATATTTTTTTAATTTTATAACTTTAAACAAATGATATGAAACATTAAATTTTAAAATATTAGTTCGATTAGAAAGAACATATTTTTGAATTGAGAGAGAGAGAGAGTTGAGTGTGTTCGGCCTATGTGAGTCAAAATTTGATATACAGATTTTTAATTTTATACTTATTTTTATTAGCCTTTTGAAAACTTTTTTTTACTTTTTTGATTCCGAACTTTTCTTATAACTGAGTAAATTTGAAATAACTATACATATATACTTAGTGAGTATCCTCGAAGTAAGGAACATCATGTCATATAATCCTATAACCTATGGAGAAAAATAATGTAATTTGGTTGGATTATTACTACTCTTAAGGGGTCGATTAATTCAAAATTCAAAGAGTTTATATATTTAAAATTGAAAGTGAAACCTCTTCTAATAAAAAAAAATCAATCTGTATTCTCTTGTAATAAATAAATGTAAACGTACGTTCTAGAAACTGTTTACTCTATATTGGTAAATTTAGTACTACTCTAGCATGCATACTGTATTAGGTATTAAAAATTAATGAGTTGAAGTAAGATTTTCAGAGAGACAGTTCTAACAAGTACATTAATTAATTAATGAGCATATATATATATATATTTATATTGGATAAAGGAGAAGAGGAATCCAATGAAATATATGCATGGAAAAATGTGAAAGAAATAATAGAAAAACATGGCCCCTACAAGGAATCCTATGAAAATTAGTTAGATTCATATCCTTTGATTTTGAATTCATGAATCATACTCCTCCGTCACATATTATAAGTCACTTTTTTTATTTACAGTTATATTAAGAAGTAACGTAATTTTATTTTTATATTAATTGTAGATTTTTAAGGTTAGTCAAAGTAAATATATTTTAAAAATTAATTAATTAATTAATCTGTTTGCAATAAATTTTTATTTTTAAAATAAAATATGAAGAAACATAATTTTATTGATTAAGATAGCGGGTACATTTCTGTTGATCCCTTGATTCTACTCTCTTAGTATTTATTCATGATTCGAGGGCTATTAGTAGCGTATTTCTCGAACTAGGATGATTTAGATTTTGACCTCTCTATATGAATAATCCATCAATTTGTGGAGTATTCGAAATCTTGATCTCTTTACGAATTTTTTGAGATGTCTTTTAAGAGAATTTAGTACCCTTTATATTAGCATAAATTAGGATTTAGGGTTGAATAGCCTTCAAGAATACTAATTTGAGTTGACCACAATCTGTAGAGTCGAACTCAAATTGAATACGTCTTGTAGAGTTTCGAAAAATTTCAATGTCTACAAATCAATAAGGATGTAATGGGCAAAATATGATATTTATACATAAATTTTCTAAAATGACATATATTGAGGTCCAACAATTTTTAAAAATGATCACTTATAATATGAGACAAAGGTAGTATAAACTAATATCTCAATTAGTTTAGAAAAATATGACCTATTTTTTAAAAAAAAAAATTATATTTTTTTTCTTTTTAGCAACACTTTAGTTTCAATTTTTCTCATAGTTTTTATTTATTCACATGATTGTTTAAAACTATAAGATTCAAATGAATTTCATGACATTTAACATAACTTTAACTTAGGATTATAACATTAAAAAATTTTCTTTATGAGTGTAAAATAATACGCTCTATATCCCAATCGATATTGTTCAAATTGAATTTCAAAGTCAAATATTTTTTCAATTTGATCATGAATTTAAATATGAAATCTTCAAAAAAAAAAATCACTATAAGTCATAATAAATGACAGTTGAAAATATTTTTAAAAAGTTTGATTATATCTCTAAATTTTAAAAATGCCAAATAAAGTGAGATAGGATGAAATATATACTTATGACAAAGTATTACAAAATTACATAAAGAGTAATGTTTATAAATAAACAAATTACTCCATACGATTAGTGACGTAGTTATGAAAAATAATTTGATTAACTTTTCTATTTGGTATCCATTTTCAACATTGTTATTACTTGGTTCATGTTATAAGAAAATATCTGTTCGTATTTAAGGTTTTAAGAAATACATAGAGATTTTTTAGTACATACAATAAATATATACGAAAATTATTATTTTACTTAGAAATACTTTTTTCCAAAGAAATTTCAAACTCAAATTCTTTATTAAAAAATTGAAATAATGAATAATGTTAAAAGAACAAAAACTTCATTTATTTTGCTCTGCCCGAACTGCCCGGTTGATACTTCGACTGGCGGGAACCTTAAAAGGAATATTTTGAACTCGCGCCTACAATGAGCCAGCAAAAGGCGGTGCTACACTACAACTCTATTATTTTTCCTTTTAAAGTACTTTTTTTTTATAATAATAATTTATGTAATATCGCTCGACTTAAAAATAAAATAGGTAGATTTGTGTCAAGTTAAATTATAAACAAATCATATTTCATATTTGTATCAATTAATTAATTTTGTCACCCTAAAGCCTATCTCACACTTGGAGAACAAAACAATAAAGCAGATTATGAATAGGTCTAGATACAATATAGCTTTTTATATATTATACTAATCCAATCATTTTATAAAGAGAGTAGGTGTTAGAAGAATGATAAAAACACTCAAGAAAGGCATACGTATATATGTGTGTGCACAATTCAATTTCAATTCCACGACTCTTCCACCTAGTCAATTATGTTCCATTAATCCGTCTTTCATGGCCACAACGCACCCAACAAGACCATCGTTTGTGTATATTAGTCCATTTTTTTTCCGTCAAAGTCAATGCCATTTAAGTTTTTCGTGTACATGTTTATGTACAGACAAAGAGCAATGTCGCTAATGATCTGAAACTTATCTCCGGGGTCAAGGACTAAGCAATTTTCAACAACACTCTTTCTTTTTAAATTTTAAGGGAAAAGGGTCTGATATACCTCTCAACTTTGTTATTTGGAGCTGATATACTCTCGTTATAAAAGTGGCTCATATATGCCTTTACCGTTATACAAACGGCTCACATATACCCCTGCCGTTACAAAATGGCTCACATATACCCTTCATTTAACGAATTTTAAAAAATTAGTTTTAAATTTATATTTATTACTTCTAATTTTTTAAAAACAATTATTTAGGGGTACATATGATTCTTCTATCAAAATTCAAGGTATATTTTAATTTTTTTCATACATAAATTATTTTTTGACTTCTTTTATTATAATTATTTGAATTTCTTATTCTTATTTTGTTTTTTCTTTCATTCCTTAGTTTAAACAATTAAAAAATAAACTATTTTTTTTGGGTGTATTGTAATTTAATTTCGTATTCGAAGAAAAAATTTGATCATCTACAATAAGTTTTACAAGAATATTAGTGAAACATAAATAAATTTGATTATCAAAATAATAATTATAAATTAGTCATTGAAACAAAAAAAGTCAAAAAAAATATGTTTGACGAGGATTAAATTTACTCACATGGGATTATATTTTTTAGAAAAAAAAATAAAAATAAAAATTTAAATTATTATTTTTTTCATTTCCATTAGAGGAAAAGGGTATATGTGAGTCATTTGTTTACAAGTAGAGGTATATATGAGCCACTTTCATAACAAGGGTATATCAGCTCTAAATGACAAAGTTGAGGGATATATCAGTTAAAAAATACAAAGACAAGTCCACAATTCTGCTACACCTGTAGGCAATTTCCAAAAAGGATCATACAAGTAGTATATATTAAGGAACCGATGAAATAATTCCTCATACAATAGATACATATTATGATCATTGGACATATCGCTTGCAACTGAAAAATGATAAAAAGTATATATACACTTTTTTTCTTAACTCAATCACACCCACAGATAACTAATATTAGATTACGTTGCTTGGATTCATAAAAAATGCGGCCAGTTGCATGTCAAAGAGTGTATTTTTTTGAAGGATCAGACACTTGGAGAGGCCGAGCATCTTAGCAATTTTACGAAAATAATTTTTATTGGGTGCTACCTTATTCTAATAGGCAATGTCTCAAACTCTGGCATTCCAACTTCAGGAGTACCTCGAAATCCTGCTTGCTTTAGCATATGATTTATATCAACAAAATCATAAAATTTTACCATAGAAGATTGAATTGACCAACACTATCGGAATAGAGGTTCTTAGCTTACCAATAGGGAGTGTCGTCATCTTGATCAAGAAAACTCAGATCCTGCATCAGTATTTAGCAATTCATCAGATGAAAAACAGGTAAAGTTTAAATGTCATTTTTGGCTTAACAATTTATTAATAAAACTCTTCATAAGCATTCACTCACATCAAAGCATGATCCTTTGTGAGGAAGCCATCTTGACTTTTGCTGAAATGAAGTCTTCCTTGTAGATGTTGCTGAGATCATCACATAATCCTACAAATTTACAACAGCTGAATTAGTAGTGTCAAACCTCTCTATAGCGACATTTCACTATAATAAACATTTTTTTTTGTGGAACAGATCTTTCTTGATATGTTATATTATGTGTTCTCTATAACAACATTTTGCTATAGTTGCCAAAATATATTGGAACAAAGGACGCTGTTAGAGCGAGGTTCGACTGTATTAGATTTTTTTAAAAAAAAAGTTTTGTTAGATACACCTAACAGTTATAGTCAAGGCTCGAATAACATACCACCTTTTCTATGTCTCTTGTTTTGTTTCCGTGTGACCAAAGAGACATGATCCTTCTTTTCCTGGCATTGCAATTCACTGGTATCTTTTCTACGTGCATCTCTAGTTACCTTTCTGTATGATCAAAGAGGAAAGAATGTGTCCTCGAGAGGCTTCCATCTCGCAGTTTCCTTGACTTCCATGATCTGTTCCTCCAGATTTCTATCTGGTTCCATCACATCATTACGGTGGTCTGGTCATAAGGGATCACACATGATTTCAATTGCTGGAATATCTCGAGGAATGTCATCACGAACAGTTCCTTGATTTAGTGCTGTCTGATTCTTAGGGGAAGAAGTTAGACATTGAGAAAAAAAGACATACATTCATATCTTGGAAATAATCAGAAATCAATCAACATCTACACTCAATTAGATCCTTACTCTGTCTCCACAGGCATGGCGCCTAATTCAGAAACTTCACCCAATTTTGACAAACTCTTCCTTATGTCCTGTAAAAACGGAACTCTTAATCAAAATGTTGTTGTAGTATAAGTGAATAAATCTAGAATTCTCTGCAAATATAAAGCAAAAGATGAACCTGATCCATCTCTCATCAATCAAAATAGCTACATACTGATCTTCACGCGTTAGTATTTGATCTAGTTACATGAAAAAAGTATCATTACTAATGAAAATGAAACAGAAAAAGGTATTACAACAGGAAATTAAGTGAAAAACTGAATAGTAATACATACCTAACCTTCCAAAGTTATCTCTTTGCGACTTCTAATATGAGTATCCTCAAACCTGGAAATAAAAGTGCTAAACATACGGACTCTAGATGACAACTAAAACAATATTACGCAAGATCACCTATTCAGGTCAAGATCAAAGGCATCAAGTTCAAATGTTTCTGGCAAAGTGATGGAATAGTATGATGCATGAGTGACACCTTCTGAAAGATTGACATTTGTAAAGGAAAATGCCTCTCTTATTCCTGCTTCTAGATTTCTTCAGTCTAAGTATGAACTTTCTTTGAGTATATCCGAACTGTGAAGTTCCTTGATCTTCACCATGTGAAAACCTTCAAGGTAATGAGAGAAGAAGAGAACAGAACGAAATAAAATGTTTGAGTATTATTCAGCATAATCTCAAGTGATCCTGTACATACTGTATTTATACAGTTTAGTAACAACTCTAACTAACTTTCTAACAGTGTAACTAACTGACAGTTCTAACAGAATACAATTAGCTAAACATACTAATTACTGAAAATATCTTATATTGAATACATCCTTCAAACTCAGTTTGGTCATTGGGTGTTCATGTTGTCGCCTGCCAAGGCTCTTGGTTAATAGATCAGCCTGCTGCTCCTTAGTGGAAACATAACGAGTCTTGATGATACCTTGTATAATCTTGTCTCGCACAAAATGACAATCAATGTAAACGTGCTTAGTTCTTTCATGAAAGATGGGATTGGCTGCAATGTGAATAGCAGCTTTGCTGTCGCAATAAAGGTGTATGGGAACCTCAACACTGATCCCCAGCTCCTTATACAAACCAATCAACCAGTTCACCATGGCCATACTTCTAAATTCTGCTTCAGCATAGCTTCTAGCTACTGTTTCCTTCTTCTTTTTTTTTGACTTCCGGGACATTACAGCATTGCCAAACTTTACTGAGTACCCTGTGACTGGCCTCCTAGTCTGCAAGCAACCACCCCAGTCAGAGTCACAATATGCCTCAAACTTTCCTGAGCTGTCAGAGGGTAAGAAGACCAAAACCTGGTGCATTCTTTATATATTTCACTACTCTTAAGGTAGCATTCATGTGAGATTGTTTGGGACTATGCATGAATTGACTTAGCACTTGCACTACATATGCAATGTCAATTCTAGTCGTAGTGAGATATAACAATCATCCTACTAGCCATTGATATTGAGTAGGATCAGCAAGTAGTGTATCTTCATCCTTAGAACCTGCTTCCTTATCATTAGTTATAAAACCATCATAGTCGATTGATGTAAGCTTCAGAATGGTTAATGAGATGGGTGAACTCCTTATAAGATTTGGACAATCCTCCTCCCTTTGAGCTAACTTTTGGAGTGTGAGTGCAATGGGAACTGTTGGAAACATGATGAACTCTATACAAATAAATAATTTTAACCAATATGCATTAGTATTATCGATCAAACACTTTAATAAGAACTACCTACAATAAGCATATCAAATCTATTTATGTAATGCATGTATTAATTTCCGCATAACTTAAAAATAAAATTAAAGAGAAGGAACCAATATGTTAATGGAAGAATAATGATATTTCTTCAACCTGTACTGAATGTTCACTGTTGCTAATGGACCCTCCGCCCCAAAAGTGTCAACGAGTACAACATTCTAACCAATTTCGTTTAAGGTTTTGGAATTCAATTCCAGTATTACTAAAGGGTTTTAACTTTTCGAAATATTTGAATTGGATTTGATTATTTCATATCAAAATACAAGTAGTAGTAATTTGAGAAACAAGTAAATAGTGTTAAAAGAGGAGTAGAAGTGATAGTCAAATGCATTTATTTTTTTTATTTTTTTATATAATTAGGATTACATCAACATATATAAGAGATGTTTGCGATAAATAAATGCATCTCTTTGATACTTAATGGAACACACAAGTAAAGTGCAAACTACTTAAATTCAACTGCACTACTACTCCATCCTAATACTTGTGATTCCATAAACAGCAAAATAAGCAAGCATCTTAGTTGTGATGTTCTGTACAACAGTTTCATTTATTTAATTTTTTTTGGCAGGGGAGACATGATTCCTCTCTGCTAACAATGTGATAAATATATACAAACAAGTAATCAGCATTTGTTATGAACAATAAAAACCTTATTATTATCAACCAACAACTTCAATGAATTTATTTGATGCCCATCTCTTAGCCACATCAGAAACCTTATTTTCCTCAACCTGTAACAGTCTCAACTTTGGTGAATTCAACACAAATAACTCAACACCCTGTGCCTCAATCCCACAACAATACATTGCATCAACACTTTGTAATTTCTTGCAACACTTTGCCAATGAAACCATAGATAAATTTGTCAACTTTTTGCAACCCCTTACCTTCAATTCATTCAAATTGTTGCAGGATACTAGCATTGATATAAGTTCTTTATCAAGTAACATGTCATTAAAAGACAAATCCAATTTCCTTAATCTTTTCAAATCTTGTCCTAATGTAGTCAACAAACCTGATTCTCTTTCCACTACATCACAATTTATCAAAGCCAATTCTTCAAGCCCATCAGCCACAGCATTTCCAAGAATCTTTAGACCCTCACCAGTAACAAGACAGCAACTTTGTAACCTTAAACTCCTCAAACTCCCTAAATTTTCAGCAGCAGCTGTCAAATGATTGTTTTCAAGATCAAGAGGCAACCTTAAATCAAGATTCTTCAAATTAGGACATTTGCTTTGGGTCAAGAAATGAAACAACCCGTCTTTACTACCACCATCATAGAGCAACAAAGAATTCAACATAGCACAATTTTCAGCCAATTTCAACAAAACCCCATCAGCAATTGTCCTACAAGTTCTCAATTCCAATTCTTGAAGACCCTCTAAACACTGAAGAAATGTTAAAAAAGAACCTTGATCACCAACCCCTTCACAGCTTATCAGCTTCAAAGTTGTTACCTTTCTGCAATTCCTCCATAAAAAACCAACCCCCTTATCCCCTGATTTAACTCCAGTCAACAAAAGACTCTCCAAATTCAACTCACAAGAACCATAAAACTCCCCATAATCAAATTCCCCTGAATTTCCAGCTGAGTAAATAGAGAGTTCTTTAAGACAGCCAAAAGGGGTTAACCAGAGAAAAGAAAGGGGTCTAAAAAGAGTTACAGCAAGAGAAACAAGATTAGGGCAAGAAACAGAAAGAGAAAACAGAGATAAAGTAGAAACAGAGCCATTCAAGAATCGGAGGTGTCGTAGATTAGGGCAAGAAGAAGCAACGGAATTAAGCAATTGATCAGAGGAATCTAGTGTATGTGTAATGGTAACAGAGAGAGTAGATAAAAAAGGATGAAAACTGAGAAAAGATGAGAAAAGAGGGATCAAAGGGGTTTCAATAAAACAGACAGATAGAGAAGTAGTTGAACAACGAAGAAGATGAAGCCACCGCTTACAGACTAAAGAAACAGAGGCGGCAGACGGCGGAGGAAGGCGGCGGAATATTTCTTGGAGAAGTTCATCACAGAGTATAGAATCCATACTCAACACAAATAAATTTTTAGAGAGAGAGAGAGAGAGTTGTATTATAGGTGTCCTTATTTACCTACCACTCAATTCATTTTTTTGTTTTGTGGACTTAAAGAAACAGGGCAGTTAGCTGAAGTGGAACACACGGCACAATGCCGTCTTATTACAGTGAAGCAATGCCCAGATTTTCAATATCTTATGCCGCCTGTCACTCATTTTAGCGGGACAAAGTATGTTAATTTAAAAGTGGATAAATAGGTATTTTGTGTTTTACTTTTTTTGTTTTACGTAATATCAGTTTGAAAAAAATATTAACACGCGCTGAATTAATGAGATAGTGTCACATAGATTGAAAAATTATTTATAAAATAAATTTAAGAATAATAAGATTTTAGTTAAAGATACTTATACATTTTCCCTAAATATATCAAATTTTAAAAATAATTTTTATATTTTATATATCATACATGGAATATAATAAGTTAATATTTTAAAAAGTAACCATTGTTAATAATAAGAGCACATTAGGAATTAATTCATAAATTAGTAGTTTATTTGGTTGATTATCTAAATTATTGTAGTTAGTGAGGGATTTGATTTCCAACTTATAACTCCCTCTCCACGTCCTTGAAAATAAAATAAATTATCACTTGATTTTTCAAACTCGATAAATTAAAACTAATATATATTTTTGACATAATGCATAAACATATCATTTAATTTGGCTATGGTTAACATCTATATACGGACTCTAAGTTTGGATGTGCTTACGTCAACTTATTTAAACTTGAATATAAATAGACACATACATAATACATGTCAATTTCATATCATACGTGGTGTATTATTAGTATCATGTTACATAGAATACATATATTATTTATTTATTTTTATATGAATTTAAATATCTATTTTTATATACCTATAAAATTATGTTAATCAATACTAAATTAAAATATATATTATATTGTATTTTATAGTCCACGACTAAAAATGGATGTGAGGAGTTAATAGCACACGAACAAATATAGAAAATGGACAATGTGCTAAGGCCTAAGCAACTACTATTATTTTGTTTGTATCGAATTTTGTATGATTTATACAAATTGCCCCTCACGTTTGGTATCTTGGATCGTTTCGTGACCCTTTGATTTATTTGCATCGCTCAAACTATAAATCTGAAAAAATGAGTTTTTTTAAAATAAAAAAAAATTTGTTTAAGTGTAATTTTTTTTTTCAAGTTAAATTAGTTTTTAATTAGAGTAATATTCTTTTGAACTTCATAAAAAATAAATAAAATAAAGTAGCGAGACTTGCTGGGTTTATTTTTCTGCATCGAATTCTTCTCTTCTTCAGCATATATTTCTTACCAAAATAAAATCAATCGATAGTGTCTGTATGTGTGATTCGTTGCTATCATTTTGAGTTCCTTGAAATTATCGAAGTTTGAGGTATTACTATTTCTTTAATGGTTAATCCGTTTTTATCTCGGGAGAAATTAATCTATGTGCAGTAAATCAGAATACCAGCATGAAGAAGAAGAAGAAGAACAGAGAGGAAGAAGAAGAGATGAAGATGCAGACGAAGAAGAAGACTTTTAGAACAGAATTGTATTAGTATGAATGTAATGTACATGCCTATTTACATTAGTGTATTTATACAATAACTAATGCATATAACAACTATAACTAATTCTTAACTAACTCTTAACTAACTAGTTATCTTAATTACATATATGCCACATTGTTAAGTGACACCTTCTTCAATACTCCCCCTCAAGTTTGGAGGTATGAACAAGTTCATTACACCAAACTTGGATAACAAATATTCATGTTGAGATTTTCCTAAACCTTTAGTTAACATATCAGCTTCCTGTTCCTTTGTATGTAGATACTTTGTTTCAACTAATCCTTGTTGAATTTTCTCACGTATGAAATGACAATCCAACTCAATATGTTTTGTTCTTTCATGTAAAACTGGATTGGCAGCAATTTGTATTGCTGACTTACTGTCACTGTAAACACTGACTGGAGTTTGAATATTAGCTCCAAGTTCTTTAAACAGCTTAACTATCCATGTAATCTCAGCTATTGAACTGGCCATACTTCTATACTCAGCTTCAGCTGAGCTTCTAGATACTGTGGCCTGTTTCTTTGATTTCCAAGAGATCATTGATTCTCCCATTTTTATCATAAAGCGTGAAACTGACCTTCTTGTGTGTAAACAAGCTCCCCAGTCTGCATCACAATAAACCTTGAGCTGTTTGGAGCTTTTGCTAGATAACAATACTCCTTGTCCTGCTTGACTCTTTACGTATCTCACAATTCTGAGTGCAGCATTAAGATGAGATTGCTTTGGTTGATGAAGGAATTGGCTCAGTGTTTGAGTAGCAAACGCAATATCTGGTCTTGTAACATTAAGATACAATAACTTGCCTACTAGTCTTCTGTATATAGTTGCATCTTCCAGTAGCTTATCTTCTTCTCCTTTTCCATTCATATCATCATATTCCTTAGTTGTTAATCTAACATATGGATCCAGTGGTGTAGAAACTGGTTTGGCAGCCCCAAGTCCTACTTCAGAAATTATTTCTAAGGCATATTTTCTTTGATGCATCACAATGCCTTCTTGTGATCTGGCAAATTCAATCCCAAGGAAGTATCTCAGATCTCCTAAATCTTTCATCTTGAAAGTATTCAGCAATGTTCCTTTTGTAGCCTTTATCAAACTCAGATCATTTCCAGTAATCATCATGTCATCTACATATACTAGGATTACCACTAAGGATTTTCCAATCCTTTTTATAAAGAGTGAGTAATCTAGATGACTTTGTACAAAGCCAAGATTGAATAGTGCCTCAGTAAGCTTTACATTCCACTGTCTAGGTGCCTGTTTTAAACCATACAAGGATTTAATGAGCTTACATACTGGTTTCTCCCCCTGCACATTAAAATCCTTGGGAGGTTGAAAGCCTTGAGGAAGAGTCATGTAAACTTCTTCTAACAGATCCCCTTGCAAAAATGCATTTGAAACATCCATTTGATGAACATGCCATTTCTCAGTAGCAGCAAGTGCTAATACACTTCTGATAGTAACCATCTTAACTACTGGAGAGAATGTTTCTTGATAATCAATTCCTTCTCGTTGATTGAAACCTTTTGCAACTAATCGAGCTTTAAATCTATCCACTTCTCCTGAGGATAAGTACTTGATTTTAAACACCCATTTGCACCCAATAGCCTTCTTGCCTGGTGGTAATGGAACAACAGTCCAAGTGTTGTTAGCATCCAAGGCTGAAATCTCAGATTTCATAGCATCCACCCATCTCTGATCAGAACATGCTTCCTCAAATGTGGATGGTTCAATATCATTACCAAAATTAGATAAGAATGCCTGATATGAAGTATGTAGATGATCATAGACAACATATTTGTCAATAGAGTATGTTGGCTTATTACCAGACTTGAGGCTTGCAACAGCTACATAATCTTTCATCCATAAAGGAGCTCTACTACTTCTTGTGGACCTCCTTTGTGCAGGAATGGAATCTTCTACTGTGGATGTACCAGTGTCAACTTCAGTTAGAGGTAACTGTGTAGGATCAGAGGCAACATCTGATGAGAAGGTAGTAGGAAATAATTGCCAAGCTGTAGAGGTTGGTATTGCAAAAGGAAATGTTGATTCTCTGAACAAGACATCTCTGCTAAGAAAGAAATACTTGTTCTTTAGATCATAAAGTATATATCCTTTTGTATTTTCACTATAACCCATATGAATAGCAGCTACACTTCTTGGTTGAAACTTATCCTGAATATACATATTCTTGGCAAAACACAATCAACCTAATACTTTTAAATGTTGAAGTGAAGGCTGTCTCTTGTGGAACATTTCATAAGGTGATTTACCTTGTAACACTGGTGTAGGAAGCCTATTTATAATATATGCAGCACTTAGTACACAATGTCCCCAAAATTTGATTGGAATGTGACCTTGAAACTTTATTGCTCTAGCTATCTCCAGGATATGCTTATGTTTTCTTTCAGCTATGCCATTCTGCTGAGGAGTATGTATACAAGTTCTTTGGTGAACAATCCCTCTACTGACAAAAAGTTTGTTACACTCAGTATTTACAAATTCTGAACCATTATCAGTTCTAATGATCTGAACTTTGGACTGAAACTGTGTTTGAACTAGCACAAAAAAATTTTGTAGCACAACACAAACATCACTTTTCAACTTGATTAGAAAGAGCCATAACATTCTTGTACAATCATCAACAATTGTTACAAAGAATCTATTCCCATCATATGTAGCAGTATTAAATGGCCCCCATACATCAATATGTAATAGCTGGAAAGCCTGAGTAGACATTGAATTACTATGAACAAATGGTAGTCTATGTTGTTTAGCTAGTGGACAAATTGTACAAGTGTGTACTTCCTTGGAACACTGAGTGACAGGAAAGTGAAGTACTTGTGTTAAGACACTAGAGGAGGTGTGGCCTAGCCTTTGATGCCATAGTAGAATTCTTGAATCAGATATAGATGGAAGACTTTGTGTTTGTGTTTCTTTATTCTCTTCAGCTGTGAAGCACTGCTCATGTTTGCCTCTACTGACTTTGTGAATAGGTAAATGATAGAGACCTGCACTTTCTCTACCAATCCCCCTCACCTGCCCATTGTAGAGGTCCTGAAATATAACAAAGTCAGGAAAGAAGGAGACAACACAGTTTAGATCTCTTGTAAGCTTTGAGACTGACAACAGATTAAACTTGAAATCAGGAATTAACAGAACATTTTCTATTTTGTCTTGTGAAGTCAGATGACAAGATCCTGTATGAGTGACTTTGACATTATCTCCATTTGGCAAATACACTCTTCTAGGCTTATCTGATAAAACTTGCTGCTGGTAATCAAGTACAGTAGGCAAAGATGTCATATGATTAGTAGCACCTGAATCTATGATCCACCCTTGTTGTTTATCCCCAACTATAAGTGCAATATCATTACCTGTTGAAGATGCATAATCTTGGACTATATTTGCATTTGCAGCACTGTTAGACTGTGAGCCTGATCCTTCTGTTCCTCCCTTAGCATTTGTGTGCCCAAGCATTTGTAGAATCTGACTGTATTGATCCTGAATGACACTCAATCCTCTATTGTATTCATTATGATTTACTCTTCCATTGCAGCTTTGACTATAAGAATTGTTGCTTGAACTTTCTTCTCTATTAGAGTTAAACTCTTCTTGATCATTACTGATAGCATTATGTGCTGTATGAAGTTGTCTTTTATCATTCTGATTTCTCCCTCTTCCATATGATGATCCTTTCTTCCTTCTTTCAAGACCAGGAGGATATCCATGAAGCTGAAAACACACAGCTCTAGTATGTCCTGTTCTATTACAATAGTCACAATACACACTTGAATCATAGCTAGGAACATTAGGATTTTTATGTTTAGATACAGATTGACTTCGAGCAGTAAACATTGCATGCGATTCTACTTGTTCACTACTAACAGATTGTGTAATCCTACGCTGACTCTCTCTCTCAATCAACATGGAATATGCCTTGTTAAGAGAAGGAAGAGGCATCATCATAAGAATCTGACCTCTTGCTTGATCATATGACTCATTAAGACCCATGAGAAACTGCAGCAATTTTTGATTATGCATGAACACACTGAGATCTCTTGAACCAGGACAACCACAACTAGCTATAGGAACCAAACTATCATACTCTACCCATAGTTCTCTCAATCTAGAAAAATACACTGAAATTGTACTCATACCTTGAGTGATAGTTGCAATTTCTTTGTGTAATTGATAAATTCGACTTCCATCTACTTTATCATACCTTTCACTCAACTCTTTCCACACTTCTGCTGCATTTGTTGAGTAAACAATCCCACTAAGTAATTCTTTTGATACACAGTTCATTATCCAAGACAGAACAATGGCATTACATCGTTCCCACAAATTCTTCAAGTTTTCTCCATATGCTTCCTTCTTGCAAGATCCATCAATGAATCCTAGCTTGTTTCTTCCCAAAATGGCTATTCTCATAGCTCTGCTCCACACCGAAAAATTCTCAGATCCAGATAGCTGAATCGAGACTAACATAACACCGGAATTATCGATGTTGTTCAAGAACAATGGGTGATTATGACTCAATTTTTCTGGTAACTCATTATCAACAGTTGCCATTGTTGCTTCAACTTTTCAGACTGTGTTTAGACAGTTTTGATCCTAACTACTGCGAATGCTCTGATACCATGTGCAGTAAATCAGAATACCAGCATGAAGAAGAAGAGGAAGAAGAACAGAGAGGAAGAAGAAGAGATGAAGATGCAGACGAAGAAGAAGACTTTTAGAACAGAATTGTATTAGTATGAATGTAATGTACATGCCTATATTCATTAGTGTATTTATACAATAACTAATACATATAACAACTATAACTAATTCTTAACTAACTCTTAACCAACTAGTTATCTTAATTACATATATGCCACATTGTTAAGTGACACCTTCTTCAATAATCTACGACCTAAGGTACTTGAGGAGATTAAATTTCTTAAGGATACACAATAAATTATGTGGATCCGGATAGTTCTTTTATTTTTCTTTTCATCTTTTATTATTTATGATTTGCTAATCTATATACAGGAGATAAAAAGACTTAGACTTTGTGCTTATAAAATAAATTGCGTCTTGTTTATTTTAGCAAAATAATTTGATTAATTTCATAACTATATATTCCTCATCTATATATAAGTTCTTTTCTTGTAACTTAAAAAAATAATAATTATACTTACAAAGCATCTAAACTTTACAATTATCTGATCCTAAAAGTTAGAGATTAATAACATGAAAAATAAGACAAAAATTGTGCTGAGACTTTTTAACTTATATCATTGTTAGATCATTTTTCTGTACAAGCAATCAACAATATTGTTGTTTGATTGACATGAGACAACGCACTCACCTAAGCTTAATAATTAATAATAATAAGAAAGATGGTCCAAATAAAAATAATAAATAATAACTTTGTCGATTCTTGTAATATAAAAAAGAACGTACGAAAATAATTTTTAAAAATATTATAAATGTTAAAATTAAAATCAATTGTTCTTTTTTAAAAAACAAATTGTAATATTAAATTCATTAAATTTAAACTCTGAATTTATCTAATGTTTGAAGCTATTGAAAGTGTTATTTGTTTCTCCTCTTGCGTTCTTTCCCCAAAAGCCATAATGTTGATTCCAAACTTTCTAAACTGAACCTCTGCTTTTTACCCCAATTAATCCCTTAAAACTAATTAATTTAATTGGATAAGAAAAGGACCAATTTATTCTTTTAATTCTCGAATTGGACATTTCCTTAATCCAACAGCCCAACTTTCAAAGGGCATAACTTACTCATTCGAATTCAAAATTTTGCAAACTCGGCGACGTTAGTCAGATTGTTTTCAAAGGCTTTCCAACCATATCTGTAAATACTCCTAAATCATTTTGAGCTAGAAGTTATGACCGTTTGAAGTTGACCAAAAATTCACTTTAACTTGCTACCAATTTTTCCAATTTCCTTGTACTTTTCAAAAAAATGATTTTTTTTAATTTCTTAGCTTATTCTTAACTATTTGAAGTTGCGAGATGTTACAAATAAGATACTCCATAATGCATGAATACTTACTCCAAGGAACACAAAGCTACAGACAGACTGAGAGAAAGACTTCAAAGTCAATGCCATTTAAGTTTTTCGTGTACAGACAAAGAGCAATGTCGTTAATGATCTGAAGCCTTGTCTTTCTTAGAACAAATATATTAAGGAACCGATGAAATAATTCCTCATACAATAGATACATATTATGATCATTGGTCATATCGCATGCAACTGAAAAATGTATATATATACACTTTCACAGAAGACAAAACTCTGTTCTCAAGGTTTATAAATGAAGCAGAGAGAGTAATAAGAATAAGAAAAGAGAAAGGTAATGTGTAATTTCAGGAAAAGGGTGGTTTTGGGCAGGAGGGGGGGGGGGTTGAACTTTGCAAACCCAAAACACGAATCAACTCAAAGGCTTTGAAATCTGTAATGGTTGCACGCAAAAGCTAGCCTTATGAGGTACCATGCCAAACAATAGCTTTTCAGCTTAAGAGAGAACAAGTTCAATGTTATGAAGTGAAGATCAGTGTAGGAAAATTCTAGAGAGGTGGGGATTTGATATCGGAACAAAGCTACATAGTAACTGAATTTCAGAAGAAGTAACTAACATTAGAAAGGAACGGCTAGGATTTAATGAGAAGCAGGTGAGGATGATATCACGTAGACTGAAGGTGGTTATATAACTAACCAGAAAATGGTACTTTTCACAAAATCTCATAAACCCACTTGAAGTGTCGTCCCAAGAAACAAATAATTTTCACTTAAATCTAACATATTGGAACAACAAATTTACTATAGTCGCAACCCTAACCAAAAAAAACATCTTTGAAATCGCAAAACTAGAACCATCGTGAATTACCTACCATCGCCAAAATCAACTTTGAAACCCTAGTAGTGAGATGAAGAAATGGGTGAAATCAACTTTGAAATGGAATGGCGTCCTGAAACCATAGGGAGATCGTATAAAGTAGAGAGAAAGAGGGGAAATCGTTTAAAGGACTTAGGATGTCTAATGTTGAGGAGGGCAAAATCAGTAATTAGGGTTTTGAAGTCTACGTGGCAAAATTTTGTTTGGTGCTTATGTGGCATCCACATGTCGTCCATGTGGCATCCACGTATCATCCACGTGGCACTTAACACACCTCTGTTAAGTACAAGGGTACATGTGAGCCAATATTTTAACGGAAGGGTGTTTTTAAGCCAGAATAGTTCAAGGGTGTATTTGAACTATTTTCAATAGTTTAAGGATATTTTTGAGCTTTTTCCGATTAATTAATAGGGTCCTTTTGGTCCGCCTACTAATACTAATATGATAAATAGATTGTTTGAGTGTTTGTTTGGGTAGTAAATAATAATGTTAAAAATTATTGTCGGTAGAAAAAATACATAATTAGTATTGTCTAAAAATTAGTATTTTTTATATCCTTTTTTTATTAATCTATTAAAGAATCACACATTTTTATTATATTTAGTAATAATTTTTAGTTAAAATACTTATTTAATGAAATTATTTATATTTACATAAATTTCTATCGTTTACTTTAAATCATAAATTTCAAAAGTCTTTTAAACTTCGTATTAAATCAAACTAACTCATACAAAATGAAACGAAAGGGCCTTCAAAAGATATTTGATTTACTTTTATCCTTAAACAATGCTCTTTACATTTTCTTTTGGTTGAGTTAGTCAAAATATTAGGTAATTACTAATGAATTTACAATTATTAGGAAAGGCGATTATCAATAAGATGATTAAACATGGGTGTATCCGTTATAGTTTTATCATCCGCGAATGCAGGTTATTGATGTAATTTCAGTTATTAAGCAATAACACCATGAGCATAAGAAAGTAACAAACTTCTTCGATGAGGAAGAATCTAAGAATTAAATATTTGATCGTATTAGAATACTCGTAGTTCTTTTATATTTACAAATAATGTATTAGTATACACAAACATTTTATGAATTACTTTTGAAAGAATTATTTATATAATAACAATTTGGTTACACACCGTAACAAACTATTAGGAGCTCAATTTCCCATGAGCTTTTTTTTTTTTGGTTATAAATCAATTCAATTTATCGAGATAGGAGAAATTACTATGTACATATTTTAAAAGTCAAAAGAAGAATGCATGTATTGATAAAAGAAAATGGAAGAAATAAATTTCAAATTAAAATTGTTACAACTTTTTGTTTATTTGCATACCACACAAAAAATCTGGAACTATTTTAATATATGAATTTATTTAAGATGTGAATATATCTACATATTGTCAATTTGTTGGTTTGATTCTCTTGTTTTTCTATCTGAATCAACAGTGGACCAAATTAAGAGGGGGAAAAAAAGCAAATCAATTTTGTCAAGTCGATTTAAGTCAAAAGTGAAATTTTCAGTTTTATTTGAACACCGTATCTCCTTCATAAACCAAGTTGCAATTGAACAGACTACTGCCATAAACAGTTCATGACCATTACAAGATTTTAAACACCTAATTCCCCTGCACCATGCCCTTGTCACAATTGGTACACGATGAAATATTAGCTACAAAAGAATTTTATACAATTTCTTTCCCCTGCATCTCCAAATAGTAGAACAACCACAAAAAGATTATGACTTCCCCTATATATGGTTCTCCAGTTCCAACTCCAGAAACCTAGTTCACATTTATCCTATTTTTGCTGTGCGACTGCATTGTGACTTGGGCAGGTAGCCAGGTTTCACCTCCAAGATAACCCTCATTACATAATTTCCTGTCCGTCCAAAGTATTTTATACACGTAATACTTTTGAAAATCTGTCCATCTTATTGCTTTTGGGGGATTTACCAATATGCGAAATTGAACATAGGATTGTAGTTTTACTCCTAAAAAGCAATTAAAGATATATGGAACCATCAGAAAAGGCCAGGACCTGTTCGTCGCTCTTCCTCAGTGAGAGAGTGACGGAAGTGGCAGCGGTGACCATAGGGGCACATATCACCTGCTAGGACCATCCTACAGACTTCTGTCTTGTAGCGTGGATGCCTTATCACTGGGCGCAACTCTGTGATACCGTGAGCAAACTGACAGTTTTCTCCATAAGGGCAAGTCCCAGTCTCCTGCCATTTGTTGCACAGCTCTGTCTTTAACATCCCTTGGTTGTAAACGTCAAACTCTAATGCCTCCTCTTCCTTCTTACTTCCAGGAACGTACACTCTTTGTTGCTACAGCCACAACCCAGAAAACAAGAGGAAAAAAAAAGAGAAGAGAACATATTGTCAATCAAATTGCATTGCGCTGAATCCTAAAGCAAAGATTATGGATTGCAGTTAATTTTAACAATTCACAAATTAGATGTGACTGAAATCGAACCAACGATCTTTTCCGAAATGAATAAGAAAGGGGAATGGATATTTTCACTCACAGATTCGGTTAGGGGTGGAACCGTAGATTTTTGCCGAGTTTTTGCCTGGCTGGGACCTCCAGTGTTTCCACCTTGTGCTTTCAGCTTGAGATAACCGCTCGAGCGCACAGAAATGCTCTTCGGCAGCGAAACTCGTTCAGTGTTCCTTCGCTCAGGCCGGTTAGGTTCCACGACGCTCCCTTGCCTGATGTTCGGAGGTCTGGGATCAGAGATTTGAGTATCACGGTTGACTCCCATACCAAAACGATTGAAATCAGAGAGAAGACAGTTTTGTATGGTGGCCTGAGTGAGGAGACTCAGGCGTCGATCCAAATCGGTGTTAACTAGCCGGAGAGATTCATTCTCCTGGTGAAGAGCTTCGACTTCTTTGATAGATTCCTGCAAATGTGCGAGGCAGAGAGTGTACCGATTGTAGAGTTGCTGGTACTCAAGAATGTAGCTAGCTTGGTGGAGGCGGCCATCGGTGACGAGGTCATCAGTATCGTCAAAGGAGGTTAGGGAAGGGGAATTTGAGCTGCGAGAGAAAGTTGAGTAGAAGTTGGGGATGAATTCAGAGGAATCGAATTGGTGAGTTGAGGTAGGTGAGAGAAATGGATTGTCAGCCAAGTCTGGTGAAGTTGCATCAGAGAACGTATAGTTTTTGTTGGCGGACGGGACTGTAGCTGCATCGGCGATGCTGGTGTTGAGACCGTCACTTGAAGGATTCTCGTTCTGCATTTTGCTGGAACAGAGTATAAGCGGAAAATGATCAGTAATTACAGTTAAACATTCCAACGCTCAACAATACCACTATACCAGAAAAACTCAAGCACATTTGATTCTAGTAGAGCAAATTTTCTAAAATTGCAGAGAGCAAGTACTCAAAAATAATGGAGATCCGCAGAGATGATGAACCTAAAAATCATACAAAACCTTTTTCACCTACAATCTCATATAATTAATGGAATCATAACAAACAGAGAGACGTAGAAGTAAAGCATATGGCTTATTCACAACTGCTATGAAATCACAAAGAGGAGAAAAGACATCTCACGGCTATTTGATTGATGAGTAATTTTAGGAAAAGCATTTCGAAACAGTCAACTATGAAGTTTGAAGCACTATCTTCTGTAGTTCAATTTTCCAGAATTAAACAGAACAATTACTCAATAGCAGCGGAGATTCAAGTAGATACAAAAACCTTCACAAAAGATTTATTGAACCAAAACAGAGAGAGGAACGCACCAAATAACCAAATCGCATCAGACGAAAATTCTAGAAGATGATATCAGGAAGAGGAGAAAAAGCATTTCGCTGCAAGCTAAACTCGAAAATTATCAGTAATTTCAGAATATCATTCCAAAGCACTAACTTCAAGTACAGTTCATCTCGTGTACTGAATATTCCAGAATTGAACAAAATAAAACTTAAAATCAACGGAAATTCACATAGATGTAGAATCTACCAATCACACAACACAAATCGAAGCATATAAAACAGAGACACAACGAGTATGCAAAATCACATCTGATAGAATACTTACTGAAATCACGAGGAGTAGAAAAGGCACCACAGTCCAGCAATAGTAAATTTCACAAAATTGCAGTGAACAAATACTTAAACACAACGAGAATTCACATAGATATTTGAACTAGGAATCACAATAACACTAATAGAAACAAAATCAAATGAAATCACGAAGAGGAGAAAAGGCACCAGAAAATCTACCTGAAGATAGTCGTGCTAGTACAATGGAGCTGCGTAATTTCTGAATTTTAAGACGAAAGAGATGATCCAATATTTGATTGAAAGAAGCAGAGAAAGCAATTGACGTCTTCGTCGAGTTGTTGAGACAAAGTATAACTCGTGCTTTGGGGATACAATATTATATATATATAATAGATGGGGTAGCAAGAACTTTGCTTGCTTAGGTCACAAGTTCTTCAAGTATATATAATACGGCATGGAGGTGAACTTTTGGCGGGGAATTTTGAGACGGTCAAATTGGCTTTTCACAGGAAACAAGCTCTCAACCTTCCCAACCCAAGAATAAGACTATCTATCCACAATTCTTTTTCGACCTCACTTGCAAATTACATTGAATACGATTGTGAAAATGTTATTAGTGTTACTTACATTATATTAAACTTTCACGTTTATGAATTACACCGAATGCGAGTGGGTATATTATTAGTGTGATTTATGAAATAAAATTATAATGTGTATAAAAAGATAGTAGTTCAATCGTTTTCAAAACCGTTATGTAAGAATGAAAATGCAGGAGGAGCCCACATATTTAGTTGTATATACTATGTGAAGTTTAGAAGTTGTTACGGAAGGCTTAATCAAGTATCACGAGTTAGTTATTGTTTAAAACTAATGTTCCCCTAATTTGATTATAACTGCTCAACTAAAATTAGCTAACTAATTCTATTTCTTTATGACTTTTATCATATGGTTGTGTATATTTTAATTCTCACTATTAGTCAACTCCTGTGTTGCTGCAAATTACTTATTATTAACGTTATATGTCACCAACCTGTTATTGACACATTTTTTGGATAAAGGCATTCAGAACATAATACATTTCTTCTAAGTTCTAATTAATCTTTGTTCACCAAATTCAGGATTGATTTGTCACTATCAATTTGAATCTAATTATTATTATGATTTAGTGAAAGAGAGGGCAGGTAATGATCCAAATTAAACTTGAAGCATCTTCACTACTACCTTGTCCCCGATCTTCATATATTTTTCATTTCATTACTAAATATATATATATATATATATATAAAGTTTTATTTAACTTGAAAATAGAAATTTAAGTTGTAAATTTTTATTTTTATTTTTGTGTTCATCTCAATGATTATAACAAAGTTATCAACTATTCAGTTGTAAGCAGGTCTCATGTGGACATTCATCTTAGGCAAATGTAAATAGTAACATATAATTTAGGAATGAAAAAATTAACTCATTAAAATAGAAAATTTAATCAACTTATTTAAATTTTAATAAATTAATAATTCATTTATTTATTGATTAGTTCATCGAGATATCTCTAAATTCAATCTATCTAAAAATTTGGCTCATTATATTAAATATATATATAGCTCATTTTAATTCGTGAAAAAAGTAAAATTCACGAAGTAAATTTTATATAGCTTATCTTGTACTTTAATTAACTCAATAATTTTTTAAAAGAAAATTAATGATTCATTATTTAGTCTATCTTGATCAAACATCTTAACCCAATTGACTTAGAACAGGTTAGTCGATTACTTTTTTAAAAATAATAAAAATAAAATATATATATATATATATATATATGTATTCACCCCATTTTGATTCCAAACCCCTTTCATAATCAATACGTAATTTTGTTCGACTTCGTGTGCTTAAAAAATCGATTAAATAATTCAATAAGCAATCCTTTTTTATATGATCAAATCTTCGTAGACAAAGTATTAATAATGATGAAAGATAGCATGTATTTATTGAATTAATTGAAATACAGGTAAAATAATACAAAATACTAAAAAATTCAACAAGTATAAAATACATATTTTAAATTCGATATTATTAATAAGTTTTGATAAAATGCCAAATTCAAGATTATAATATTCAAATTTTGAATCCGTTCCATAATTTCAACTAGTTTTATATACTTTCTTTGTAGACCGTAGTAGCATGGATCAAAAGCTCTTCCTATCTTTAACCTTTTTCTTTCAACCAATATAATATGAAAATTGTTAAAAAAGTATAATCACCACAATATATAATAATTTTTTAAAAAATGTCAATAGATCCACCTGACAAAAAACAAATAAAAAATAGCTGTTGGGTGATGGAAAGAGGAAGCTGCAGGGGCCAGGGTGGGTAGTCCAGTGTAATATTAGCGTGGCATCAAAGTATAGGAAGGTGAATGAAGAATGTGATTTAAAGCTCAAGGAATATAGATAGAATTATCTCACGTAATGATGTTTAGTTTTGATTAATTAATAAACTCTACTTTGGTTAATTTAAAAGGCTATTTTATTTTGAATAAGCTTCGATTTTTATTTTTTATATAAAAAATAACAGAGTAAGAGATTTATTTTTATTTCTATACTATCTTTAGTATTAAAAAAGTTAAATAATAATACTAATAGTTAAATTTAGAAATTAATAAAAAAATTTAATTTTTTTTAATAAAAATAAATTGAATTAATAATATTAAACTAATATAAAACGGAACGAGTAATAATGAAATCATTACGGCCTCTAGAGTTGCTTCCCTGTCACAGCTTTAACTAACTTTGTGGTCCTACCTCTAGTTTTAACCCCTTGGTGTATTTCATTCTTCAACAATCAATTGGTCCCATTTCAAATTTAAAATTATTACTATTGATTTTAAATTATAGTTATAGTAGAAAACTGTGTTTCCCTTTTACTCATTATAATAATGATATTATTATTGTTGATTTTTTAAATAAAAACAAATTATAATTTGAAATTGCTAGAAAGTTTTGAAAAAATATTTTTCTTAAATTAGAAGAAAATGAATTAATTTAAAAAATATTTTAATTAACTGAATATGAGAAAAATGAAAAATGTTTCTAAATCCCCTCAGTTTTCACTTTCACTTAGTTAGTCTCCGCTATTCTTTCATATATTAAAACTTATAATTAGATTCTTGAATTTTTTCTAAATAAGGTAAATATAAAAAAATTATTCACAAATAATATGAATATAAATAATTGTTAACGATAAATAATATTTTTATATAATTAAAGTGAAAGAGAAAAAATTAAGTAAATTTTTAGAATCATTATAATGAAAGATGAATGGTTAAGTAATAAGTATATTTGAAATAATTGTTTGTATTAATTTTTTCCTTGATGATTCTCTTCTATAATTCTACGTTTTTTAAAAAATTATTTCAACGCTATTTTTTTAGTCTTCCTTTTTTCTTATTTAATTTCCATTAAGAAAACACTAACAATTAGCATCGTAATTAAGAAAATCAAATTTGCTCGTCTTTAGTATTTTTACTAATTTGTATATTTTTTAAAACAATAACAATTAGCATCAGATCTTAACATAATCAAGTTAGCTTGTCTTTAGCTTTATATTAATTTATGCAAAATGTTTAAAATGAATTTTCTTAATTAATTTTTATTATATTTTTCATGATTCATATTTTATTTAAAATTTAAAAATAACTTCATAATAATTTTGATTATCTCCCACTGCTAAGCATATCTACAAATACATTCTAATGTTTTCAAGAATTGTTTTTAGTCTGACTTTTATTAATGATCTTGCTTTTATAATTTCATGCAAAAAAAATCAATTATTCTCTTTTATATATCTTATTTTGTATCATTCTTATTAGAAGTAAAAATAATTATACAGAGTAGTCTTTGTCGATAGGTTTTGCATAACAAGATTAAAGTAGAGGACAATAAGCTAGACATAAATATATTTAGTTAGAAATATTCTTTTGATGGGTTTTTAAGATGTCACAAATTTAAATATTAAGTAATTGGGGGTTATGAAGGTATAAAGTTAGAAGTTATAGGTATAACTAATAAGTATTAATTAAGTATAGAAGTTATGAAAGATGAAGAAGTGTGAGTTTATGATAAAAATTAAATTAAAATAAATATATAAAAATAAGAGAAAAATAAAAAAAAAGTTACATATTTTTTTAATAAACAAAAGTATGTTTAAGTAAAATCCTCTACCATTTTTATGGTTTAATTTTATTATATGACATATTTTCTTTTTACCTCATTTTAGAAATTTCAAATTAATTAAAAGTCTCTAAATATGCTTCTACTAATAAACATTATTTTTAGTAATTACTATTATTTTGAACAATATATACTTTTTCTCTTATTTTATATTATAGGAGAGAAATCTATTAATAAAAAAATTAATTAAAAATAAATTTTAAAAGGGACATAGAATTAAAAAGTTAATCAAAAGGAATAGAAAAAAATTAAAATTTTCAAAAAAAAAGTAATCCTACGGATATTTTAAAATAAAATTAAAAAATAACTAATTTTTTGTTGATTAAATTCTGAAAATTGTGAGACAGCTTTTTGGCCTATAAATAATATAATAAATAATGCAACGTTAAATTATTTATATTTACCATATCATTGTTATGTGATTGTGAGATATGAAATTGTAAGAGGAATCGATTTATTTGATTCTTAGCTATATAACATGTTTGTATTTAATATTTCGTAGTTTATTTACTTTATATTGAGATGTGATTATTACTATTTTTATTACTAATATTTATTATATATTTGTATAACATTTTTATAGCTAGTGAGGAGGAAGATATTGTTAGACGAAATAAAAAATAACATATATTGGCATTTCTTCAATTAACTAATTAAGTGACAAGGAACCAATCAACTCTTATTGCATTGGAGGTTTAACAGGAGAACTATAAACAATCCTTAAAATAATAACAACAAAAAGACATAAAATTCTAGTTAACTAATCCAGCAAAATTTTTTAAAAAAACTAAGTCATATATGATTTGAAGAGGAAAGAAGGATCATGTTCTCAACATAACATAATTCAAATTATTCAAAATTTACAAAGTAAATAAAAACAAACAGTATCTTTAGAAACTATGAGAATAAGAAAAAAAATCTCAAAAGAATATAAAGAGAAGCAAAAGAGAAAATGAACAAATTATTTTTTTCTATAAAAAAATCATCATATCATCAACAATCCAAATTAATAATATCAAATGTATAATTACAATAGAACAAAAGTGATAATGATAATTAGACATGTCAAATTATTTTACGTCACAAAATCTAACTATGCAAAATATCTAACATTTTTCATTATACATCCCTCTCCTACAAAAATCAGATCAAAGAAGACAAAAAAAATCAACAAATCAAAGAAACAAAAAACGAATAATAAGAAAAATAAAAATAAAATGACCATCCTACATGTCTCAAAATGGGTTTTTATAGGTGTAATATTTATGAGTTATAATTTTTTATATTAAATAATTTGAAGGTTAGAATATGAAATGTTAGGAGTTATATATATTATTAAAAGGTTAGGAGGTGTCATGCTCATTAAGTAACTAGTTAATAGCAATGTATATACACACATAATATTATTGTGTAAAAAAAATTAAAAAGCCCTAAAAAAAATATAAAAAATATATTTTTCTAATATCATTGAGGCATGCTACATATGCGGAATAAAGATCCTGATTTATATATACATATTGACCGTTTCATTTATTTATTTTGCAAACTAAAACTAAATGAGTCAAAAATAAAAGCATGATTTGTCAAACAAGTGAGATAATCACAACTTCACAACTTTAATATGCATATATTTGCAGATAATTAAGTCCTGAGCTTGAGTGTTCAATTTTCGAAGTTTTGGCTCATAATCAAAAGAATTAAATCCATAGAGATTTTTATAATAAGATATTTATCTAATATGAAAACGGAGAAATATCTTAATTTTTAAGTTTTTAATTGTAATGAACGAATGATCATGCACTGCAATACATTTAAAACCTAGCTAGTAGTTTACTTTCCAATTAATTTCGCATGTTATTCATTTAATGAGTAAAATTAATAAATTTTTTGAATGTAAGAAACTAGTAATAAACAGTAAAACTTAATAATAGGAGTTAAAGGATGTACGTTCGGATTTTTAAAATATCAAATCAAATTATTTGGATCGAATTTTTAAATTTATAAACCAAATCAAATTATTAAAATTTGGGTTTTTTTAACCTTGTGTTTTTTGGATTTTTTTTTGGGTTTTCTCAATATTTTTACAAATATATAATTTACTTGTACTTTAAATATGTCTTTAGTCCTACCAAAATTACAAGGAAAAAACTTATTTCGTAAAAAAATAACACAAAATATTACATGATTAATGACATTAAAATATCCAACAATAATAATAATAATGAAATCGCGTTATAAATACTAAATGATCATAATTTAAAAGTACTAAATCAAGCTAAAATAAGTTTAATAAGTATTAATTACGTGACTAAATATTAAAGAATTTAAAATTAGGTTGTATATTTTAATTGTCTAAACCAATGTAAAAGTAAAGAACAAATACTCAACATTATTGTCATTCTTAGTGTTGAATGAATTTTCTTTTTTGCATCAGTATTGATTAGATTTTGATTTAAGTCTTACTATATATATCAATATCTGTGGACTATAATATTTATTGGATCATTCAAAATTCTAAATTTCATTATGTCCCAAAACATTTTGTCTCTGTATCACTATTTTCTTTTATTTTTGCAAATATAATTGATTACACACTAGATTATAGGTTAACATCTACAAACCTTTATAGAGTAATCTAATTGCGTTTGATAAAAAATTTCAATTTGTTAAAAAACATCTATAAAATCCACAAATTAACAAGAGCAATAAAAAGAGAATCATTTTAAAACGTACCCAAAAAAGGGCCAACCATAACTTCTTCTTTTCCATTAAATTTTGATTCAAATAAAATAATTTATGAATTTTCATAAAACTGTGTTTTCCATCTGATTTAATAATTATAAATCCCCTATACTAGTGTACTAATCTCTTTTTATATCATTGCTCATACATTTGAGCACAAAATTTTCAAAGGTATATATGAGTCAAAATTGTATTTCTAATTAAGATTTCCAAGAAGAAATATGGACAGTCAGATTATGGTTATTAGAGATAGATGTGCATTTTGATTATAAATTTGAAATAAAATTACGTTGATCTAAATTTGATATTTATTTAATTTTAAGATATCTATTTAATAAGTAAAGTACTAAATAAAATTTTATAACTTAATATTAAAATTTTGAACCATAAATTTTCATATTCTAAATCAATTTATAAAAATTACATAAGTAAAATATTTTAACTTACACGCGATGATAATATAACAAATTTCACATTATCAATAGTATCACGAGGAGTAAATAACTTTAAATCACAAAGTTAATTTAGCATTTCAAATGATTTCAATACTCAAATATCAATAATATTCAAATTGCAGCAGCGTGCACTATTTTACTAATTTAACTTAAATAAAGCAATATTATTATTTTGAAATTTGAAATGAAATTTAGATAAATATATAGTTTGCCTACAATTTTATGATTAAATATATATTATATATCAGCTACAATAGTTTTTTGGGAAAAGGATCAAAAATGCCCTTAAGGTATTAGAAATAGCTCAAAAATGTCCTTCTTCCATCTATTGGATTAAAAATGCCCTCCCATCCACCTATTTGGATCAAAAATGCCCTTAGAGTAAAATTTCAACCTAAAATACCCCTCCCTTTAACAGAAGCTGATGTGACAAAAATAATATTTAAAATTTCATGTGTTGACATTATAATTATTGGTCCACATGTAATTAGACCTAATTTCATTATCAATCATATCCATCAATCGAAACCCATTTCTAAAAGATCCTACTTTTTCTTTCTTCATCTTTCTTCTATAAAATTATTTGGAGGACTTTATAGAATACTATCAAATTCTTTCGGTATATTCAAATCTTTAAAAAAAGGTTATAAAAAATTCTATATATCATCATTCTCTCGAAAAAAATATTAATTGACCTACTAATTTTATGGTAGTGAAGATAAGTGCAATTTAATTTGTATCCCAAAACGTATCAAAAGAATGAGTGAATTTGATGAAATGGGAACAAAAAAAAATCATACATTCAATCTCCCATAGAAGCAAGACACTCATCAAATCAAACCATGTTGTTTATCACATTTTTTTAAAAAAATGGAGCCTCTAACAGTTGAGGAGGAGTTCAATCTCCAATTAGCTCACGAAAGACTTTGAATTTTTTTAGAGAAATGCTTGGAACATCATGTTCTTGTATTGATTGTTTTGATATTATTTTATTAATATTTCAAATAATTTTTTTAGAAGAAAGATGAAGAAAGTGGGGGAAATAGGTTTGGATTTGAGTTTGGGTTAATAGGTATGATTATGAATGAAAGTGGGTTTAATATATGTGGACCAATAAAATAATGCCACACATTTAACTAAAAGATATGTATTTGCCACATCAACTTCTGTTAAAGGTAAGGGTAATTTTAGACTTAAATTTGACTCAAAGGGCATTTTTGATCCAAATAGGTGGATGAGAGGGCATTTTTGATCCAATAGATAAAAGAAAGACATTTTTGAGCTATTTTCAATACGTTAAGGGCATTTTTGACCCTTCTCCCTAGTTATTTTTAATCATATAGACTCTTTATTGATTTCCTTTTACTATCGATGGAGTAGACTTTTTATCAAAATAATAAATAAGTTATTAACAAATAATAAATATATTATTATTTTTTTCCGCGTGCATTTTTTAAAAGCGTGTCTTAGAAAACTTTAAATAGATGCTACAGGCGCGTTTTAGAACTTCAACAGTGCTTTCATACGCCGGCGCAGAGTACGCCCGGTACGCTACAGGCGACGAATCAAAACACCGGTACGCCATCGGTTCTCCACCGTTACGTTACCGGTAACCTAAATTAAGTTTCTCGCATCGATAGCTTTTTTCATCCATTAAGTGTTCTGTCACAATGTTGGATTTTCTTTTTTAGAAAAAATCAAGAACGTATTGTGTTTTTGAAGTTTTACACCCGTATTCTTTAATAAATAGTTAAAGGAAATTAACAAAAAAAGTTATTTTTAAGAATATATGGACATTGGAAATATCAAGAAATTCAAGAAATCTTTTCTTTCTCCAAAAATTTCTGTTGTTATTTTTGCAGTGTGTGTTAAAGATGTTCAAGAATTTGTTTTTACTTTTTTTAAAGGGAGATGGGGGACATCAAGCAAATGCATGTGCCGGTTTATCATGTATGATTTTTCACAAGGGTTGTTGGGGTGTTAGTTTTCACCAGGGTTGTTGAGTAATTGAATGAAAAGAAGTGGAATTGTTCTTGAAGTCTCCACTCCCACATAGTGTATTGATGTTCTTGATGCTGACATCATCTTTTCTATCGTATTCATGCTGCTGTACATAATTTCTTTTGGCCAGCAATTATGATGTTCATAACTTGGAATGGTTGTTGTAGTGTACAGGATTGCATGCATTACTCAATTGATAGGCTGTTTGGCGGTTTTTGTTCATTAGTGTCTTTCGATATAATTTTGTGGTTATACTATGTTCTGATTGGTCTTTTGTTAGCATATATAATCTGGAAGCCCATTGAGGGTTGAGGGTTTTGCATTAGCTGAAAGAGTCTACTAAGAATCTCCCTTGTGCATTCCAGTGTCTCCTTCAAAATTGTTGGCATTGAAAGGTCTGTCTCTGTTATACTAGCTAACTTAAGGATAGGTCCTATCTGGTTTCTTAGATTTTGTAAGTTTGTGTGCAGTGAGGATGACCTACTTTGTACACATGCTTCTCCTTCTCCTCCTTCTCCGTTGCTGCTATTGTCTAGTGGGATTTGCATTCCTCTGAGTTCCCTTAACAAACTAAATTTAACAATTTCAAGCTCTCAGTATACATCTCAGGTCTTGATGTTTACATAGTGAATGTGTACATGCCCAAATCGATGGATAAGAGATGTGATAAGTTTTTTTTTTTACACTTTCTTTCTTTGACAACCGCTGCTTGATCTTCAGATTTGGTTAAAATTTACTATAATCTGTAGACCATGTTCCCAGGGTTCAAAAGCACTATGGGTAGCAGGCGTCTTGGATCAAGAAGAACATATTTTCAAGTCAAAGATTCTAAATTTGGTAGTTGTTCTAGAACTCACGGGAGACCGAATGGATATCGTAAGGTTTTGAAGGTTTTTGAGCTTTAGTTGGTAGTATCTATTAGAATAGGTATAAACCCTACTAACTTGGTCTTTGTTCTTGGCACTGTTTACAGGATGACATTTGAAGGTAAAGTACTTTTGAGTTTTAGTTGGTAGTATCCATTAGAATAGGTATAAACCTACTAACTTGGTCTTTTTCTTCGCATTGTTTACAGGACGACAAGTGTTTGTACCTTGGAAATGATATTGTAGACAAAATGTTGGTACAGCATGTAATTATGTGCAAGGCTACCTGCTATTTTTGAAATCTTATGATACGCTGTCTCTTTGACATTGAGTTGATAAATAAGGAGTAGCATCTATATCTGGATTACTTAGAAGTGCTTTTAACCAGTTTTTACTCTGGTTTTGGATTACTTTTGCAGTGGGTTAGATTCCCACATTTTTTGGAGTATGAAAATCCAGAAACTCTGCGCACCCCCTTACATCTAATGTTTTACCTACAGAGGATGATTTCCTGGGTAACAAATTCAGTGCTTCAGCTAGCTCGGTTCTGGATGGGAGGAGTCTTAAACAATTGTAGCTGGCAGATCAACAGAGGATGCCTCATTTAGGGAGTCTCTTGAACTTCATAAGATTCAGATGTGATGCATGTGAGATTGAAATCATTTATGTGGAGCTGTTCTTCTGCAAAGAAGCCTGATTCGATCATCTTATGGATTTCTTTAAACAGATTGCTGAAAAATATGGTTCTGGCTACCATCTTTTAGTCGAGACTGTCTCCTCTGCCACCCTATCCTGAGTACGCTATTGTTAAATCTAACTATGAGCATGAATTTAATATGTTTTGGTTTGGTTAAAGCAGGACTTGATTCTGATTCACAAGTTGCTGACATCTGTCCCACTTCATGCGGTAAAATTCTTTAGTACTTGTCTCAGTCATATTATACACTCAAGAAGTTAAATACATGTAAACCATTTGCAAATCAGTCTTAGATGTGAAAGGTGTTGTAGTTGTTAATACTGGATTAGTTGCTCACTTACATTAAACTTTTTACTACACTTTATAGCTTATTCTCTTCAACATTCATATTCCTCCCTCTGAATGATATATGCCTGTCTACATGGGGAAAACAACTCCTGACGAGCACTTCTTCTCAGGTTTCTTGCTCCATTCTGAGGTATCAATAACAGTTTATATCAGTTATGTGCTGCATCTTGTTGAAAGCAAGAAGGATTTTTGAGGGTTTAAGCCTTTCAAGTGTCATTTGTGGCGCATTGTCTCTTAAGGTTCGAATTCCCGTAATGGATGAGTATTTACAGGCAAAAATCTCTTTATAGTAGATAGTCCCTGCATAGCATAACTCGTTTATTATTCCCCGCGTTAGGATCCCTACATTATTATTTATCACATAGCAGTTTTTACATTATTATCACCGCATAAACATTCCCTGCATGACTAATACTTTAACCAAATAATGTCTTACTCTTCTTTATTGCAATTTTGTGATATTTCTGAAGAAATGGAAAGTGTCATAGGGTGCTTTATCTTTTGTTCCATCACATTGTGATCGTCTGGTAATGTATAATCTTATGTAGAAACAGTGGCTCATGACAAAATAGACGTGAGTCCTTTGTCAATGATTATTATCTTTTGTTTGATTCTAGCATTTATGTGCGTTGAACATTACACTCATTGTCATGTTCTACAACATTCTGCAGATGAGTGAATACATTTTGAAGAACTGCTTGAGAAGGTAATGATTGTCTAAAAACTCATTGATTTATCGTTTCAATGTGGAGTGTGTAACTTAGTGAATTATCAAGTTCTATATGGACAAAAGAGGACAACAACTTATCTTGATTTTGAGCAAGAATCAGTACGTTTATGGTCATCTAATTTGAGATGGGTTTTCCTTGTGATGCTTGTCTTGTGGGGGGAAGACTTGAAACTCTTTAATAGGTTACATTGATTTTGAGTCTTTTACCATGCTTTTGTAGACCATGCATGAAACTGGTTACCAATATTACACAACTATGCTGTCCAAATTCAAAACTGGGTTTGGATCTGCAATATTCATTCTCAAGCTTCAAGATCATTTACCAGGTAAGTTACGGTTATTAAATTTGATTTTCATCAAAACTAGTCTATGGAACTTGATAAAATTGTCATTTACCTGAAATTCTATTCCATTATATTTTGCAATATTCATTGAAGTTGAACCTAACTCTAGCATGAAGTTATATGATTTGGTTAAAGTGGGAACTTAAATCTGAATCACAAGCAACCAACATCTGTCTCATTTCTTGCGGTAACATTCTCTAATACTAGTCGCTGTCATATTATACATTTAAAATGTTAAGTACATGTAAACCATTTGGAAATCAGTCTTATACAGGAAAGGTAATATAGTATTTATTATTGTTGTTAATACAGGATTAGGAAGTGACATCAACTAATAGGACATAAGAATTGGGCTTAGAAATGACTGGGAATAATGCTACACTGTGTCGTAAATACACAAGGGCTGGAAGAGCCTACATTCAGGAACCTTTTACTACACTTAAAAGGTTATTTTCTTTAGCATTCCTTTTCCTGCCTCTTAAGTGTGGAAAACAAAGCATGGCAATCACTTCTTCTCAGGCTAGTTGTTCCATTCTGAGGTATCAATAGCACAGTTTATATCAGTTCTGTGCACCATCTTGTTGAAAGCAAGAAGGATTTTTGAGGGTTTAAGACTTTCAGGTGTCATTTGTGCACATTGTCTCTTAAGTTCCATTTTATGCTGTAATTTGGGTTGATTGTAGTCAGTGAATATTGTTACTTCTAAGGGATTTTTTTCCTAGTACCATCAATAACTAGACAATGCTAGAAGTTCTCTTATTGAATTATAGGGCCTTGAAGCTTGAATAGCTTCCAACTTATTTGGAAAACACTCATGACATCATTCATGTTTTAGGAAATACGCCACTAGCTAACAAGATTCTCTTGCATGTGTTTCATAAGATATAATTGTTTCTTGATAATACAGGTTTCTTGTATTTTGTACGTTAATCTAACTGATGTGGATTTGTTAGAAGATATTCAACGGGTTAGTCCATCAACACTAACTAGCTCTCATACTTTACTCCTTCATTTGACTCCAAATCTTTCTTATCGAATCTTGCTTAAGTTTTTGTTTAAATGCCATGGCATGTTCTCTGTATAATGTCTTTGCAACCGACAGCTTGCTGACACAGATGGATCATCGACAGTACCCTATCAGTGAATCAGGTCTTGAAAAAACAAAGTTTGCAGGAATAAGTTACTTTTTAATTTATTAATCTGGAGCTACCTTGATGCTCTCGCCTCCACCCACACCCCCACATATGATAAAGAGAAAGAACAGGGAATTAAAACAAAAAGTGATTTAAGATAATTTTCTTTATTCCTGTTCGCTTTGTGTTCATTTGTGTTGGAACAATAACTCCGATATGGATAGAGTGGAAGGCTAACTAATTTTGGTGAAGCATAATTGATGGATTGATTCTTGATATTGTCATTCCATTTATTTATATATTTTCCTAAGTGCAATTATGTATGCTGATGCATTATTGTCTTCCGAATCTTCCTCATTGTTGAGGAGTTGAACAGATTTCATTGTGTTTTCAAGTGAGTTGAAAATTGCATTTTAGGAAATATCTGCATTGGAACTGTATTTTAGGAAATGTCTGCGTCGGAACTGCATTTGATGGTATGTTTAGGAGAACATTGTGTATTATTTAATGACATCTTTTTGTTTGTTCGTGTGCTCATGGGTGACTAGTTACTGTCCCTCTTGTCAACTTGGGTGCTCTGCATTAGAAAATTTCCAAGTTAGGTTTGTGGAGTAGGAGTTTCCTCTGAGGATATTTCCTGTCTGGTTTACTTCTAAAACCGTACTCATCTGATTGATCTTTTAGTTTGAAGTCCAAATAGGGTCTTGCATTTTCCGTAAGAGTCTCTGCAAAGAATCTCCCTTGCACATCCCAGCGTCTCCTTCAAAATTATTGATATTGAAAGGGGTTTGCCTTTGATACACCGGCTAACTCAAGGATATTTCCTGTCTGGTTTTCTTGCAGTGAGGATGACCTGCTTTGCTCATGTGCTTCTCCTCCTTGCTGCTGTTGTCCAAATGGTTGGGATTCATCCGAGTTCCCTTAAGAAATTGAATGCAAGCTTCAGGATAAAGAGATGTGATAAGTTATCTTTTCTACACTTTGTTTCTTTAACAACCACTTTTTAATTTTCAGATCCTTCAGTATTTCAGTATATTGTCCTGTCAAAGAAAAACGGAAAACTAATCTTGGTTAACATTTACTAAATTGGATGCTTTCCTTTTATGGTGTTTTTGTTTTCCTTGACCTTCATAATGCAGGTTTCAATTCAAGATTTGTTTCTTAAGAACCTCTACAAAAATTACTTAATGTCATAGCTACTTGTTTTGACAGTGCTTCTGACATTGAGAGCTGAAGTAGATCTCAGATATATTCACTGTTTTTGTTGAACCTAAACTGCGCAGGATAAGTTTTATATGATTTGACTTTGGGGCCTCCAAAAAACTGTGGCACATCGGTGTGATTTTTGTTGGCATTTATGACTTGGTCTCCTGTTATTTGCTTACCCAGTCATTTCTGCTTCCTTTTAGATGAAATTTGCAGTCTTTTTTATTTTACGAATCTACATCAATTTTTGTAAATCTAGATATTTGCTGTATCAATCTTCTTGGGAGCCTTGCTATCTTTCCGAGATAGTGATATTCAGCTTGTATATTGATTTTTTAGTGGGTTTAGGGTAGAGGGGTGGCTCATATTCTCAGGAGTTTGAAACTTGCACGTCAATCTTGGTCATCTAATTCAAAAGAAAAATTTCTGTTTTTCAGAAAAAGTAGAAATCTACCAAAAAATTTATGTAGATCTTCATTCCTCAGCTATGGAGGTTGGAAATGCAGCTTTGACACTGTTAATCTTTGTATTATTCTAGAGAGTAGAGACTCAGAGCTTTCGAGGATACTTTTTTATATACCCTTTGTTTCAAAAGGTATCAACTTACCTCCTTTAGGTTAGAGTTACTGAGTTAGTATCTTTTCTATTCTTTGAAGAATGAGTGAAATGTATTATTAATGATTATTTTCTTTGATGAGTGGAGGAAGTTGGAGCACATGTAAGCAGAGGACTGCGTTTGGTTCCTCTTAATTTTCGACTGCAGACCATGCTCTAGATTAAACTTGAGAACATTTGCACTTTTTAGGATTACTGAAAAATTTCTGATTCTGTAGACATTTTTCTATGAGTTGGATAGGAAGCTATTGACTTCAAATGCCATGTCTTTGTGAAAATCTCTGGTCATTATACTCTGTATTTCTTCTTCATTTACCATATGTAGGTTAAGAGAGGAGTGGTTTGACTTTGATTTCAAAAAAAGAAGAAGAGAGGAGTGGTTTGACTTATCGGCACAAAAAAAGAAAAGAAGGTGTGGTTCTTCTCTAAATGTGCAAAACAAAGCATGACAAGCACTCTGTCTCAGGCTTTATATTCCATTATGAGGTATCAATACCACATTTTATATCAGTTTTGTGCTCCTTGCTGAAAGGAAGAAGGATTTTGAGGGTTTAAGGCTTTCAAGTTTCATTTGTTCACATTGACTCTTAAGGTCCATTTTATATTTTAGTTGGGTTGATTATAGCGAGTGAATTATGAATTATTACTTCTAAGCGATTTTTTTGGTCCAATACATCTATAAAAGACAATGCTAGAGTCTCTCTTTTTGAATTATGACGCCTTGAAACTCGAATAGCTTCCAACTTATTTTGGAAATCTGTTCATGACATCATTCATGTTTTAGGAAATACTCCACTAGCTAACAAGATTCTCTTGCATGTGTTTCACATGAAAATGGTTGTGTTCTTGACAATAATACAGGTTCTGACGTTCCGTGAATTTTGGGCGTTAGTCTATCTGATATGGATTTGTTAGAATTGCTTCAACAGGTTAGTCTATTCACACTAACTAGCTTTCATATATCATGCCTTCATTTAATCAACTTAAATCTTGCTAATATTCTTGCTTAAATGCCATGTCATGGTCTTTGAAAAATTTATCAGCAACCCACTTAACTAACCCCCTGTTTTTACTACTCCCTTCCTCCAATTAACGCCTCCCCTTGATTTATTCCATTCCTCTGATTTTTTTTATTATACATTCACAAGAATCGGAGGAGATGAAGCCGAAGGCTGCCAACGAAATTTCGAAAAGATGGTGCTTTAATTTCCCTCACCCCCCCCCCCCCCCTCTCCTTATACATCATGTTTAGAAAAACTTATGTTATTTACTCCTATTAGTTTTCCATCTCATTTCCCCTTGCACCAACAACTTACTCAAAGATGAAGACAAATATGTAGTTGTTTATACTTCAAGCCACTCTATGATATATTTGATATATGGAATCCAGAAAAGGTTATTGGTTTTGCATTACTTTTCTATTTTCTAATTCTGATAACGAAATAGGAAGTTCCTTAAATTATTCTGACCAAAAAGATAAATTTCAGTCGTTCAAATTGAAGTAATCTTTACAAAAATTTATGTGTCTATTTTGTTTAAATTCAAAAGTTCTTGGAAGTTTGCGAGCTTAGATGTTATTTTCTTTACTAAAAGCTAGCAAAAGCTTGCAGTTATTATGCTTTTCATTAAAAGCTTAAAAGGATTTAGTTTCTTTCTTGATTTGTCTAAAAAGATTTAGTTTCTTTATTAAAAGCTAGCAAAAGTTAGTTTCTTTGGTTGGTGTTTCGTCAACACATCACTTAGATTAGTTTCTATGTGGAAACAGTTGCTTTAAAATCCTAATAAAGTGAACAGGCACCTTTATTTGTCCGGTAGCATTATTTATTCCTTTCCCAATAGTAAAGATTTATAACTTCATAAGTTGTGGGGTTTGACTTTCTTAATTGCCTTCAAAAGCTCGTTCTTAATATGTTAACTAGATGACACTCTATTAGAGTAGTCTGAATTTCAAGTAGGGTAGAAATCACATACACTTCACATTTCATCACAATGGAATGATAATATATGCGAAATATTACGTAGGGGCCTTTTTGTTTTTTTTACAGTAAGTTGGTGAATAAAGATGGTGTAATTGAATCTTTGTGTTATTTCTTATCACATTTGAAGGGTTGTTTTATTTAGTGGGGCAGCATCTTGCCTAAACTCAAATATATAGCTGAGAGTAATTCTGTTGAACATTTTAAAGTTTGATGATACATTTGAATTTCCTCTTAAATCTTGAGAGTTCTAACTTCAAATATTTTGAATTTTTTTTGCAGAATTTTTGGTGCTTGAATTGCGCATGACCTTCTACTTTTCTTATTTTTATTATTCTCTCCAGTATAACTCAAAATGACAATCAAACATGTTATATCTTGAGCTGAAAAACTATTGCCTTGGCAAGGCATCTGAAGTGGGACTGTGAAATTTTTGAGAAAGTTCCATCCCATGGTGTTACTTCTCTGTCTAGTAAGGCTATCTGATGCTTGAATCCATGGCAGGTTCCTAAGCTTTTGAGCTGCTTTGTTTTTTGACTTGGCAAAGTTCAGTTTATCCCCCCCCCCCCTCCCACCTGATCACCCTTTTCGTGATATGTTACCACTCCCTCTTTTCTTACTCTTAGTGCGCAGTCTGCTCTGTTTCTTTCTTCTCCGCCTCATAGGCCAACTAATGCTTGCACAGCCATGCTGGGTTTCAAAGCTTTTGAGCTAATTGTTTTGGCGTTGCAAAGTTCAATTTTTAATGCATTCAAAAAGTTAAGTACATGTAAACCATTTGCAAGTCAGTCTTACAAGGGAAATGTAATATAGTATTGATTGTAGTTGTTAATACAAAATTAGGAAGTGACATCAACTATTAGGACATAAGAATTGGGATTAGGAATTATTGGGAATACACAACGGCTGGGAGAGATTGCTCATCAGAACCTTTTACTACACTTCAGAGCATATTTTCTTTAGCATTCCTCTTCCTCCATCTGAAGGATATATGCCTGTCTAAGTGTAGAAAACAAAGCATGACAAGCACTTCTTCTCAGTCTATTTATTCCATTCTGAGGTATCAATACCACCGTCCATATCAGTTCGATGCTCCTTGTTGAAAGCACAAATATAGCTAACAAGATTCTTTTGCATGTGTTTTATAAGAAAATGTTTGTTTTCTTGATGATACAAGGTTCCGTGTATTTCTTTGACAGGTTAGTCCATTGACACCTACTAGCTTTCATATTTCACTCCTCCATTTGATTAAATCTAATCTTTCTCATATGGAATCTTGCTTAAATGCTGTGTCATGTTCTCTGAATAAACTCTCCTGTTTTAACGTTACTGCCTTCAATCAACGCCTTTATTTTATTCCTTCCCTCTCATTTTAGGCGAACTTTTGGTATTCACTTCTATTAGTTTTCCATTTGAATTCCCCTTACATCAACAGCTTATTCAAAGATGAAGACAAATGTATAGTTGTTTACACTTTAAGCTACTCTATGAGATCATTGTTTCATGTAATCCATTCAGCACCAAGTATCAAGCGAAAAAAAAAATACCAGATAATAAATCTGATTATTTTCTGAGATTTGTGCAAATTTCTTTGGTCTAAATTTTGCAACTTTGTATGTGGAAATAGTTGCTTGAAAATTTAAATAAAATGAACATGCATCTCTATTTATATGGTAACTTTAGTTATGCCCCTCCCATTAGTAAAGATTTATACAAACATTAATTGATAGTTATGATGGTTATCAACATGTTCTCTCTTGGACTGAAAAACTGCTACTTGGCATGGCATCCCTCGTGGGTCTTTGAGATTATGGGAAAAGTTCCATTTTTTGGTATTTCTTCTCTGTCTCATACGTAAACTGATGCTTGCAGCCATGCTGGGTTTCAAAACTTTTAAGCTAATCGTGTTTTGGCGCCGCAAAGTTTAATATTTTTTTGTCACCAAATCAACCTTTTGGTGAAACAGCACGGCCTTCTACTTTTCTTGTTCTTATTACTCTTTCTGGTATAACTCAAAAAAAGCAATTTAACATGTTCTCTCTTGAGCTGAATAACTGTTGCTTGGCATGGCACCTAGGGTGGGTATATGAGATTTAGGAGGAAGTTCCATTTGATGGTGCATTTTCTGTCTCATAAGGCTAATTGATGCCTGCAGAAACTAGAACTTGAAGGAGATTGCATCATTCTGCAGAAGCTATCTGCTCGGAGATACTAGAGCAGTCATCCCATCAATGTGATCAATCTTCCACCCCAAGTTGTGGTGACAGTGTATTGTCTGATGTATAGTATGTTTACAAATTTCTCGAAAGGGTTAGGTTTCTTTCTGACATTATCTCAAACAAATATGTTAGTAATTCACATGACCTGATGTGTTCTCTCTCAGTTAATTAGCTTCATTTCTTTCACCCACTTTTCAAGATTCTCTTGGACTGCATTCTTATTAATCATGAAAGCATTAGAGATTACGATGTGTCTTTCTAAGTCTCCTAGGCCACAGTCTCTTTCATATTCCATCTTGCTTATGTTCAGATCTTGTAATAGAACTCTCAAGCATGACATTTTTTATTCAAATTTTCAGAATTTGCACCTACAAAAACTCATGGTTTCTTAGATTCTGGGACAAAATGGATGGACTTTCATCCACAGATTACAGTTGAGTACTTTAACTATATCTCAGATGTTTTTGCATCTTCTCTATTCTGCTAAAATGATGGATTGGTACCTTTTCCAATATGAGATGCAGAACGGTACTTGAACGGAGAGTCTTAAGAATCAGGATACCATTGATAAAACCTGCCTAGAGGGTGCAAAAGTTCTCCAACTGGTGGATAAGAGAATATTAGGGATTGTGGGCGGCACAAGCCTTGGTATAATTGATCAGGTCTATTCTGGCCTTTGTATAGTCCATTATGTCTGTTCTTGGTTTCTCAAATTTTTTGTTATTATGCATTTACTTTAAAAGATTGTTTCTCTTAGAGATTGTTTGGTTGAACTCATTAGAAAATATAAATCTTAGCATAAACCTCCTCATAAATAGTATAATATTTGTTGGTCGTGTAAGTAAAAGTAATAACTGCATAACTATGCATCACTCTGTTATCATAAAAGTAATATTTGTTGGATTGCACATGACTTTCCACTTTTCTTATTGTTATTACTCTCTCAGGTATGACTCAAAATGATAATCAAACATGTTCGCTCTTGTGCTGAAAAACTATTGCTTGGCATGGCATCTCATGTGGGTCTGTGAGATTTTAAAGGAAGTTCTATTCATGGTAATTCTTCTCTATCTCATAAGGCTAAATGATACATGCAGCCGACAGGTTCCTAATCTTTTGAGCTGATTCGTCTTTTGACTTTCAGTTTCTTTGCCGCCCCTCACCGAACCACCTTTTCGTGATATTATATATGCTTTACTTCTTTTCTTATTCTTATTGCTCACTCTGCTCTGATTTATACACAATGAAGATTTGGAGGTTTTCATAGAGGCTTTTTTGGATCTTCAATGATGAACAGTTGTTATGTTATACAACCCCATAATTTCTATTATTTAGTTTTACTTTCTAATACTCTCATTTATTGCATGAACGTTTGGTGTTTGATTTGATTTTATCGCAAAGAATCTTATATAGAGATATTCTTGGTTGGTCAATATATAAACTTCATAATTTTTCAATTATCCGATCTAGGGACATGTCTTAGTATTCATGAAAGACATTTATGGTTATTTTTTTTGGTGGTCGATGAAGGGAAATATAGTATAATGGAGTACATCAATATTAAAAATAGTTGTCCATCAATACTAGTTCAATTTTTAAAAAAATATATAGATATAATTTACTTTGTGTGTTTATTTTACCCTTGTAATTAAATATTATTCATCATCCAACACATTTTAAAATATTAAATTTAATAAAATCAATGGATAATATATCGATATTATCTTTATTATTTATTGTTTTATTATTTTTTAAGGAGTACAACAAGTCATTAGTGGACAACTATTGTCAGACAAGAAATAATTTATAATTTTATATGAATGGATTAAATTTTGATTGTAAATTTTATATTTTAAATCAATCAATTAAAATTGTACAAGTTAAATATCAAAGTAATAGTTTTTTTAAAAAAACATGTAGACTCTTTTATTAATTTCTTTTTATTATCAAGGGATACTGGAGTTATTAAAATAAATAAATTATTAATTAGAGTAGTTTTCATGTTTTTTTCCGCGTCCTTTTATTTTCTTAAAGCGCGTCTTAGAAAGCTTTAAGTAGACGCTACAGACGCAATTTAGAACTGAAGAACGCTACATACGCCGGCGCAGAGTATGCCACCGGTACGCTACCGGTGACGAATCAAAACCATAAACCCTAAAATGTTTTTCTTGCATCTATAGCTTCTTCCATCCATTAACTGTTATGTAGAAAAAAAATCAAGAAGTTTTTTTTTTAAGTTCAAGAAATCTTTTCTTTTTCCAAAAATTTCTGTTGTTATTTTTGTAGTGTATGTTGAAGATGTTTAAGAATTTGTTTTTACTTTTTTTAAGAAAATGCCTGAGGCTGTTTAGTTTTCACAAGGGTTGTTTGAGAGTAAATTTTCACAAGGGTTGTTGAGGAATTGAATGGAAAGATATTCTTGATGCTGACGTCATCTTTCCTATTGTATTCATGCTGCTGTACATAATTTCTTTTGCCCAACAATTATGATGTTCATAAATTGGAATGGTTGTTGTAGTCTATAGGATTGCATGCATTACTCAACTGATATGCTGTTTGGCGGTTTGTGTTCATTAGTGTATTTCAATATAATTTTGTGGTTTTACTTGTAATTTGGAAAACTGGTATGTTGTCTGGCCAATTAACTGTAGTTTCGTATGCTTGCTTTACACCAGCTACATCGAAATACAGTCATTAAGATTAATTGCATGTTTTTCCAACAAGTTTGGGCTTTAAATAAGAGGCTCTGAGCTCTATTGCTGCCGTTTCTTTGTTGGAAGCTAAATGGATATTGTAAGTTTTTCAGGTGAAGTTCTTTTGAGTTTTAGGTTAAACTAGTTACTTGGTCTTTGTTCTTTCCAATGTTTAACGGAGGGCAAGCGTTTATTCCTTGGAATTGATGATTGTAGACAAAATGTTGGTAAGCCACCTGATACAAGTGTTCGACTACTGCTTGCTAATAAGGTAATTTCTTGGGATTTTCCTCTTTGTAGTCATTGTTCGTGATGTATTTTACTTCCAATCAGTTTGAAGGAAGCAAATGCACTCCAAGTACTTCTAGTTTTCTCACAATTCATAAAATAAATATTGATTTACTTACTTAACTCCTAAAGCTCTACATTGTCCTGATTGATCTTTTGGTTTCCATATATAATCTGGAAGCCCAATGATGGTCTTGCATTCTCTGAAATAGTCTTTGCTAAGAATTTCCCTTGTGCTTCCCAGTATCTCCATCTAAATTGTTGATATTGAAAGGTTAGTCTCTGTTATACCAGCTAACTTAAGGATATTTCTTTCCGGTTCCTTCGATTTTGTAAGTTTGTGTGCAGTGAGGATGACATATTTTGCACACGTGCTTCTCCTTCTCTGATGCCTCTATTGTCCAATGGGTTTGGCATTCCTCTGAGTTCCCTTAACAAATTGAATCCAAGTGATGGTTCATTCAAGCTCTCAGGATACATTTCAGGTCCTAATGTTAACAACCTGTTTGAATTTGCAGGTCCTTCAGTATTTCTACGTCCACTTATTTAGTATGTTGTCCTGGCAAAAAAAAAAACAGAAGACTTATATTTGGTTGACAATTTACTATATCGTTATCTTTGTTTTGCACAGTGTTTTTGTTTTCATTGATCTTTGTATAAAGGAAATTCGATTTTATATGATAGCGAAGCTTACTCTTTAGTACCCCTACTTAATCTTATGTACTCTTGTGATGTTTGACCGAGCTGCTTTTTTATTTCTAGACGTATTTGGTGATAGACGTGTGTAGAGTAAATACTTGTTGCCAAATATGCCCTGAAAACAGGATTCCTTACCCGGGCATATGTATAGGCATGCAAATTGTTGTGATTGAGTTTGCTAGATCCATTCTTGGATTGCAAGATGCGAACAGTACAGAGTTTGATACCAACACCCACAGTCCTTGTGTAATTTTTATGCCGGAAAATACGTTCTGATACTTTCCCTTGATCACGAATTTCCCTCGTGATCTTCATATGTTTTAGGTCTCATTTTAGCAGCGGCTATATTAATCTGTAGACCAGGTTCACAGGGTTCAAAAGCGCATATGGGTGGTAGCATGCGTCTTGGATCAAGAAGAACATATTTTTTTTTATGAAGGTGATTTCATTTGAAGGCATCAAGAAGATGCACTGGAAAAAATTACAGCAAAAAGAAGGGGTCTGCTCCTGTGCAAGAATTTACTCAATAACTAAAGAACAGACGAAACCAAAAAAAGATCAACAGTGGTCACAGGGCCTGGTTGAATCAACTATATAAGTAGACTATACATTTGGATTTAAGAATGTGGTTAGGAATTGAAATCCCATCAAAACATCTACAATTCCTTTCATCCCAGATACACTAAAACCAGCTCTCCACTAACACCAGCTCTCATAGGCTTCTTTGATACTATTTGGCACGGTAGGTAATTCCAAAGACTGATAAGAACATACTCCATATGACTGCTGCTACTTTATAGTGCAAACATAGATGCCTTTGTAAAACTGATAAGAACATATTTCCAAGTCAAAGGTTCTAAATCTGCAAAACTGTAAGTACTTCCTTTCCTCGAAGCTCACTGCATTGACTGTATCTTGATCTGAAGCCATTTTGGAGAACTTCTCCTATTGAAATTACCTAGTGGCAGAACTATATCTTTTCTCAGATTTGGCAACCGGAGCTTTGTAGGTGAGAGGCACCATCAAGATATGATGTTCAACACTTTTTTTTTCTTTTAATTTAGAACTGTGGTCTGGTTTAATGATTATATGTGGACCATAAGATGTGATATACGTAGTAAGGGATACATGCTAAACTTATCCTGTGCTTTGTAGTTGAATCCTGATATGGTGCAGCAATTTGAAGATGCTGGCCTTTCTTTCACTGGCAAAGATGAAAATGGTTGTGGCATGGAGGTTAATAACCTTTTATATAATTGAATTGTGAAGTCATGATAGATATTAGTAGTGTTCTTATTGGTTTTATTATAATTGATTTATGAAGCCATTGAATGGAAAGATGTGGAGTTTTTCTTGTTGAAGGCCTCACTTGCACAACTCTAAATAAAATTAAGTACTTTAATTTTAAGAAGTTCTGACTTGTACTATTTTGAATGAAGATACTCGATTGGGCAGACTTTTGTATTCACCCTCAGTGGTCATTTTCTTTTGCATGGTCTACACTTCTTTTCTTTGAAATGAACATGGTCTAGACTTTTTGATTTAGATTGTTTCCTAAAAGTTGAAAATTGTGTCAAGTAAGAGTATGGGAAATTATGTGTTTTCTGATTTTGTTGATGTTTTGAGGATCAATAGTGATGGGCTGCTGAGAATATGGCAAGTCATGCTTTTATGCAAGTTTAATCGCTTAGACCTAGTTTCACAAAAGACAGCAGTGAGACTTTCAATGAATTCTTATGTTCCTTTGTTTGCTACTTCTGATCACCAGGGCATATGCTTTATATGAAAATTTATAGACCTTTTCTACTCCTAGTATGATGCTCCATTCTAGTATCACAAGTATTTTTTTTTCCAAATGAATATTCTTATATCACAGCACTTTCTTTTTTTCCGTGATATTTACTTTCTTGTAAGACTGTTCTTTTTCTGTGATATGTTTGTTATTATATGTTGAATTGTGAACATCTTTCTTGATGTGCGGAAAGTTCTGCTCAATTTATTATATTAGTTTATCGTCTGAAGTTGTACTTTCTTTTGAAGGATCATTTGAAGTCTTATCCTTCTTTTGAAAGATCATCTGAAGTTGTACTTTCTTTTGAAGGATGATCTAACTTTCTCTTGAAGGATGATCTAACTTTCTCTTGAATGATCATCTAAATTTGTACTTTCTTTTGCAGAATCATCTGACTTTGCACTTTCTTCTGAAGGATCATCTGAAGTTGTACTTTCTTTTGAAGGATCTGCAGTTTCACTAGATGGACTGGTGGTTATGGGAAAAGGAAATGGTGGTCTGTTTTTGGCAAAATGTTGATCTGACATCATCTTTTCTATTTTACTGATACTGTTGTTCATAATTTCCTCTGCCTGACAAACTGTGATGTTTGAATGATTGTTCATTGTTGTAGTCCTATAGGATAGCATACATTACTCAACAGTTTCACCATATCTTGATACACTTTCTTGGAAGGCATTAAAAGATAGCAATGACGATGACAATGTGGAAGTGTTGTAGTTAGTGTTGTTAGCAGCAGAATTAGGTATGGGTTGTACTGACTTTTTCCAAATCCCAATCATTGCTTGAAGAAGCCTTAACAGGCAATGAACCTGAGGCCAGTGTAGGCTTTTGTGTCTCCTTGATCTCTTCTTGTTGCCTTTTGCTCTCTGTTGTGGTCTGTATGTTCTACTACCGTCTTTTCTTTACAAATTATTTAGGTGCACATATTGTATGTTTACCTCAGTTTTTGGTGTATTTTATGATGATTAAAAAATATATACTTGCGTTAAGAATGGTTAGAAGTTTGAAACGGGACACTTCGACTACAAATAAGAAATAAATTTTTTAGGGCAGGGGAAGGAAATATATGTACTTCGGCTAAATTTTATATTTAATTTTTAAAAAATATTAAATAATATTATTTCTAATTTTATATTTATAGATTAAAATTTTGAATTATAAATTTTATATTTTAAATCAATCTATAAAAATTGCACAAGTTAAATAAGTTATATAGGATGATAAGGAATTTCACATTATCAATGGAATAGACTTTTTTTTATTAAAATAAATATGTTTAGAATAAAAATTTACAAAAGTTTAAAGTATAAATTATGTATTAACTAAGTTTTTGGAAACCAAAAAAAGAAAAAAATACTTTTTATTTCTTTAAAAACGCGTGTTAGAAGAAAGCTATAAAATACGCTACCTGGGCATTGTGTAAGTCATGCTCAACTGAAAGCCGGAACTTCATCCGACTACCGGCGGCGTACTCCGGCGCCAGAGTACGAATCAAAACTCTGAGCCCTAAGTTAATTTTCTTTGAATTCTTGCTTGCATTCTTTTTTAAGAAAAAATCAAGAACTCATGGATCTTTTTAAAGTTATTCTTAATGCATATTTACAGGAAATAATGAAATTGTTATTTTCAAGAAGTATTGACATTGCAAATATCAAGAAATTCAAGAAAATGGCTGAGGCTGTTTATCAGAAGAGTTGTTGGTTTCCAACAGCCGCATGTACCACCTAGGAATTGAATGTTGTGAAGTCTATACTCACACAACCTTTAAAGATAGAGTATTGATGTTCTTGATGCTGACATCATCTTTTCTATTGTGTTGATGCCGATTTTCTATCATGTACGGATTGGTCGTTGTAGTCATAGGATTGCATGCATTACTCAACTGATAGGCGGTTTGTGTTCATTAGTGTCTTTTTACAAATGTTCTTATATTTATTATTTTATGGCTTTACTTGTAATTGGGAAAACTGGTATGTTGATCACTAGATGTTTTGGTTATTTGTTCTAGCTGATGTTAAGTTGAAATTTGTTCCCAAGAAAAATTTATGTTTTTCAGAAAAAATAGAGCCCTACCTAAAAATTTAGGTTGATCTTCATTCTTCGGCTATGGAGGTTGCAAACGCAGCTTTGACCTATCAAATATGCTAACACTGTTGATCTTTGGCATTATTCTAGAGACTCAAGAGCTTTCGAGGATACTCTTTTATGTACCTTTTGTTTCAAAAGGTATTAACTTACCTCCTCCAGGTTAGAATTACTGAGTTATTATCTTTCTCTTCTTTGAATTATTAAAAGAGAATAATATATATTAATGATTTGGATGCTAGAGGAATTATCTTCATTTGAACATTGAACACTACTCTAATGTTCTAATAGGGGATTAAGGAAAAGTTAGAATAGGCTCTGAGGAAGTGACAAAATTCTTATTTTTCTTTGATTAGTGGAGGAAGTGGGAGCAATGTAAGCAGAGGATTTTGTTTGGTTCCTCTTAGTTTCCGACTGCAGACCATGCACTAGATCAAACTTGAGAACTGTTGCACTTTTTAGGGTTACTGAATTTTGTTTCAACTGATTACGTTGTTGGATTCTGTCGACATTTTGCTATGAACTGGATAGGAATTTACTGACTTCAATGCCATGTTATTTGTTAAAAGCATTGGTCATCACTTGCTCGGAATTTTTACTTTGTGTACCATATGTAGGTTAAGAGAGAAGTGGTTTGACTTAACATCATGAGAAAAGAAACAAAAAGGTCAGGTGGCGAAGGTATGGTTCTCCTCTCTTTTTTGATGAAGTAAGTAGAGTCATTTCAAGGCATCAAGAAGATGCAAGCTTTACAAGGATAGATCATTTAAGCTCACAAAAAAAGGATTTGTAGCCATCTTCCTAAGCTATAGAGCTAACAAACTCCAAGAAGAGTTCTAAATTATTTACTGGGGTCAGTTTGGACCAACTAAAAAGGCTAACTAGACATCTGCCTCGCCAGAGATCTCTAAAAGTTGAAATTCCATCGACATACTCTTGGTGGCTTTGTCAACATCCCGTGAATTCCAACTTTCAAGAGCATTTTTAACAGAGAAAGGCATGACCAAAGAAAGGCCAAAAAAACAACAAAACATATTCCATAGGTGTGAGGCAGCTGGGCAGTGCAGTAGCAAGTGGTTGACACTTTCTGTGTGCTTGTGGCATAAATAGCATCGGTTAGCAAGCTAGAATTTCCTTTTGGAGAGATTATCCTGTGTGAGGCATGAGTTATGTAGTGCAGTCCAACTGAAACAGATCATTTTGGTAGGTAATTTTGCCTTCCATATATGCAGGTGTGGTTCTTCTCTTTATTGAGTATACTGTCGCGATTCTCTAGACTTAAAGTAACTCTGCAGGTGAGAGCAATTGCAGTATCAACATTTATCACTTTCTTTTCTCTCAAGCTACTTTTGGAAAACCTAGATAAGAATATAGTTGTTGAAGTATCCTCCTCATCTGTTGCTATTCCATTCCCTGCTCCTCTTTTCAGATACACCTGTGAATTGTGAGATTAAAAAAAAGAGGCGCAGGGCCCAGAGTTGGAAAGCTACACTGGAGAGTGCACTGTCAGGAGAGAGATTGGATTTTTGCAGAATCTAGGAAAAACAGATGGAGAGAAGTTCTTTGCCAAGAGTTTGTCTTCAAGAAAGGCAGCAAGAAATTATAATAATAAGACTGTTCATGATGTGATACTCATGCCATGTAAGTTGTCCTTCAGTGCTTGTTTGTGTTAGTAATCAATGATCACAGAAAATGTGGGCAACTAATTGATATTCTTTTCCATCATGCTGAAACTAGACCTGTAAGGAGACTGCATCATCTGCAGAAGCTATCTGCTCGGAGCTTCCACAGCAGTCATACCATCAGTGTGATGAATCTTCCACTTCAAGTTGTGGTGACGGGGTATCACGATGTAAGGTAGTGATATCAAATTTCTTGGAAGGGTTAGGTATCTTTCTGATATTATCTCAATAAAAAATATGTTGGTTACTCATACAACCTGATGTTTCTCTCTTCAGGCCTAGTGTGAAAATGGAACTTGTTAATATCTGGAATAGCAAATTTTCAAGCTCAAGGGGAGTGTACAAGTACACGCGATGGGGAGTCAAAAGAAGGTAAACCATTCCTGCCATGTGTTCCTGACCTGAGTAAGAGCTGAACTTTTCTAGTGCATGTTTTTAGTAAATCTGAAATAACAAATTACAAGGTAAAGGGGAGTGCACAAGTCCACGCGATGGGGAGTAAAAATAGGGTAAACCATTCCTGCCATTTGTTGAGATTAGTTCATGTTTCAGTTAATTGACTTCATTTGTTTCACCCACTTTTCAAGATTATCTTAGACTGCGTTATTACTGATCATGAAAGCATTAGGTATAACATTGTCTTTGGAGGAAGTGGAAGCAATGTAAGCAGAGGACTGTGTTTGGTTCCTCTTCGAGGATATTTTTTTATGTACCCTTTGTTTCAAAAGGTATCAACTTACCTCCTTCAGGTTAGTTTTACTGTGTTATTATCTTTCTCTTCTTTGAAGAATTTAAAGAGAATAATATATATTAATGATTTGGATGCTAGAGGAAGCAACTTCATTTGAACATTGAACACTACTCTAACGTTCTTATAGGGGATTAAGGAAAAGCTAGAATAGGCTCTAAGGAATTGACAAAATTCTTATTTTTCTTTGATTAGTGAAGGAAGTGGGAGCAATGTAAGCAGAGGACTGTGTTTGGTTCCTCTTAGTTCGACTGCAGATCATGCACTAGATCAAATTTGAGAACTCTGCACTTTTTAGGGTTACTGAATTTTGTTTTAACTGATTGCATTGTCTGATTCTGTAGACATTTTGCTATGTACTGGATAGGAAGCTATTGACTTCAATGCCATGTTATTTGTTAAAAGAGCTGGTCATCACTTATTCGGAATTTCTACTTTGTGTACCATATGTAGGTTAAGAGAGGAGTGGTTTGACTTATCGCCATGAGAAAAAAAAAGGTCAGGTGGGTAAGGTGTGGTTCTCCTCTTTATTGAGTATACTGTCGCGATTCTCTAGACTTAAAGTAATTCTGCCGGTGAGAGCAATTGCAGTATCAACATTTATCACTTTCTTTTCTCTCAAGCTACTTTTGGAAAACCTAGATAAGAATATAGTTGTTGAAGTATCCTCCTCATCTGTTGTTATTCCATTCCCTGCTCCTCTTTGCAGATACACCTGTGAATTAAGAGATATACCTGAGCTACACTGGATCTCCTTCCATGCAGCCAAAGAAACTGATTGGAGTGTGCACTGTCAGGAGAGAGATTGGATCTTTGCAGAATATTCTGTGAGGAAGTGCTTCTGAAAAGCGTGATCCCTGACTCCGGATTCCTCAGTCAGATAGAAAGTTCAAGTCGGTCTCTTGCTTATCGCACAGTTGGTGTAAACTGGAAATTCAGAAGCTCTGCGGCAACCCCTTCAATCTAATGTTTTACCTACAGAGGATAATTTATTGGATAGCAGCTTTCTGGTTAATAATTCAATGCTTCAGCTATAAATCAGACTTTCTGTTAGGTTGAAGGATGAGTCTGAGACAATTGTAGCTGCCGGGTCAACAAAGTATTGTCCCCTTTAGGAAGTCTCTTGAACTTGATGACAGTTCAAATGTGATGCATAAGAGAAGGAAACGATTTATGCAGAGCTGTTCTTTGCACAAAAGTTTGGTACATGATGGACCGTCTTTTGATAATGGTGAATTTTTTTTTTTTTTTGGAAACTGGTAACTGTAATGGTGAAATTTTATGCTTGTTCTAAAGAGGATATGTGCAGTATAGAAGGACTGGATCCATGGGATGTTTATCGTTCAGGTGCTTCTGAATTGTGTTATGATTGAGATGATCAAAAAAATCTTAAGAATTATTTGATACCACGAGCTATGATCTCCTCTAGTGTGGATGCGGACTCGTATAAATGGATTGATGCTAGAAATCGAGGTAAGACAGATGAGCTTAGAAGTAAGCAGTGTATAAGAAGTCATTCAGCTCCCCCTCCATTTTGCCACAAGTGAGTCTACAAGAAAAGCAGCAGGAAATAAAAATATTAAGGCAAGAAGAAGTTTATGATGTGCCACTCACGCCAGGTAATTTGTCTGTTAGTGTTCTTGTCCATCGTTCAGAAACTAGAACTGTAAGGAGATTGCATCATTCTGCAGAAGCTATCTGCTCTGAGCTTCCACAGCAGTCATCCCATCAATGTGATCAATCTTCCACCCCAAGTTATGGTGATAGTGTATTCTCTCATGTAAGGTAGTTGTTATCAAATTTCTTGGGAGGGTTGGGTTTCTTTCTGATATAATCTCAAACAAATATGTTAGTAACTCACACGACCTGATGTGTTCTCTCTTTCAGTTAATTAGATTCATTTGTTTTACCCACTTTTCAAGATTATCTTAGACTGCATTCTTATTAATCATGAAAGCATTAGAGATTATGATGTGTCTTTCTAAGTCTCCTAGGCCACGGTCTCTTTCATATTCCATCTTGCTTATGTTGTGATCTTGTAATAGAATTGTCATGCTTGACCTTTTTTATTCAACTTTTCAGATCACCAACAAAAACTCATGGTTTCTTAGATTTTTGGACAAAATGGAGGGACTTCCATCCATAGATTACAGTTGAATAGTTTAACTATATCTCAGATGTTTTTGTAACTTCTTCTCTTTTCTGCTAAAATGATGGATTTTTACCTTTTCCAATATGCGATGCAGAGTGGTACTGGAACAGAGAGTCTACCATTGATAAAACCTGCCTAGACGGTGCCAAAGTTCTCCAACTGGTGGATAAGAAGTTCAGATTTGGTTAACATTTACTATTATCTATAGACCATGTTCACAGGGTTTAAAAGCGCATATGGGTGGTAGCATGCGTCTTGGATCAAGAAGAACGTATTTTCAAGTCAAAGATTCTAAATTTGGTAGTTGTTTCTAAAACTCACGGGAGGATGAATGGATATCGTAAGGTTTTGAAGGTAAAGTTCTTTTTGAGTTTTAGTTGGTAGTATCCATTAGGATAGGTATAAACCTACTAACTTGGTCTTTGTTCTTGGCACTGTTTGCAGGACGGCATTTGAAGGTAAAGTTCTTTTGAGTTTTAGTTGGTAGTATCCATTAAGATAGATATAAACCCATAAGTCTACTAACTTGGTCTCTTTTCTTGGCACTGTTAACAGGTTGACAAGTGTTTGTACCTTGGAATTGATGATTGTAGACAAAATCTTGGTATAACAGGTAATTCTGTGCAAAGCTACCTGCGATTTTAGAAATCTTATGGTATGCTGCCTCGTTGACATTGAGTTGATAAATAAGGAGTAGTATCTATATCTGGATTACTTAGAAGTGGCTCGAACAAGTTTTTACTCTGGTTTTTGATAACTTCTGCAGTGTGTTAGAATCCACATTGTTTGGAGAACGAAAATCCACAAACTCTGCGCACCCCCTTACATCTAATGCTTTACCTACAGAGGATGATTTACTGGATAACAAATTCAGTGCTTCAGCTAGATCCAGTTATAAATCAGACTGCCTGTTAGGTTCTGGATTAGAGGAGTCTTAAACAATTATAGCTGGCAGATCAACAGAGGATGCCTCATTTTTGGGAGTCTCTTGAACTTCATAAGATTCAAATGTGATGCATGTGAGAAGGAAAACATTTATGTGGAGCTGTTCTTTGCACAGAAGCCTGATACGATCATCTTATCGATTTCTTTAAACAGATTGCTGAAAAATATGGTTCTGGCCTGCCATCTTTTAGTTGAGACTGTCTCCTCTGCCACCATATCCTGAGTGTGCTATTGTGAAGTCTAACTCTGAGCATGAAGTTAATATGTTTTGGTTTGGTTAAAGCAGGACTTGATTCTGATTCACAAGCTGCCAACATCTGTCACACTTCTTGCGGTAACATTCTCTAATACTTGTCTTTGTCATATTATACACTCTAGAAGTTAAGTACATGTAAACCATTTGCAAATCAGTCCTAGAAGTGAAAGGTGTTGTAGTTGTTGATACAGGATTAGTTGCTCACCTACATTCTCAAACCTTTTACGACACTTTATAGCTTATTCTCTTCAACATTCATATTCCTCCCTCTGAATGATATATGCCTGTCTACATGGGGAAAACAACTCCTGACGAGCACTTCTTCTCAGGTTTCTTGCTCCATTCTGAGGTATCAATAACAGTTTATATCAGTTATGTGCTGCATCTTGTTGAAAGCAAGAAGGATTTTTGAGGGTTTAAGCCTTTCAAGTGTCATTTGTGGCGCATTGTCTTTTAAGGTTCGAATTACTTTAAAAGATGAGTATTTACAGGCAAAAATTTCTTTATAGTAGATAGTCCCTGCATAGCATAACTCGTTTATTATTCCCCGCGTTAGGATCCCTACATTATTATTTATCACATAGCAGTTTTTACATTATTATCACCGCATAAACATTCCCTGCATGACTAATACTTTAACCAAATAATGTCTTACTCTTCTTTATTGCAATTTTGTGATATTTCTGAAGAAATGGAGAGTGTCATAGGGTGCTTTATCTTTTGTTCCATCACATTGTGATCGTCTGGGAGTGTATATTCTTATGTAAAAACTGAGGCCCATGAAAAAATGAACGTGAGTCCCTTTTTACATAGTCAATGATTATTATCTTTGAACTTTACACTAATTGTCATGTTGTACAGCATGCTGCAGATGAGTGAATTCATTCGTTTTGAAGAACTGCTTGAGTAGGTAATGATTGCCTAACAACTCATTGATGTGTCATTTCAATGTAGTGTGTGTAACTTAGTGAATTATTAGGTCCTCTCAGGACAAAAGAGGACAACAACCTATCTTGATTTTGAGCAAGATTCAGTACGTTTATGGTCATCTAATTTGAAATGGATTTTCCTTGTGCTGCTTGGCTTGTGAGGGGGAGACTTAAAACTCTTATATAGGGAAAAAATATTATTGAATTGTTGTTGTGTCACCATTATTACTTTGAGGCCCTTTTTATAGACCCTAGAATACAATCCTTTACCTAGTAGGATACTATTTAGTATTCCTATTCCTTTTCTAATAGGATTGTATAAACATATTCCTATTCTAATATGATTGTATAAATCTATTTCTATTCCAATATGATTATATAAACCTTATTCCTATTCTAACACTCCCCCTCAGCAATTCATGTACCTAGCTTGTTACAAATGTAATTAACACGAGGACTGATGAGAGGCCTGATGAGATATCCGCAAGTTGATCAGTCGACTTCACAAAATTGACAGTCAATCTCAATGTGAGATGTGCTTGTCTTCTCATTAAATACTGGATTTGAAGCATAATGTTAGTAAAGACAGAGATAAAATTTTAGTGTTGAACCAAACCTGCAAAGACTAATTCAAACCATAGAATGACTCACATAATCGACATATAAGGCTACTAAACTCCCCCGTGCAACAAAGTGCTCAAAACCTAGTATAAAGTATATGGATCATGTTGGAATCAATAGATGAGTTGATATTAAACAAGTCAACCAAAATAATTGGCCGAAACATGCTCATATGCCGGAGTATGAGATTTGGTGGCTAAAAGTGGTCACAATGTAAGAAATAAAATTATATGGGTAGGGTCGGAATGATGTCATGACCCAACTAGAAAATAGAAATTATATAGGATAGTTCGAATTGATGGAACGATCCCATTGAAAAAGAGAAATAATATGGGTAGGGTCGGAATGTGGCACAACACTGCTGAAAAAGAGAAATTATATGAGTAATGAAAAAGAGAAATTATAAGGGTAGGACTAGAATGATGGTACATATCTACGCAAATCAAATTTGAGGAGTCACCGGAAAGATGAATGGGACTACGCAAATCAAATCTGAGGAGTCACCGAAAAGACACACGGTGCTATGCAACTCAAATATGAGAAAGTAGTTCGGAAAAAGATTCACGGTACTACACAAATTAAATATGAAAAGTAATTCGGATAGATGCACGGTGCTAAGCAGATAAGACATGCAAAAAAAGAGTTACCAGAAGGATGTCATAGTTAGACAAAAATTTAATATGAAGTATTCACCGGAATGATAAGACGGTGCTACACAAATTATATATGAAAAAGTAGTTATATGAATGATGACACGTTGCTACACAAATTAAATATAAAAAAGTAGTCACCAGAATGATGGCACATTTGCTACATAAATTAGATATAAGAAAGTAGTCACCGGAGTGATGGCGCGGTGCTACACAAATTAGCTATGGGAAAATAGTCACCAGAAAGATTCACAATGACCCAACTTATTCTAACATAATCATTGGCCGGACGGGCGGCATATATGAATAATAGCCGCCCGCCGGCCGCGGAAGCTCTTTGATTTTCTACCAAGATCATAGAGGCTCTCATACAATGTGAGAAATATAGGAAAAGAATATTATTGAATTGTTATTGTGTCTACATTATTACATTCAGACCCTTTTTATAGACCGTAGAATACAATCCTTTACCAAGTAGGATATTATTTAGTATTCCTATTCTAATGGGATTGTATAAACATATTCCTATTCTAATAGGATTGTATAAACATATTCCTATTCTAATTGGATTGTATAAACATATTCCTATTCTAATAGGATTATATAAACCTATTTCTATTCCATTAGGATTGTATAAACCTATTCCTATTCTAACAAGTCTTTTATCAACTTTTGTAGACCATGCTTGAAACTGGTTACCAATTATTACACAACTATGCTAACCAAATTCAAAACTGGGGATCTGCAACATTCATTTTCAAGCTTCAAGATCATTTACGAGGTAAGTTACACAGTTGATTGATTAGATTTTCATCACAACTAGTCTATGGAACTTGATAAAATTGCCATTTACCTGAAATTCCATTCCACTAAATTTTGCAACATTCATTGAAGTTTAACCTAACTCTAGGATGAAGTTGTATGTTTTGGTTAAAGTGGGAACTTAAATCTGATTCACAAGCAACCAACATCTGTCTCATTTCTTGCAGTAACATTCTCTAATACTTGTCTTGTCATATTATACATTCAAAATGTTAAGTACATGTAAACCATATGCAAATCAGTTTTTAAGGGAAAGGTAATATAGTATTGATTGTAGTTGTTAAGACAAGTTTAGGCAGTGACATCAACTAATAGGACATAAGAATTGGGCTGGAAGAGATTGCTCTCACCTACATTCTGGAACCTTTTACTACACTTTAAGGTTATTTTCTTTAGCATTCCTTTTCCTACCTCTCAAGGATATATGCCTGTCTTAACCGTGGAAAACAAAGCAGGGTAGTTGTTCCATTCTGAGGTATCAATAGCACAGTTTATATCAGTTATGTGCTCCATCTTGTTGAATGCAAGAAGGATTTTAGAGGGATTAAGGTTTTCAAGTGTCATTTGTGCACTTTGTCACTTAAGGTCCATTTTATGCTGTAATTGGGTTGATTGTAGCGAGTGAATCATGAATTGTTACTTCTGGGATTTTTTTTTTTCTCTTTTTGAATTATGGGGCCTTGAAGCTTGCATAGCTTCCAACTTATTTGGAAAAGTACTCATGACATCGTTCATGTTTTAGGAAATAGCCACTAGCTAACAAGATTCTCTTGCATGTGTTTCATCAGATATAATTGTTTTCTTGATAATACAAGTTTCTTGTATATTGTACATTAATCTAACTGATGTGGATCTGTAAGAATATATTCTAGGGTTTAGTCCATCAACACTAACCCTTCATTTAACTCTAAATCTTTCTTATAGGATCTTGCTTAAGTTTTTGTTTAAGTGCCATGTCATGTTGTCTAAATAATGTCTTTGCAACCGACAGCTTGCTGATGCAGATGGATCATCAACAGTACCCTATCAGTGAATCAGGTCTTGAAAAAACAAGGTTTGCAGGAATAAGTTAATTTTTAATTTATGAATCTGGAGCTACCTTGATGCTCTCCCCTCCACCCACACCCCCACATATGATAAAGAGAAAGAACAGGAAATTAAAACCAAAAGTGATTTAAGATAATTTTCTTTATTCCTGTTCGCTTTGTGTTCATTTGTGTTGGAACAATAACTCCGATATGGATAGAGTGGAGCAGATACAGAGGAATGAAGATCAATATGGCAGGCTAACTAATTTTGGTGAAGCATAATTGATGGATTGATTCCTGATATTGTCATTCCATTTATTTATATATTTTTGTAGGTGCAATTATGTATGCTGATGCATTGTTGTCTTCCGAATGTTCCTCATTGTTGAGGAGTTGAAGCAGATTCCATTGTGTTTTCAAGTGAGTCGAAAATTGCATTTAAGGAAATATCTGCGTTGGAACTGTGCATTTGATGGTATGTTTAGGAGAACATTGCGTATTATTAATGACATCTTTTCGTTTGTTAGTGTGCTCACGGGTGACTAATTACTGTCCCTCTTGTCAACTTGGGTGCTCTGCATGAGAAAATTTCCATGTTAAGTTCGTGGAGTAGGATTTCCTCTGAGGTTATTTCCTGTCTAGTTTACTTCTAAAGCCGTACTCATCTGATTGATCTTTTAGTTTGAATATATATTGTTGAAGTCCAAATCGGGTCTTTCATTTTCCGGAAGAGTCTCAACAAAGAATCTCCCTTGCACATCCCAGTGTCTCCTTCAAAATTATTGATATTGAAAGGGGTTCGCCTTTGATACACCGGCTAACTCAAGGATATTTCCTGTCTGGTTTCTTAGATTTTGTTCATTTGCTTGCAGTGAGGATGACCTGCCTTTGCACACGTGTTTTTTCTTCTCCTTGCCGCTGTTGTCCAATGTTTGGAATTCATTCGAGCTCCCTTAATAAATTGAATGCAAGCTTTCAGGATAAAGAGACGTGATAAGTTATCTTTTCTACAGTTTGTTTCTTTAAAAAACACTGTTTAATTTGCAGGTCCTTCAGTATTTCAGTATATTGTCCTGACAAAGAAAAACGGGAAACTAATCTTTGGTTAACATTACTAATTGGATGCTTTCCTCTTATGGTGTGTTTGTTTTCCTTGACCTTCGTAATGCAGGTTTCAATTCAAGATTTGTTTCTTAAGAACCAATACAAAAATTACTTAATAACATAGCTACGAGTTTTGACAGTGTTTCTGACATTGAGCAGCGAAGTAGATCTCAGATATATTCACTGTTCTTGTTGAACCTAAACTGCCCAAGATAAGTTTTATATGATTTGACTTTTCGGCCTTCAAAGAACTCTGTGGAACATAGCTGTGATTTTTGTTGGCATTTATGACTTAGTCTCCTGTTTTTTGCTTACCCAATTATTTCTGCTTCCCTTTAGATGAAATTTGCAGTTTTTTTTTATGAATCTACATCAATTTTTGTAAATCTAGACATTTGCTGCATCAATCATCTTGGGAGCCTTCCTATCTTTCCGAGATAGTGACATTCATCTGTCAGGGTAGAGGGGTCGCTCATATTCTCAGGAGTTTGAAACTTGCAGGTCAATTTCAGTCATTTAATTCAAATGAAAATTTTCTGCTATTCAGAAAAAGTAGAATCCTACCAAAAAATTTAGGTTGATCTTCATTCTTCAGCTATGGAGGTTGGAAATGCAGCTTTGACACCGTTGATCTTTGTATTATTCTAGATAGTAGAGACTCAAGAGATTTCGTGGATACTTTGTTATGTACTCTTTGTTTCAAAATGTATCAAGTTACCTCCTTCAGGTTAGAGTTACTGTGTTAGTATCTTTTCTGTTCTTTGAAGAATTAAAAGAGTGAAATATATATTAATGATGATTTTCTTTGATGAGTGGAGGAAGTTGGAGCATATGTAAGTAGAGGACTGCGTTTGGTTCCTCTTAATTTTCGACGACCATGCTCCAGATTTAACTTGAGAACATTTGCACTTTTTAGGATTACTGAAATTTGTTTCACTGGTTACATTGTCTGATTTTGTAGACATTTTGCTATGAGTTGGATAGGAAGCTATTGACTTCAATGCCATGTCTTTGTGAAAATCTCTGGTCATTATACTCTGTATTTCTTCTTCATTTACCATATGTAAGTTATGAGAGGAGTGGTTTGATTTTGATTTCAAAAAAAGAAGAAGAGAGGAGCGGTTTGACTTATCGGTACAACAAAAGATAAAAAGGTGAGGTGGGAAGGTGTGGTTCCTCTCTTTAGTCAGTATGCAGTCTAAATGTGTAAAAGAAAGCATGACAAGCATTTCGTCTCAGGCTTTATATTCCATTATGAGGTATCAATATGACAGTTTATATCAGCTTTGTGCTCCTTGTTGAAAGGAAGAAGGATTTTGAGGGTTTAAGCCTTTAAAGTTTCATTTGTGCACATTGACTCTTAAGGTCTATTTTATATTTTAATTGGGTTGATTTTAGCGAGTGAGTTATGAATTATTACTTCTAAGAGATTTTTTTGGTTCTAATACCATCAATAACAAGACAATGCTAGAGGCTCTCTCTTTTTGAATTAAGACGCCTTGAGACTCTAATAGCTTCCAACTTATTTCGGAAAACTGTTCATGACATCATTCATGTTTTAGGAATACTCTACTAGCTAACAAGATTCTCTTGCACGTGTTTCATATGAAAATGGTTGTGCTCTTGATAATACAGGTTCTGATATTCTGTTTATATTGGGCATTATTCTATCTGATGGAGTTTCTTCAACAGGTTAGTCGATTTACACTAACTAGCTTTCATTCCATGCCTTAATTTAATTTAACTTTAATCTTTCTCATGTGAAATCTTGCTTATATTCTTGCTTAGATGCCGTGTCATGGTCTATGAAAAATTTATCTACAACACACTTACTACCCCCCTATTTTTACATTACTCCCTTCCTCTCAATTTTCTTTTTATTATACAAGAATTGGAGGAGATGAAATTTCGAAGGATGGTGCTTTTATATTTGTTTTTCCCTTCATATGTTATCTTTAAGTTGAAGTGTTTTTAGAAGTTTTGCGAGCTTAGATGCTATTTGTTTTATTAATAGCTATAGCAAAATCTAGAAGTTATTACGCTTTTCATTAGGAGCCTAAAAGGATTTCGCTTCTTTCTAGAAAAAGAAACACTGATGGTCTTACCTTTCCTAGTTTTATTGATAAATATTATTATTTCGTAATTGATGAATGTAGAGGTTTTAAGAAATAATTGAGAGTAAATTTGTTGAATATTTTTAAGTTCAAAACTTTAAATATTATAATAAAAACTTGCTCATTTTTGTGGTGCTTTAATTCGAATTATACAACCCCAAAATTTCTATTTATTTATTTTTTACTTTCTAATGGTTATCGGTGGTATAATATTTAGGTGTTAATTTGATTTTATTACGCATAATTATATAATCTTATACGTAGAGGTATTCTTAGGTGATCAACATATAAATTTTATAATAGGTAGATTAGGAATGGTATGAAGCAGCATAGTTATGGATGTTCTAGTCTCTCATTCTTCTTTGGGAAAAGGGTTACCCCTCAACTTTGTCATTTAGAACTGATATACCCCTTGTTATGAAAGTGACTCATATATACCCATACTTGTAAATAAATGGCTCACATAAACTCTTTTTTTCTAACGAAAATGAAAAAAATAATAATTTTAATCTAAGTTTTTTTTTTTTTAAAAAAAAATATAATCCCATATGAGTAAATTTAATCCTCGTCAAACATATTTTTTTGACTTTTTTTTGTTTCAATGACTATTTTATAATTATTATTTTGATAATCAAATTTATTTCTGTTTTACTAATATTCTTGTAAAACTTATTGTAGATGATCAAATTTTTTCTTCGAATACGAAATTAAATTACAATACACACAAAAAAAATAGTTTAATTTTGTATTCTTTAAACTAAGAATGAAAGAAAAAACAAAATAAGAATAAGAAATTTAAATAATTATATAATAAAAGAAGTCAAAAAATAATTTATGTATGAAAAAAATTAAAATATACTTTGAACTTTAATAGAAAAAATCATATATACCCCCAAAATTATTTTTTAAAAAAAATTAGAAGTAAGAAATATAAATTTAAAATTATTTTTTTAACTTCCGTTAAATGAAGGGTATACATGTAAGCCATTTTGTAATTCAAAAACAGCTCCTTTAATGTAAAAAAATAAGATAGATAATTTTACTTTAAATAAGTAAAGATTTTAAGAGTGGAAGAGTTTTTTTTTTTTCCAGATACATACATATAAAGAAGTGGAAGAGTTTTATTTTTTTGATAGGAGTGGAAGAGTTTTATTACATTAATTTAATTATCATTGTAACCATCACTGAAAAATATATATGATAATAACTATTTAAAATATAACTCATTCTTTAATGTGAAAAATAAGATAGATAATTTTTGCTTGAAATAATTACAAGTGAAATATATATTAATCACAAATGCACATTTGTTATAGCATAACTAGAAAATGACTTTGAGAATTTTTTCTTCATTCTTTTTCATTAAATGATTTATTAAAAGTTTTAAAAATTCTAAAACAGATGTCTAATATAATAGACCATATAATATATCTTTTAAGATATCGATATCTAATAACTATGGGTGTGTTTGGTATGGAAGAAAATGTTTTTTCTGAAAAATAAGTAGATTTGAATTTATTTTCTCATGTTTGGTTGGTGAGTAAAAAATATTTTTCGAAAATGATTTTTAGTGTTTTATTTATGAATGAAAAATGTTTTTGAGGGAAATCTTTTATTTTTACTAGAGTAAAAAATAATTTATGAAATTGAAAATACTTTTTAAAATTAAAATTATTATTTTTTTGGCGTGGTGGGGTGGGGTAGTGGTTGGGGGCAAAGGAGGGGGGAGGAGTGAAAAAATAAAATTTTGAAGTTGATAGTATTTTAAAAAAATAAAATTACCTTTTTGGGGGGGTTGGAGGTTGGGAGGGGGTTAGGAGTTTAAAAATAAAAATTTGAAGTTGCAAATATTTTTAAAAAACAAAATTAATTTTTTGGGAAGAGGATGGGGTTTGGGGGCTGGCCGGTGGGAGAATCAGGTGAAAAAATAAAACTTTGAAATTAAAAATATTTCTTTAAAATTGATTTTTTTTCAATAAAAATATAATTTGAAATTGGAGAAGAGTTTTAAAAAATATTTTTCTTAATTTTTGAAGGAAAATAATTTTTCTTAATTTTAAAAATAAAACTTTGAAATTAAAAATATTTCTTTAAAATTGATTTTTTTTCAATAAAAATATAATTTGAAATTGGAGAAGAGTTTTAAAAAATATTTTTCTTAATTTTTGAAGGAAAATAATTTTTCTTAATTTTAAAAATAAAACTTTGAAATTAAAAATATTTCTTTAAAATTGATTTTTTTTCAATAAAAATATAATTTGAAATTGGAGAAGAGTTTTAAAAAGTATTTTTCTTAATTTTTGAAGGAAAATAATTTTCCTTAATTTTAAAAATAAAACTTTGAAATTAAAAATATTTCTTTAAAATTGATTTTTTTTCAATAAAAATATAATTTGAAATTGGAGAAGAGTTTTAAAAAATATTTTTCTTAATTTTTGAAGGAAAATAATTTTCCTTAATTTTAAAGAAAATAAATTAATTTAAAAAATATTTTTCAAAACTTTTATTCTAACCAAAAATGGAAAAATTGAAAACATTTTTCCCTTACCAAACAAATGACCATTATTATCATCCCATGAGAAGTGTAATATTATACCTTTCAACAATGACCATTATTATCATCCCATGTGTTAAAAGACAGTTGAGGGGCCCACATTTTCCAGCAGAGGTAAAACAAAAAGGGAAATGTGGGTGGACTTTTATGTTCAATAAATAAAAAAGCTCAACAACGAAGCAAATAAGTACAATTAATACCTTTACACAACATTTGGTAAATTACTATATTACCCCTGCCTAGAAAAGAATAATTGCTTTCATAGCCTCTTATATATAGTTAGTAAAGTAAAGTAATATATATATATACGATGATTAAAAAATAGATACTTAAGTTAAAAATGATTGAAAGTTTGAAATGGGCCACTTCAACTACAAATTCGAAATATAATTTTTTTTGGGGCAGAGAAAGGAAATATATATACTTTTAGCTAAATTTTATATTTAAGAAATTTATTAAATAATAAATTCATAATTTTATATTTATAAATTAAAATTTTGAATCACAAATTTTATATTTTAAATTAATCTACAAAAAATGCACAAGTTAAATAAGTATATGGGATGATAACGAATTTCACATTCCTATGGAATAGACTTTTTAAAAAAAATTAAAATGCATAAATCTATTTAGAATAAAATTTACCAAAGTTAAATTATGTATTAACTAGTTTTTGGAAATCAAAAAAAGAAAAAATTACTTTTTATTTTTTACGCGTCTATTTCTTAAAAAACGCGTGTTAGAAATCTATAAAATAGGCTACCTGGGCATTGTGTAAGTCAGGAAGTCATGCTCATACGCTACCGGCGGCGTACTCCGGCGCCAGACTACGCTGCGTATGCCGCCGACGAAGCAAAACTGTAAACCCTAAGTTAATTTTCTCCATGTATCTGCGTCTTTCCTCCATTAACTGTTTTGTGACAATGTCAGATTTTCTTTGAATTCTTGCCTGCATTCCTTTTAAGAAAAATCAAGAACTTATCCATCTTTTTGAAGTTACACCTGTATTCTTAAGGCAGGAAATAACGAAATTGTTATTTTCAAGAATATATTGACATTGCAAATATAAAGAAATTCAAGAAAACTTTCTTTCTCCAAAAAATTCTGTTGTTTTTCTCGTATTGTGTGTTGAAGATGTTCTAGAATTTGTTTTTGAGTCTGTTTATCTTGTATGATTTCAGAAGGGTTGTTGAGGAGTTGGTTTCAACAGCCGTAGGAATTGAATGTTGTGGAGTTGTTCTCGAAGTCCCACTCACACAACTTTTAAAGATAGTGTATCGATGTTCTTGATGCTGACATCATCTTTTCTGTTGTGTTGATGCCGATGTACATAATTTCTTTGCCCAACAACTATGATGTACATAACTTGGAATGGTCGTTGTAGTCATAGGATTGCATGCATTACTCAACTAATAGGCCGTTCTGGCGGTTTGTGTTCATTGGTTTGAATATATAATCCGGAAGCCCAATGAGGGTTTTGCATTCTCTGAAAGAGTCTCTGCTAAGAATCTCCCTTGTGCGTCCCACTGTCTCCTTCGAAATTGTTGACATTGAAAGGCCTGTCTCTGTTATACTAGCTAATTTAAGGATATGGCCCATCTGGTTTCTTTGATTTTGTAAATTTGTGTGCAGTGAGGATGAACGACTTTGCACACATGCTTCTCCTTCTCTCCGTTGCCGCTATTGTCCACTGGGATTTTCATTCCTCTGAGTTCCCTTAACAAATTGAATTCAACAGGTGGTTCATTCAAGCTCATGGCAGGTCTTGATATTTACATAATGAATGTATACGGGCCCAAATTAATGGATAAGAGATGTGATAAGTTATCTTTTTTTACATTTTGTTTCTTTAACAACCACTATTTAATCTTAAGATTTGGTTAACATTTACTATAATCTGGAGACCATGTTCTCAGGGTACCCCATGTGTCTTTTCAGTAATGTGTAAAATGATGTTATTCTTTTCTTTACATTTGCCATCTAGTTATACAATTAGTTGTTGTGAAGTAGGTGAAAGTACAAGGCACAATAAGTATATGAATATATGTGATGCAGGTCAGTAGTATTGTTTTTTTTAGTGTTGTAATGTAATATTGTGTCGGTGATCAAGAACGTATTTCAAGTCAAAGATTCTAAGTTAATTTTCTCCATGTATCTGCGTCTTTCCTCCATTAACTGTTTTGTGACAATGTCAGATTTTCTTTGAATTCTTGCCTGCATTCCTTTTAAGAAAAATCAAGAACTTATCCATCTTTTTGAAGTTACACCTGTATTCTTAAGGCAGGAAATAACGAAATTGTTATTTTCAAGAATATATTGACATTGCAAATATAAAGAAACTCAAGAAAACTTTCTTTCTCCAAAAAATTATATTGTTTTTCTCGTAGTGTGTGTTGAAGATGTTCTAGAATTTGTTTTTGAGTCTGTTTATCTTGTATGTTCTTGATGCTGACATCATCTTTTCTATTGTATTGATGCCGATGTACATAATTTCTTTGCCCAACAACTATGATGTACATAACTTGGAATGGTCGTTGTAGCCATAGGATTGCATGCATTACTCAACTAATAGGCTTTTCTGGCGGTTTGTGTTCATTGGTTTGCATATATAATCTGGAAGCCAATGAGGGTTGTGCTTTCTCTGAAAGAGTCTCTGCTAAGAATCTCCCTTGTGCGTCCCACTGTCTCCTTCAAAATTGTTGACATTGAAAGGCCTGTCTCTGTTATTCTAGCTAACTTAAGGATATGTCCCATCTGGTTTCTTTGATTTTGTAAATTTGTGTGCAGTGAGGATGAACGACTTTGCACACATGCTTCTCCTTCTCTCTGTTGCCGCTATTGTCCACTGGGATTTTCATTCCTCTGAGTTCCCTTAACAAATTGTAAATTGAATTCAACAGATGGTTCATTCAAGCTCACGGCAGGTCTTGATGTTTACATAATGAATGTATACGGGCCCAAATTAATGGATAAGAGATATGAAAGTTATCTTTTTTACATTTTGTTTCTTTAACAACCACTGTTTAATCTTAAGATTTGGTTAACATTTACTATAATCTGGAGATTATGTTCTCAGGGTACCATGTGTCTTTTCAGTAATGTGTAAAATGATGCTATTCTTTTCTTTACATTTGCCATCTAGTTATACAATTAGTTGTGTTGAAGTAGGTGAAAGTACAAGGCACAATAAGTATATGAATATATGTGATGCAGGTCAGTAGTATTATTTTTTTTAGTGTTGTAATGTAATAGTATCGGTGATCAAGAAGAACGTATTTTCAAGACAAAGATTCTAAATCTGCACAACTGTAAGTACTTCCTTTGCTCCGACCTTACTGCATTGTCTGTTTTTTCATCTGAAGCCGTTCTGGTGGACTTCTCCTATTGATATTACCAAGTGGCTAAACTATATCTATTCTCAGATTTGGCACCCAGAGCTTTGTATGTGAGAGGCACTGTTGTAGATATGATGTTCAACGCTTTCTTTTCTTTAAAGTTGTTGATCACTTCTGTATGTAGGCATGTTTTGATTATTTGTTCTTGCTGAAGTTGAGCTGGAACATACATATTCATGTTCAGGTACTTTTAGCCCAACTTATGGAGACAGCATATGTGCCTGTTTCTTTCATCTTTTATTGTTCTTTCTTTTTGACCGGACATTTCAATTAACTATTGTTTCGTCTACTTCCTTTACACCAGTGACATCAAAATACTGCCATTCAGATGTTATGCATGCTTTCCCAGCAAGCTTTGGCTTGAAAGGAGAGGCTCTGAGCTGAGCTGACCTTTCTTTGTTGAAAATTGTTACTAAAATTCATGGGATCGAAAGGTTTGAAGGTAAAGTTCTTTTAGTATACATTAGGATAGGTATAAAAATACTAACCAGGTCTTTGTCTATGCCATTATTTACATGATGACATGTGTTTGTGCCTTGGAATTGTTGATTGTAGACAAGAAAATCTTAAGAATTATTGATACAATGAGCTATGCTCTCCTCTAGGGTGGATGGGGACTTTAATAAATGGATTGATACTGGAAATCGAGGTAAAATAGATGAGCTTATAAGGAATAAGAAGAGTAGAAGAAGTCATACAACTCTTCCATTTTTCCAGCACAAGAAGAAGTTCTTTACCACAATTGAGTCTGCAAGAGGGAAGCAGGAAATAATAATATTAAGACTGTTAATGATGTGCCACTCTTGCCAGGTAAGTTGTCTTGTAGTACTTGTTTGTGCTAATAATCAACGATGACTGGAAATGTGTGCAACTAATTAATGTTCCTTTCCATCGTGTAGAAACTAGAGCTGTAAGGGGACTGCATCATTCTGTAGAAACTATCTGGTCGGAGCTTCCATGGCAGTCCCATCATGTGAGCAATCTTCCACCCCAAGTTGTGGTGACGGCGTATTTTCTGATTTTCTGTAATGTTATCAAATTTCTTGGGAGGGTTAGGTCTCTTTCTGGTATTATCTCAATCAAATAAATTAGTTACTTTCATGATCTGATGGTTCTCTCTTCAGGCCAAGTGCGAAAATAGAACTTGTTAACATCTGAAATAACAAATTACAAGGTAAAGGGGAGTGCTCAAGTCCACATGATGGGGAGTCAAAATAAGGTAAACTGTTCCTGCCATTTGTTCATGCCTGACTTGAATAAGAGCTGAAATTTTTCAGTGCATGTTTCAGTTAATTGGCTTCATTTGTTTCACCCACTTTTCAAGATTATCTTAGACTGCGTTATTACTGATCATGAAAACATTAGATATAACATTGTCTTTTTCTAAGTCTCCTAGGCCATGTAGTCTCTTTCAATTTCTGTCTTTGCTATGTATGCATGGATGAGAACGACAGTAAGTTTTAGTTTCTTTGACATTGATTTAATGCATTTTGATGTGCACAAAGTCGTGCTCAATTTATTATTTTACGTCCTCACCTGAAGTTGTGTACTTTCTTTGAAGGATCATCTGAAGTTGTACCTTCTTTTGAAAGATCATCTGAACTTGTCCGTTCTTTTGAAGGATAATCTGAAGTCGTATGTATCTTCTTTTGGATGGTCATCTGAAATTGTACTTTTCTTTGAAGGATCATCCGCAGTTGTACTTTCTTTTGAAGGATCATCTGACGTTGTACTTCCTTTTGAAGGATCATCTGAAGTTGGATCACGAGTTTGAACAATTTTCTGACATTGAACAGCGAAGTAGATCTCATATATATTCACTGTTTTTTGTTGACCCTAAACTTCCCAGGATAAGTTTATATGATTTGACTTTGGGCTCTTCAAAGAATTATGTGGAACATAGGTGTGATAGTTGTTGGCACTTAAGACTTAGACTCCTGTTTTATGCTTACCCTATCATTTCTGCTCCCCTTTAAATGAATTTTGCAGTTTGTTTTTTTTACCGAATCTACATCAATTTTTGTAAATCTAGATATTTGCTGCATCAATCATCTTGGGAGCCTTGCTATCTTTCCGAGATAGTGACATTCAGCTGTATATTGATTTTTTAGTAGGGTCAGGGTTGAGGGGTGGCTCATTTTCTCCGGAGTTTGAAACTTGCAGGTCAATCTCGGTCATCTAATTCAAATGAAAATTTTTTGTTTTTCAGAATTATTAGAAACCTACCAAAAAATTTAGGTTGATCTTCATTCCTCAGTGATGGAGGTTGGAAATGCAGCTTCGACACTTTTGATCTTTGCATTATTCTAGAGAGTAGTCTATGCTGTCTGGCCATTTTAACTAGTTTCGTATGCTTGCTTTACACCAGCTACATCAAAATACAACCATTAAGATTAATTGCATGCTTTCCCAGCAAGTTTTGGCTTTAAATGAGAGGCTCTAAGCTCTATTTGTGACGTTTCTTTGTTGACAATTGTTACTAAAACTCATGGGAATCCAAATGGATATTGTAAGATTTCAGGTAAAGTTCTTTTGAGTTTTAGTTTGTAGGATCCGTTAGGATAGGTGTGAAACTACTTACTTGGCCGTCTTTGTTCTTGCCAATATTTACAGGACGACAAGCGTTTATTCCTTGGAACTGATGATTGTAGACAAGATGTTGGTAGAATAGGTAATTATGTATAAGCCTACATGATACAAGTGTTGACTATTGTCTGGAACATACATATTCTTGCTTAGGTACTTTTAGCCCAGCTTATGAACATATGTGACTGTTTCTTTCATCTTCTATTGTGCTTTCTTTTCGATTAGCCATGTCAATTAACTATTGTTTTGTCTACTTCCTTTACACCAGCGACATCAAAATATTGCCATTCAGATGTTATGCATGCTTTCCCAGCAAGCTTTGGCTTGAAAGGATAGGTTCTGAGCTGTATTTCCAGCCTTTCTTCGTTGAAAATTATTACGAAAACTCATAGGATGCCAAATGGATATCGAAAGGTTTGAAGGTGAAGTTCTTTTGTACCTTGGAATTGATGATTGTAGACAAGAAAATCTTAAGAATTATTGATACAATGAGCTATGCTCTCCTCTAGGGTGGATGGGGACTTGCATAAATGGATTGATACTGGAAATCAAGGTAAACCAGATGATCTTAAAAGGAAGAAGAAGATTAGAAGAAGTCATACACTCTTCCATTTTACCATGGCAAGAAGTTCTTTGCCATAAGTGAGTCTGCAAGAAGGAAGCAGGAAATAAGAATATTAAGACTGTTAATGATGTGGCACTCATGCCAGGTAATTTGTCTTGTAGTGCTTGTTTGTGTTAATAATCAACGATGACAGGAACTGTGTGCAACTAATTAATGTTCCTTTCCATCGTGTAGAAATTAGAGCTGTAAGGAGACTGCATCATTCTGCAGAAACTATCTGGTCGGAGCTTCCATGGCAATCATCCCATCAATGTGATCAATCTCCCACCCCAAGTTGTGGTGACAGTGTATTCTCTGATTTACCGTGATGTTATAATTTCTTGGGAGGGTTAGGTCTGTTTCTGACATTATCTCAATCAAATAAATTAGTTACTCACTCGGACCTGATCTTTCTCTCGTCAGGCCAAGTGTGAAAATAAAACTTGTTTAACATCTGAAATAGCAAATTACAAGGTCAAGGGGAGTGCACAAGTACACGCGATGGGGTGTCAAAATAAGGTAAACCATTCCTGTCATTTGTTCCTGACTTGAATAAGAGCAGAAAATTTTTAGTGCATGTTTCAGTTAAAGAAAAAGAAAAACGGAAAACTAATCTTTGGTTAACAATTACTAAATTCAATGTTTGGTTTTTTACGGTGTTTTTGTGTTTTTGACCTTCTTAATGCAGATACAATTTTGATATTTCTTTTCAAAGGACCAATACAAAAATTACTTAATAACATAGCTACGAGTTTTGACAGTGCTTCTGACATTGAGCAGCGAAGTAAATCTCAGATATATTTACTGTTTTTGTTGAACCTAAACTGCCCTAGATAAACTTTATATGATTTGACTTTGGAGCCTCTAAAGATATCTGTGGACTCCTGCTTTATGCTTACCCAATCATTTCTGCTTCCCTTGAAATGAATATCGCAGTCTTTTTTTTTTTTACAAATTTACATCAACTTTCGTAAATGTTGATGTTTGTTACATCAATCTTCTTGGAGCCTTGCTATCTTTAGGATATTGTGACGTCCAGGTGTATATGATTTTGAGTGGGATCAGGGTAGAGGGGTGGCTAATCTTTTCAGGAGTTTGAAACTTGTAGGTCAATCTGGGCCATCTAATTCACAAGAAAAATTTATGTTTTTCAGAAAAAATAGAGCCCTACCAAAAAATTTTAGGTTGATCTTCATTCTTCGGCTCTGGAGGTTGCAAACGCACTTTGACCTATTAAATGTGTTAACACTGTTGATCTTTGGCATTATTCTAGAGACTCAAGAGCTTTCGAGGATATTTTTTTATGTACCCTTTGTTTCAAAAGGTATCAACTTACCTCCTTCAGGTTAGTTTTACTGTGTTATTATCTTTCTCTTCTTTGAAGAATTTAAAGAGAATAGTATATATTAATGATTTGGATGCTAGAGGAAGCAACTTCATTTGAACATTGAACACTACTCTAACGTTCTTATAGGGGATTAAGGAAAAGCTAGAATAGGCTCTAAGGAATTGACAAAATTCTTATTTTTCTTTGATTAGTGAAGGAAGTGGGAGCAATGTAAGCAGAGGACTGTGTTTGGTTCCTCTTAGTTTTTCAAACTGCAGACCATGCTCTAGATCAAACTTGAGAACTGTTGCACTTTTTAGGGTTACAGAATTTTGTTTCAACTGATTACATTGTCGGATTCTGTCGACATTTTGCTATGAACTGGATAGGAAGCTACTGACTTCAATGCCATGTTATTTGTTAAAAGCACTGGTCATCACTTGCTCGGAATTTTTACTTTGTGTACCATACGTAGGTTAAGAGAGAAGTGGTTTGACTTGCCATGAGAAAAGAAACAAAAGGTTAGGTGGGGAAGGTGTGGTTCTTCTCTTTATTGAGTATATTGTCGCAATTCTCTAGACTTAAAGTAACTCTGCCGGTGAGAGCAATTGCAGTATCAACATTTATCACTTTCTTTTCTCTCATGCTACTTTTGGAAAACCTAGATAAGAATATAGTTTTTGAAGTATCCTCCTCATCTGTTGCTATTCCATTCAGATATACCTGTGAATTGTGAGATTAAAATAAATAGGCACAGGGCCGGCCCAGAGTTGGAAAGCTACACTGGAGAGTGCACTGTCAGGAGAGAGATTGGAGTTTTGCAGAATATTCACTGGGGAAGTGCTCTAGTATCTGCTCGGAGCTACTAGAGCAGTCATCCCATCAATGTGATCAATCTTCCACCCCAAGTTGTGGTGACAGTGTATCTCTCATGTATAGTAATGTTTACAAATTTCTCGGAAGGGTTAAGTTTCTTTCTGACATTATCTCAAACAAATATGTTAGTAATTCACATGACCTGATGTGTTCTCTCTCAGTTAATTAGCTTCATTTCTTTCACCACTTTTCAAGATTCTCTTGGACTGCATTCTTATTAATCATAAAAGCATTAGAGATTACGATGTCTAAGTCTCCTAGGCCACAGTCTCTTTCATATTCCCTCTTGCTTATGTTCAGATCTTGTAATAGAACTCTCATGCATGACATTTTTTATTCAAATTTTCAGAATTTGCACCTACAAAAAGTCATGGTTTCTTAGATTATGGGACAAAATGGATGGACTTCCATCCAGAGATTACAGTTGAGTACTTTAACTATATCTCAGATGTTTTTGCATCTTCTCTATTCTGCTAAAATGATGGATTGTTACCTTTTCCAATATGAGATGCAGAACGGTACTTGAACGGAGAGTCTTAAGAATCAGGATACCATTGATAAAACCTGCCTTAGAGGGTGCAAAAGTTCTCCAACTGGTGGATAAGAGAATATTAGGGGTTGTGGGCGGCAAAAGTCTTGGTATAATTGATCAGGTCTATTCTGGCCTTTGTATAGTCCATTATATCTGTTCTTGGTTTCTCAAATTTTTTGTTATTATGCATTTACTTTAAAAGATTGTTTCTCTTAGAGATTGTTTGGTTGAACTCATTAGAAAATATAAATCTTAGCATAAACTTCCTCATAAATAGTATAATATTTGTTGGTTGTGTAAGTAAAAGTAATAACTGCATAACTATGCATCACTCTGTTATCCACATAGGAAAATAAGCTCGACATAACTTATGCGACATATGGTTGGCAGTATTTAACTGTTCTTAATATCCTTATGACTTATGCTGGAATCTATGTATTATCTTATGATGGATAGAATATGGAAAAATTGGACTCCTAGACTCCCCCCCCCCCCCTCCCCCCCAAACACACACACATAAGAAAACATGTGTCAACAATGCACACGTGTATTTACAAGCAAAAACTCCCTTTATAGTATATAATTCATGCATAGCATAACTCATTTATTATTCACCGCGTTAGGATCCCTACATTATAATTTACTGCATAACAGTTTTTACATTATTATCACTGGATAAACATTCCCAGCATGACTAATACTTTAACCAAATAATGTCTTCCGAAGACGGTTGTTTTCTTGATAATACAGGTTCCATGTATTTTTGGGCGTTAGTCTAACTGATGTAGAATTTCTTCTAACAGGTTAGTCCATTTACACTAACTAGTTCTCATTATAAAGTTTGATACATTTGAATTTTCTCTCGAATCTTGAGAGTTCTAACTTAAGATATTTAAAATTTTTTTTACAGATCTTTTGGTTCTTGGATTGCTTATGACTTTCCACTTTTCTTATTGTTATTACTCTCTCAGGTATAACCTAAAATGATAATCAAACATGTTCATGCAGCCATGACAGGTTCCTAATCTTTTGAGCTGATTCGTCTTTTGACTGGGCAGAGTTCAGTTTCTTTGCCGCCCCTCACCGAACCACCTTTTCGTGATATTATATATGCTTTACTTCTTTTCTTATTCTTATTGCTCACTCTGCTCTGATTTATACACAATGAAGATTTGGAGGTTTTCATCCTTCGATGATGAATCAAACATGTTGCCTGTCGAGGTAAAGAACTCAAACAACGGCACTTCAGGTGGGTCTATGAGATTTTGGGAAAAGTTCCATTTTTTGGTCTTTCTTCTGTCTCATAGGCAAACTGATGCTGGCACAGCCATACTGGGTTTCAAAGCTTTTGAGCAAATGGTGTTTTGGCGTCGCAAAGTTCAATTTTTTTATACATTCATGAAGTTAAGTACATGTAAATCATTTGCAAATCAGTCGTACAAGGGAAAGGTAACATAGACTGTAGTTGTTAATACAAGATTAGGAAGTGACATCAACTATTCGGAGTAAGAAGTGGGATTATGGATTATTGGGAATAAAGCTAGCATTGTGTAGTGAATACAGAAGGATTGGGAGGGACTGCTCCACCTACATTCCGAACCTTTTACTTCACTTTAGAGCTTGTTCTCTTTAGCATGCCTGTTCCTCCCTCTGAAGGATATATGCCAGTTCTAAGTGGTAGAAAACAAAGCATGACTAACACTTCTTCTCAGTCTAGTTGTTCTATTCTGAGGTATCAATACCACAGTTTATATCAGTTCTGTGCTCCTTGTTGAAAGCATAATATCTAAAAAGATTCTTTTTCATGTGTTTTATAAGAAAATGTTTGTTTCTTGATAATACAGGTTCCGTGTATTTTGGGTGTGAGTTTAACAGATGTGGGCCTGTTAGAACTTCTTCATCAGGTTAGTCCATTGACACCTACTAGCTCTCATATTTCACTCTTGCATTTGATTAAAGTCTAATCTTTTTCTTGTGGAATCTTGCTTATGTTCTTGCTTAAATGCCGTGTCATGTTCTCTGAATAAACTCCCCCGTTTAACGTTACTGCCTCAATTAACGCCTTTATTTTATTCCTCCTCTCATTTTTCTTTTTATTATGCATAAACAAGAACTGGAGGATATGAACCTGAAGGCTTCCTGCGAAAATCTGAAATATTGTGCTTTTATACGTTTTTTTCCCGTTAAACGTCATCTTTAGGCGAACTTTTGGTATTCACTTCTACTAGTTTTCCATTTGAATTCCCCTACATCAACAGCTTATTCAAAAATGGAGACAAATTTATAGTTGTTTACACTTGAAGCTACTCTATGAGATCATTGCTTCCTGGAATCTATTCATCGCCAAGTTAAGGTAAACTACTTGGGTGGCATTTGTTAGAGTTTTAAAAATTGACTTTTCTAACTTAAGAGTTTGATTGTTCACGCAATTCGAAATGGTGATTGGTTGTAATTGAAGTAATCTTTACAAAAATGTATGTATAAATATAAAACGGATAAACAAGGTGATTTTTGATGATGTTGTCTGTTTGGTTTAAATTCAAGAGTTTTTGGAAGTTTGCGAGCTTAGAGCTTAGATATATGGAGAAATCTGCAGCATTCTCTAACATGGAATGGAAGGAGCGAAAACCATAATGGATAAGGTGCTGTAGAGATTCCATATATTGGTGCTTTTATATTGCAATCACAAACACATTGTTTGTATAACTTAACTTTCTATGTTGGAAATAATTTCTTGAAAATTTAAATAAAATGTCTATTTATCCCCTCCCCTTTCCTGCAGTAAAGATTTATAATTTCACAGGTTGTGGGGGTTTGATTTTCTTGATTGCCTTCAAATGCATGTTTTTAATATTAGAGGCTTTTTTGGATCTTCAATGATGAACACTTGTTATGTTATACAGCCCCATAATTTCTATTATTTAGTTTTACTTCCTAATACTCTCATTTATTGCATGAACGTTTGGTGTTGATTTGATTTTATCGCAAAGAATCTTATATAGAGATATTCTTGGTTGGTCAATATATAAACTTTATAATTTTTTCAGTTATCCGATCTAGGGACATGTCTTAGTATTCATGAAAGACATTTATAGTTATTTTTTTTTGGTGGATCGATGAAGGGAAATATAGTATATGGAGTACATCAATATTAAAAATAGTTGTCCATCAATACTAGTTCAATTTTTAAAAAAATATATAGATATAATTTACTTTTTGTGTTTATTTTACCTTGTAATTAAATACTATTTATCATCCAACACATTTTAAATTATTAAATTTAATAAAATCAATGGATACTATATCGATATTATCTCTATTATATATTGTTTTATTATTTTTTAAGGAATACAACAAGTCATTAGTGGAGAACTATTGTCTGACAAGAAATAATTTATAATTTTATATGAAAGGAATAAATTTTGATCGTAAATTTTATATTTTAAATCAACCAAAATCAAAATTGTACAAGTTAAATATCAAAGTAATAGTTTTTAAAAAAAATCATGTAGACTCTTTTATTAATTTCTTTTTATTATCAAGGGAGACTGGAGTAGGCTTTTTTTTATTAAAATAAATTATTAATTAGAGTAGTTTTCATGTTTTTTTCCGCGTCCTTTTATTTTCTTAAAGCGCGTCTTAGAAAGCTTTAAGTAGACACTACAATTAAAACCATAAACCCTAAAATGATTTTCTTGCATCCATTAACTGTTATGTTACAATGTCAGATTTGCTTTTTAAGAAAAAAATCAAGAACTTGTTATTTTTTTGAAGTTCAAGAAATCTTTTCTTTTTCCAAAAATTTCTGTTGTTATTTTTGTAGTGTATGTTGAAGATGTTTAAGAATTTGTTTTTACTTTTTTTAAGAAAATGCCTGAGGCTGTTTAGTTTTGACAAGGGTTGTTTGAGAGTAAATTTTCACAAGGGTTGTTGAGGAATTGAATGGAAAGATATTCTTGATGCTGACATCATCTTTCCTATTGTATTCATGCTGCTGTACGTAATTTCTTTTGCCCAACAATTATGATGTTCATAAATTGGATTGATTGTTGTAGTCAATAGGATTGCATGCATTACTCACTTGATATGCTGTTTGGGTTTGTGTTCATTGGTGTATTTCAATATAATTTTGTGGTTTTACTTGTAATTTGGAAAACTGGTATGTTGTCTAGCCAATTAACTGTAGTTTCGTATGCTTGCTTTACACCAGCCATTAAGTTTTTCAGGTAAAGTTCTGTTGAGTTTTAGGTTGTAGGATTCATTAGGATAGGACTTAGGAGTAGAACTACTTACTTGATCTTTGTTTATGCCAATGTTTACTGGTCATTCTCTGTTATACCACAGCATATTTCCTTCTGATCATACATACTTTGCACACGTGCTTCTCCTTCTCTGATGCCGCTATTGTCCAACGGGTTTGACATCCCTCTGAGTTCCCTTAACAAATTGAATTCAAGGGATGGTTCATTCAAGCTCTCAGGATACATTTCAGGTTTTAATGTTTAAGGGATGTGATAAGTTATCTTTTCTACACTTTGTTTCTGTAACAACCTGTTTGAATTTGCTGGTCCTTCAGTATTTCATTGTCCACTTATGGAAGACTTATATTTGGTTGACATTTACTATATCGTTATCTCTGTTTTGCACAGTGTTTTTGTTTTCATTGACCTTTGTATGAAGGAATTTCGACTTTATATGATAGTGAAGCTTACTCTTTAGCACCCCTACTTAATCTTATGTACTCTTGTGATGTTTGACCGAGTCATCTGTTAATAGGGGGAGGCTGCTGTTTTATTTCCAGACGGATTTGGTGATAGATGTATGGAGGGTAAATGCTTGCTGCCAAATATGCCCTGAAAACAGGATTTCTTACCCGGGCATATGTCTAGGCATGCAAATTGCTGGGATCGAGTATGCTAGATCCATTCTTGGGTTGCAAGATGTGAACAGTACAGAGTTTGATACCAACACTCAGAGTCCTTGTGTAATTTTTATGCCGGAAATTAAGTTCTGATACTTTCCCTTGATCACGAATTTCCCTCATGATCTTCATGTGTTTTAGGTCTCATTTTAGTAGCGGCTATATTAATCTGTAGACCAGGTTCACAGGGTTCAAAAGCGCATATGGGTGGTAGCATGTGTCTTGGATCAAGAAGAACGTATTTTTTTGTGAAGTAAGGTGATATCGTTAGAAGGCATCAAGAAGATGCGCTGTAAAAAATTACAGAAAAAAGAAGGGATCTGCTCCTGTGCAAGAATTTACTCAATAACTAAAGAACAGAGAAAACCAAAAAAAGATCAACAGTGGTCACAGGGCCTGGTTGAATCAACTATATAAGTAGACTAAATAGTTGGATTTAAGAATGTGGTTAGGAATTGAAATCCCATCAAAACATCTACAATTCCTTTCATCCCAGATACACTAAAAGATAGCAGCGGGCACCATGTGCCATGTTTTATGATGGGTTTCCCAACTCTTCACTGACACCAGCTCTCATAGGCTTCTTTAATGCTATTTGGCATGACCCAGGTAATTCCAAAAACTGATAAGAACATACTCCATATGACTGTTGCTACTTTATAGTGCAAACATAGATGCCGTCCGAAAACTGATTATTAGTTTCCGAGCAAGCCTCTGGGATTCCTGCTATAGGCATTTGATGACAATGGTAAGTATTAGTTTCTTTGACATTGATCTAATGCATTTGATGTGCAGAAAGTTCTGTTCAATTTATTATATTAGTTCATCGTCTGAAGTTGTACTTTCTTTTGAAGGATCATTTGAAGTCTTACCTTCTTTTGAAAGATCATCTGAAGTTGTACTTTCTTTTGAAGGATTATCTAACTTTCTCTTGAATGATCATCTAAATTTGTACTTTCTTTTGCAGAATCATCTGAATTTGCACTTTCTTTTGAAGGATCATCTGAAGTTGTACTTTCTTTTGAAGGATCTGCAGTTTCACGAGATGGACTGGTGGTGATGGGAAAAGGAAATGGTGGTCTTTTTTTCACAAAATGTTGAACTGACATCATCTTTTCTATTTTACTGATACTGCTGTGCATAATTTCCTTTGCCTGACAACTATGATGTTTGAATGATTGTTTATTGTTGTAGTCCTATCGGATTGCATACATTACTCAATTGGTTGGTTGTATGACGGTTTGTGTTCATTAGTATCTTTTCATAGGTGTTGTTTTATTTATGGTTTTGCAGTTTTATTTGTAATTGGGCAAATTTGTAGTACAAGCAAAAAATATTGATGCTTACACTTCTTATTTTTTCTAACTGAAGTTGAGTTGGAACATACATATTTGTGCTTAGGTACTTTTAGCCCAACTTATGGAGACAACATATGTGCCTGTTTCTTTCATCTTCTATTATGTTTCCTTTTTGATTGGCCGCTTCAATGAACTATTGTTTCGTCTACTTCCTTTGCACCAGCGACATCAAAAGGCAATGCTTTTGTTTGTGATAATTCGTCGAATAAATGCCATATCTTGATACTGTTCTTGTTCTTGACTTTCTTGGAAGGCATTAAAAGATAGCAATGACGATGACAATGTGGAAGTGTTGTTAGCAGCTGAGTTAGGTATGGATTGTACCGACTTTTTTGGGGGGTATTTATAATAGTTCCAAATCCCAATCATTGCTTGAAGAAGCCTTAACAGGCAATACATTCGTTCCACCTCTTTTGGTTCTTGTTGTTCTGGAAAGGCGTTAAAAGATGTTGATGATGGCGTTAAAGCCTCATTTTGTACAGCTTCTCATCCTTCTGAACCTGAAGCCAATGTAGGCTTTTGTTTCTCCTTGATCTCTTTCTTGTTGCCTTTGTGTAAAATTTCAGAGTGGTTAGTAATGCTCTTCTACCTTCATTTAGGTGCACATATTGTACGTTTATATATATATATATATATATATATATATATATATATATATATATATATATATATATATATATGTTGTGGTGTGTTTTATGATGATTAAAAAGTATATACTTTTGTGTAGAATGGTTATAAGTTTGAAACGGATCACTTCGACTACAAATTCAAAATATAATTTTTTAGGGTGGAAATATATATATCTTAAAAATTTTAAATTATAAATTTTATATGTTAAATCAATCTATAAAAATTGCACATAAGTTATATAGGATGATAACGAATTTCACATTATCAATGGAATAGATTTTTTTTAAATTAAAATGAATAAATGTGTTTAGAATAAAAATTTACAAAAATTTATAGTATAAAGGGAAAAGGGTTTGATATACCCCTCAACTTTGTCATTTGGAGCTGATATACCCCTCGTTATAAAAGTGGCTCATATATGCCCTTACCATTATACAAACGGCTCACATATATCCCTGTCGTTACAAAATGGCTCACATATACCCTTCATTTAACGGAAGTTAAAAAATTAGTTTTAAATTTATATTTATTACTTCTAATTTTTTTTAAAAATTATTTAGGGGTATATATGATTCTTCTATCAAAGTTCAAGGTATATTTTAATTTTTTTCATACATAAATTATTTTTTGACTTCTTTTATTATAGTTATTTGAATTCTTATTCTTATTTTATTTTTTTCTTTCATTCCTTAGTTTAAAGAATAAAAAATTAAACTATTTTTTTGTGTGTATTATAATTTAATTTTGTATTCGAAGAAAAAATTTGGTCATCTACAATAAGTTTTACAAGAATATTAGTGAAACATAAATAAATTTGATTATCAAAATAATAATTATAAATTAGTCATTGAAACAAAAAAAGTCAAAAAAAATATGTTTGACGAGGATTAAATTTATTCATATGAGATTATATTTTTTAGAAAAAATAATAAAAATTTAGATTAAAATTATTATTTTTTTCATTTCCGTTAGAGTAAAAGGGTATATGTGAGCCATTTGTTTACAAGTAGGGGTATATATGAACCACTTCATAACAAGGGGTATATCAGCTCTAAATGATAAAGTTGAGGGGTATATGAGACCCTTTTCCCTAGTATAAATTATGTATTAACTAGTTTTTGGAAACTAAAAAAAAAAATAGTTTTTATTTTTTCCGTATTATTTTTACGCGTTTATTTCTTTAGAAAAAAAAAACACGCGTGTTAGAAAGCTATAAAATACGCTAACACGCTACCTGGGCATTGGGTAAGTCATGCTCAATTGAAACGGGAACTTCATACGACTACCGGCGGCGTACTCCGGCGCCAGAGTACGTCGCGTATGCCGCCGCCTCAGAGTACGAATCAAAATTCTGAACCCTAAGTTAATTTTCTGGATGTATCTGCGTCCTTTTAAGAAAAATCAAGAACTTATGGATCTTTTTGAAGTTACTCCCATATTCTTAATGCATATTTACAAGAAATAATGAAATTGTTAGTTTCAAGAAGTTGACATTGCAAATATCAAGAAATTCAAGAAAACTTTCTTTCTCCAAAAAAAAATCTGTTGATTTTTTCGTAGTGTGTGTTGAAGATGTTCTAGAATTTGTTTTTACTGTTTAGGGGATGGGGGACAATAAGAAAATGCCCGAGGCTGTTTACCTTGTATGATTTCAGAAGAGTTGTTGAGGAGTTGGTTTCAAACAGCCGCATGTACCACCTAGGAATTGAATGTTGTGGAGTTGTTGTTGAAGTCTCCACTCACACAACTTTTAAAGATAGTGTGTCGATGTTCTTGATGCTGACATCATCTTTTCTACTGTGTTGATGCCGATGTACATAATTTCTTTGCCCAACAACTAAGACGTACATAACTTGGAATGGTCGTTGTAGTCATAGGATTGCATGCATTACTCAACTGATAGGCGGTTTGTGTTCATTAGTGTCTTTTTACAAATGTTCTTATATTTATTATTTTATGGCTTTACTTGTAAATTGGAAAAACTTGTATGTTGATCACTAGATGTTTTGGTTATTTAATCTAGCTGAAGTTGAATTGGAATTTGTTCACAAGAAAAATTTCTGTTTTTCAGAAAAAATAGAGCCCTACCAAAAAATTTAGGTTGATCTTCATTCTTCGGCTCTGGAGGTTGCAAATGCAGCTTTGACCTATCAAATATGCTAACACTGTTGATCTTTGGCATTATTCTAGGGACTCAAGAGCTTTCAAGGATACTTTTTTATGTACCCTTTGTTTCAAAAGCTATCAACTTACCTCCTTCAGGTTAGAGTTACCGAGTTATTATCTTTCTCTTCTTTGAATTGTTAAGAGAGAATAATATATATTAATGATTTGGATGCTAGAGGAAGTATCTTCATTTGAACATTGAACACTACTCTAATGTTCTAATAGGGGATTAAGGAAAAGCTAGAATAGGCTCTGAGGAAGTGACAAAATTCTTATTTTTCTTTGATTAGTGCAGGAAGTGGGAGCAATGTAAGCAGAGGACTGTGTTTGGTTCCTCTTAGTTTTCGACTGCAGACCATGCACTAGATCAAATTTGAGAACTTTGCACTTTTTAGGGTTACTGAAAACTGATTACATTGTCTGATTCTGTAGACATTTTGCTATGAACCGGATAGGAAGCTATTGACTTCAATGCCATTTTATTGTTAAAAGTGCTGGTCATCACTTGCTCGGAAGGCGTATTTTCAAGTCAAAGATTCTAAATTTGGTAGTTGTTACTAAAACTCAAGGGAGGCCAAATGAATATCGTAAGGTTTTGAAGGTAAATTTTTTTTGAGTTTTAGTTGGTAGTATCCATTAGGATAGATGTAAACCTACTAACTTGGTCTTGTTCTTGGCACTGTTTGCAGGGACGGCATTTGAAGGTAAAAGTTCTTTTGAGTTTTAGTTGGTAGTATCCATTAAGATAGATATAAACCTATAAGCCTACTAACTTGGTCTCTTTTCTTGGCACTGTTAACAGGATGACAAGTGTTTGTACTTTGGAATTAATGAGTGTAGACAAAATGTTGGTATAGCAGGTAATTCTGTGCAAAGCTACCTGCGATTTTAGAGATCTTATGGTATGCTGTCTCGTTGACATTGAGTTGATAAATAAGGAGTAGTATCTATATCTTGATTACTTAGAAGTGGCTCGAACAAGTTTTTACTCTGGTTTTTTGATAACTTCTGCAGTGTGTTAGAATCCACATTGTTTGGAGAATGAAAATCCAGAAACTCTGCGCACCCCCTTACATCTAATGCTTTACCTACAGAGGATGATTTTTTGGATAACAAATTCAGTGCTTCAGCTAGCTCCAGTTATAAATCAGACTGCCTGTTAGGTTCTGGATGGGAGGAATTTTAAACAATTGTAGCTGGCGGACACACTGAGGATGCCTCATGTAGGGAGTCTCTTGAACTTCATAAGATTCAAATGTGATGCATGTGAGAAGGAAAGCATTTATGTGGATCTGTTCTTTGCACAGAAGCCTGATACGATCATTTTATCGATTTCTTTAAACAGATTGCTGAAAAATATGGTTCTGGCCTACCATCTTTTAGTCGAGACTGTCTCCTCTGCCACCATATCCTGAGTATGCTATTGTTAAGTCTAACTCTGAGCATGAAGTTATACGTTTTGGTTTGGTTAAAGCAGGATTTGATTCTGATTCACAAAGCTGCCAACATCTGTCACACTTCTTGCGGTAACATTCTCTAATTCTTGTCTTTGTCATATTATACACTCAAGAAGTTCAGTACATGTAAACCATTTGCAAATCAGTCTTAGAATTGAAAGGTGTCGTAGTTATTAATACAGGATTAGTTGCTCACCTACATTCTCAAACCTTTTACCAAACTTTATAGCTTATTCTCTTCAACATTCATATGCCTGTCTACCTGTGGAAAACAACTCCTGACGAGCACTTCTTCTCAGGTTTCTTGCTTCATTCTGAGGTATCAATAACATTTTATATCAGTTATGTGCTGCATCTTGTTGAAAGCAAGAAGGATTTTTGAGGGTTTAAGCCTTTCAAGTGTCATTTGTGGCGCATTGTCTTTTAAGGTTTGAATTACTTTAAAAGATGAGTATTTACAGGCAAAAATTTCTTTATAGTAGATAGTCCCTGCATAGCATAACTCGTTTATTTATTCCCCTCGTATTAATTACATTTGTAACAAGCTAGGTGCATATGATTTGTATGCACCAGCTTGAGGAGGAGTGTTAGAATAGGAATAAGTATTTCTTACTTAGAATAGGAATTAGAATATGAATAAGAATAGGAATTCTAGTTGGAAAAGGTTTCCAATGTAGTGTCTATAAATAGGGTCTTTCAATAATATTTTCTCTAATATTTCTCACAGTATAAACATATTTTTATTCTAATAGGATTATATAAACCTATTTCTATTTCATTAGGATTGTATAAACCTATTCCTATTCTAACAAGTCTTATATCAACGTTTGTAGACCATGCCTGAAACTGGTTACCAATTATTACACAACTATGCTAACCAAATTCAAAACTGGGGTTAGATCTGCAACATTCATTCTCAAGCTTCAAGATCATTTCCTAGGTAAGTTACACAGTTAATTGATTAGATTTTCATCACAACTAGTCTATGGAACTTGATTAAATTGCCATTTACCTGAAATTCCATTCCACTGAATTTTGCAACATTCATTGAAGTTGAACTTAACTCTAGGATGAAGCTATATGTTCTGGTTAAAGTGGGAACTTAAATCTGATTCACAAGCAACCAACATCTGTCTCATTTCTTGCAGTAACATTCTCTAATACTTGTCTCGTCATATTTTACATTCAAAATGTTAAGTACATGTAAACCATATGCAAATCAATTTTTAATGGAAAGGTAATATAGTATTGGTTGTAGTTGTTAATACAAGTTTAGGAAGTGACATCAACTAATAGGACATAAGAATTGGGCTTAGAAATTACTGGGAATAATGCTACACTGTGTCATAAATACACAAGAGCTGGAAAAGATTGCACTCACCTACATTCTGGAACCTTTTACTACACTTTAAGGCTATTTTCTTTAGCATTCCTTTTCCTACCTATCAAGGATATATGCCTGTCTTAAGTGTGGGAAAAAAAAACAGGCTAGTTGTTCCATTCTAAGGTATCAATAGCACAGTGTATATCAGTTATGTGCTCTTGTTGAAAGCAAGATGGATTTGTGCACACTGTCACTTAAGGTCCATTTTATGCTGTAATTGGGTTGATTGTAGCGAGTGAATCATGAATTGTTACTTCTAAGGGGTTTTTTTTCTTCTCTTTTTGAATTATAGGGCCTTGAAGCTTGAATAGCTTCCAACTTATTTGGGAAAGTACTCATGGCACCATTCATGTTTTAAGAAATGCGTCACTAGCTAAGAAGATTCTCTTGCATGTGTTTCATCAGATATAATTGTTTTCTTGATAATACAGGTTTCTTGTATTTTGTACGTTAATCTAACTGATATGGATCTGTTAGAATATATTCAACAGGTTAGTCCATCAACGCTAACTAGCTCTCATATTTTACTCCTTCATTTAACTCTAAATCTTTCTTATGGAATCTTGCTTAAGTTTTTGTTTAAGTGCCATGTCATGTTCTCTAGATAATGTCTTTGCAACCGACAGCTTGCTGATGCATATGCATCATCAACAGTACCCTATCAGTGAATCAGGTCTTGAAAAAAACAAGGTTTGCAGGAATAAGTTACTTTTTAATTTATGAATCTGGAGCTACCTTGATGTTCTCGCCTCCACCCACACCCCCACATATGATAAAGAGAAAGAACAGGGAATTGAAACCAAAAGTGATTTAAAATAATTTTCTTTATTCCTGTTCGCTTTGTGTTGGAACAATAACTCCAATATGGATAGAGTGGAACAGATACAGAGGAATGAAGATCAATATATGGCAGGCTAACTAATTTTGATGAAGTATAATTGATGGATTGATTCCTGATATTGTCATTCCATTTATTTATATATTTTTGTAGGTGCAATTATGTATGCTGATGCATTGTTGTCTTCCGGATGTTCCTCATTGTTGAGGAGTTGAAGCAGATTTCATTGTGTTTTCAAGTGAGTCGAGAATTGCATTTAAGGAAATATCTGCGTTGGAACTGCATTTGATGGTATGTTTAGGAGAACATTGCGTATTATTAATGACATCTTTTCTTTTGTTAGTGTGCTCATGGGTGACTAATTACTGTCCCTCTTGTCAACTTGGGTGCTCTGCATGAGAAAATTTCCATGTTAGGTTCATGGAGGAGTTCCTCTGAGGATATTTCCTGTCTAGTTTACTTCTAAAGCCATACTCATCTGATTGATCTTTTAGTTTGAATATATATTGTTGAAGTCCAAATCGGGTCTTTCATTTTTCGGAAGAGTCTCAACAAAGAATCTCCCTTGCACATCCCAGTGTCTCCTTCAAAATTATTGATATTGAAACGGGTTCGCCTTTGATACACCGGCCAACTCAAGGATATTTCCTGTCTAGTTTCTTAGATTTTGTTCATTTGCTTGCAGTGAGGGTGACCTGCATTTGCACACGTGCTTCTCCTTCTCCTTGCCGTTGTTGTCCAATGGTTGGGATTCATTCGAGCTCCCTTAATAAATTGAATGCAAGCTTTCAAGATATAGAGATGTGATAAGTTTGTTTCTTTAACAACCACTGTTTAATTTGCAGGTTCTTCAGTATTTCAGTGTATTGTCCTGACAAAGAAAAACGGGAAACTAATCTTTGGTTAACAGTTACTAAATTGGATGCTTTCCTTTTATGGTGTGTTTGTTTTCCTTGACCTTCGTAATGCAGGTTTCAATTCAAGATTTCTTTCCAAAGAACCAATACAAAAATTACTTAATAACATAGCTACGAGTTTTGACAGTGCTTCTGACATTGAGCAGCGAAGTAGATCTCAGATATATTCACTGTTCTTGTTGAACCTAAACTGCCCAAGATAAGTTTTATATGATTCGACTTTGGGGACTTCAAAGAACTCTGTGGAACATAGGTGTGATTTTTGTTGGCATTTATGACTTAGTCTCCTGTTTTTTGCTTACCCAATTATTTCTGCTTCCCTTTAGATGAAATTTGCAGTTTTTTTTTTGATGAATCTACATCAATTTTTGTAAATTTAGATGTTTGCTGCATCAATCATCTTGGGAACCTTGCTATCTTTCCGAGATAGTGACATTCAGCTGTACTTTGATTTTTTAGTAGGGTCAGGACTCAGGATAGAGGGGTTGCTCATATTTTCAGGAGTTAGAAACTTGCAGGTTAATCTCAGTCATTTAATTCAAATGAAAATTTTCTGTTATTCAGAAAAAGTAGAATCCTACCAAAAAGTTTAGGTTGATCTTCATTCTTCAGCTACGGAGGTTGGAAATTCAGCTTTGACACTGTTGATCTTTGTATTATTCTAAAGAGTAGAGATCAAGAGCTTTCGAGGATATTTTTTTATGTACCCTTTTGTTTTAAAAGGTATCAACTTACCTCCTTCAGGTTAGAGTTACTGTGTTGGTATCTTTTCTGTTCTTTGAAGAATTAAAAAAGTGAAATATATATTAATGATTATTTCTTTGATGAGTGGAGGAAGTTGGAGAACATGTAAGTAGAGGACTGCGTTTGGTTCCTCTTTATTTTTAACTGCACTTTCTAGGATTACTGAAATTTGTTTCACTGATTACATTGTCTGATTTTGTAGACATTTTGCTACGAGTTGGATAGGAGCTATTGACTTCAACGCGATGTCTTTGTGAAAATCTCTGGTCATTATACTCGGTGTTTCTTCTTCATTTACCATATGCAGGTTAAGAGAGGAGTGGTTTGACTTATCGGCACAAAAAAAGAGAAAAATGTGAGGTGGGAAGGTGTGATTCTTCTCTTTAGTGAGTATACCGTCTAAATGTGGAAAACAAAGCATGACAAGCACTTCGTCTCAGGCTTTATATTCCATTATGAGGTATCAATACGACAGTTTACATCAGTTTTGTGCTCGTTGAAAGAAAGAAGGATTTGGAGGGTTTAAGGCTTTCAAGTTTCATTTGTGCACATTGACTCTTAAGGTCTATTTTATATTTTAGTTGGGTTGATTATAGCGAGTGAATTATGAATTATTACTTCTAAGGGATTTTTTTTTGTTCTAATACCATCAATAACAAGACAATGCTAGAGGATCTCTCTTTTTGAATTATGACGCCTTGAGACTCCAATATCTTCCAACTTATTTCGGAGAACTGTTCATGACATCATTCATGTTTTAGGAATACTCTACCAGCTAACAAGATTCTCTTGCACGTGTTTCATATGAAAATGGTTGTGTTCTTGATAATACGGTTCTGATGTTCCGTTGATATTGGCGTTAGTCTATCTGTTAGAGTTTCTTCAACAGGTTAGTCCATTTACACTAACTAGCTTTCATATTCCATGCCAGTTAATTAACTTTAATCTTTCTCATGTGGAATTTTGCTTATATTCTTGCTTAAATGTTATGTCATGGTCTATGAAAAATTTATCTGCAACCCACTTTACATTACTCCCTTCCTCTCAATTTTCTTTTTATTATACATCAACAAGAGTTGGAGGAGATGAAGCCGAAGGCTGCCAATGAAATTTCGAAGGATGGTGCTTTTATATATTTTTTTCCCTTTATAAGTTACTCCCTCCGTTCAGAATTGTTTGTCATATTACGCTTATCGAAAGTCAATTTGACTAATTTTTAAAAGTAAATTAAATCATATTAATTTGATATTTTAAATAAAAAAAATACATATTCTAAAACTATATGAAAAGTAGTATAAATTACATTTTTTTGCACATTAATATGATAATAAAATACATCTTAAAAAGTTAGTTAAAATTTTTATAGTTTGACTCTAAAAATAGAAATCATGATAAATAATTTCGGACGGAGATAATATCGTTAAATTCAAGCGTTTTTGGAATTTTGCGAGCTTAGATGTTATTTGTTTTATTAAAAGCTGGCAAAATTTAGAAGTTACTACGCTTTTCATCAGGAGCCTAAAAGTTTTTATAAAAACGTATATTTATAAAAAGTCATGATGTCATTAGTAATTTAACGTGTACTTATCTACACTATTATATAAAATTTATCATAGAGTAATAAAGTATTAATATTTTTTTGAGTACATGAAGTGTAGGTTGTAGAAAGGTATAGCGATGGTTGTATCCATGTTTGTCCTTAATACATGTAGCAGAGTGGAAGAGTTTTTATAACGTTAATTTAATTTTTATTGTAGTCATCACTAAAAAAAAAAAAATAATATATGATGTTTTATAAAATCAAGCTCATAAGAATATAATCATAAAGAGAAGAAAACAAGAGAAGTAGATAGAAGAAGGGGAATTTACTTCTTATTCAAGTCTATACAATGGTAATAATATCTCTATTTATAGTGTTGAGATATCATAGTCAAAGGTCACCTTGGAATTATACATATTTATCATCAAGGTTCATATCACCTTGAATCCTATCACATTGGAAACACTAATACATGAATCCAATTAATTGTTGAATAACTCTAATGGATCATCCACATAACACAATAGATTTATAACATGACCCCTTGGATGTCCATAGATAATGTGCCTCGTTAAAACCTTACTAGGAAAAACCCCGTGGGAAAAAATTCTAGTGAAGAAAAAAGAGTACACATATCTTTTGATACGCACTATTTGTTGCCTCATTAAAAACCTTGCCAGGAAAATCCAGTGGGAAAAAACCTCGGTCAAGGGAAAAAGAGTGCAACACGTATTATACTCCCCCTGATTAAAACATCACTTAATTTCTTGTGATGATGTCTCCAATCTTTGTACATTGTGGTTGGTATATTCTTTTTTAAAGAAAAACCACACATTTCTTGAATATGGTGTGTCATTTATCTCAATCAGACACACTTTCGACTTGCTTCATGGAGGACTTTTATTTCTGCATAGCAACATTTGCTTCGTTGATCGCCAGGATATTATTGTGTCTCCACATGCAAACACATAACGTGCTTGAGATAGATCTTTATGCGGATCAGATCAATATTCTGCATCTGCGTAACCAATCAATTTTGTCTTGGATTCCTCGGGATAGAATAAACCCATAACTATGGTCCTTCGAGGATATTCAATCATGTGCTAAACACCATTTCAATGTCTTTTTATCGGGGAGAAACTGAATCTTGCCAGTAAATTTACTGCAAAACAAGTATCTGGCCAAATATTGTTAGTTAGATGCACTAGTGTCCTGATTGTACCAAGATAGAGTTTCATCACCAAGAAACTCTTCATCCTTCTTTTGAGATCAAACTGAATCGCCATTTATGTCAAGTGATCTCATAATCATTGGGTACTCAATGAATGCGATCTATCCATATAAAATTGCATCAAAACTTTTCAGTGTATGTGCACTGTTAGACAAATACTCATTTGTCAAATTATCAATCTGTAGGTCAAGAAATTTTTTTGTCTTACCAAGACCTTTCCATAAAAATACAAGGACAATTAGGGTCATTCTTTTGTATCATTTTTCTTCCTTGACTATTTCAATCCATATAAGGATTCTTGAAGATTTATTGGAAAAGTTTTTTTCAAACTCTTATATGTTTCAGACACCTCGATTGTTTCAAGGATTTTCATATAACCTTCATTGTCTAGCTAGACATTACAATTATTTATTACATGCATTCACGTTTTCATATGTTGCCAGATCAAAACAAACCTCGCATCCACTAAAGGAGAAAACATTTCTAATAATGTCAGGATTTTTGCGATGAACCTCTATGCCCCAAGGCACAAATCGTATTTGATATCTTACGGTTATACGATCACATAATAATTATGGACTACCAGTCCAAAATGTCACTTTTCTAAGTGAAACAAAATATACTTGAATTGTGCATTTTACTTGGCCAATCATTTATCTGTCCACACTATATGACAAATTTGAATTCAAGATCCTCGTCACAATTTATATCATTGAGCGCTACCTCATATCAAAAATACCGTCGACGGTTATTTGATATCGATTCCAACAAGACATAACTTATCGAGATCTCTTCATTTTTCATTATTTCAGGTACCTGAACCTTTTTCAAGATTTTATGAAGTGTTATGTCAATGTTCTCCTTTATAGCACTTGCCATTATCATGACCATATTGATCATTTGCTCATTCCTTCTTCAAAGATTTTTATATTTGGAATCGATTGGTCTATTACGCTTTCGGCGTATCATAGACTCTGTCCTTCAAGGACTTCACATTGGAGCATTTGCAGCTGAATTATATCATAGGGTCAGTGCATTCATCTGGCAACTGATTTGCAACATTATGCAACTGAATTATCGCTTGAACTTTAAGTTCACATATTTATTTAACAAGGATCTAGATAATTCATAATTAACCTCACACATAATTTTCAGCTGTCAATCATCTCTCCCCCTAATGTTAGAAAATTTAACATTCATTCCAACCTTATTTGGAAGTTCATCTTTGTGCGTGGTGGAACAATTAAATCATAACCGCACATTTAACCTTTTAAATGAAAATTATTTGGTTCCTGACCCTGAACCAATTTTAATGGGGAAACCTTGTTGGCTTGTTGATGCATACATGTGTTGATACATGTTACGTATCTCATACCAAATCTCATTTGGGAGTTTTATTCTCATAACTATGATTTAGCTATAATTGGAGGCATACAATTTCTGCTAAATCAACCAGCATTATCAATATAATTTCATAGTTTGGAACTGTGCTCTTAATTTTAACAATTCGAGCAAACAACCTTACAAAACCAATTGTAAGTTGACAATAAAAAATCATGTGACCATCACATAGATGCATCGATCATATAGTTGCAAATGATCCACATGGCAGGTGAACGGGCATATTTACCCTTTTATATGTTTCAAAAAACTTTAGGGGATTACAATCCCAACCTTAGCTGGTACAATGATCATTTTATCAAGAAAACAAGCAATACAAGAGAATTCTTGAAGAATCTTTATTTCTTCATCATATAAATCACCTGAATTCTCAATTACGTTTGCATTACATTTAATCGGAATGGTCAACCAGTCATGCCAACTGATCTTTATTTTAGTACACTTATAATTTATTTTTACATGTGATTTCATCGGCATGTACATGTTTGTATGGAACAAACAAGAGAAAAAGTGGGGTAATCTTTTACATAAATATCTATAACCTTCTTCAGTTGTAGTGATTTATAGTCTCAATATTTATTTTCAATTCATCCGAAACTTAAAAAATTTCTTTTGAGACTTACTACAACCCAAATATTATTCCTCTAATAATAGCACAACTCGTTAGAGCTTGCAATTAATTTTGTGTACTATCACATATTGCATGACACCATCCCTATGGTGAGCATCTCCTTCAAGGAGGAAATTACATTATCATTGTCATGGTAAAAATCATTAAGAGCAAGACATGTTTCTTGCTTTACTTTTGTTGTACCATAGGTACACAACCAATGACATATTTGTATTGCCACACAATAATGTTTACAACCCTTATAGGAAGAACAATTTCTTTCTTTTACCCTTTCGGTAGTTCACAATAAACATACCATAGTGACGTATAAAGATACAATACCATTAACTATTTCTGGCAAATAAAATTTATTTCCTCTCAAACCTCCCGTAGAGGTGAATTTTGGTATATATCTTTTTTTTTCTCAAACCTCCCATAGAGGTGAGTTGTGGCATATATTCAACTCATAATGATTTTATCACTTCTTGACCCATTCTCTTATAGAATGGTCGAGCATTCACGATACTCATCACAAGTCACATTCTCTTCAAGGAATGGACTAATCATTTATATGTACTTCATAAATTTGCATTATAAGTACATTGTCATGATTTTAAAATTCATCATATTTCCATGATACACCTCAACATCACTTTGAAAGATCAAGTATACTATCACTTTATCTTCTTGTCTTTTGATGGAGGATTTATAAACTTGTCAAATTATTGGGTCGACAACATTCACAAGTCCAATATCCTTTCATTCAATTTTAATAATGAAAACTGCCTTCACATTTTGAAGGACTATTTGGAGAACCCATAGTGTTCTTCCTTTTATAATTACCACAATGATGACTATTATAATTTCGTCCCTTCATGCCCTTTTTTATATCGTTAATCATTTGTCATCTTTCAGACTTATTATTCACTGCAACTACATTCGTATGATAGAGTGGAGCAGGTGGGCAGATTTCAAACTTATCATATACTACTACCACATTCGTTTTAGGGAATGGAGCAAATTCATGAGACAAATTTCAAGAACTTTCATTAAAAATATATTATTTTTGTCTTAGTCATCATTTTATCATTACTATGGTGCATTGACTCAAACTCAATGTCTTACCCATATAAGGCGTGTTACGCCATAATTCTATGGGACTTGAACCAATTATGGCGCATCAGAACTCAAATTGACGTCTTGCCCTCTTGGTGTGATAGAACATGAATCTACCGTCTTACCCTCAAACATTTTTCATTATGGTGCATTCGGACTTTAACCTGATGTCTTACCCTTTTGGTGCGATGAAACTTGAATCCATCATCTTACCCTTAACCAACGGTATAACAAATCGAAGTACAACATGATTTATTCTTTGAGTCTTTCAAAACAATCAAAATAATATTCAAACTCATGCTATTAAAATTTTATACCTTTTTCCATTTAAGAAGTTTTGTATAGCATGTCATATTCAACCAATAGTTGTATATGACTTTGGTTCCTGATAATTGTTAGTGATTGAATACTATTGTATTCTAAATCATAAAAATATTTTAGAAAATACATACCTAATTTTATGCATATAATACCTTGATTCTCATAACGAAATCAACCAAAACACAAGTTAAAGAAAAACTAAAACTCAATCTTAATTGACTAGAGACTCGTGTTGATAACGTGTTATAAAATCAAGCTCATAAGAATATAATCATAAAGAGAAGAAGACAAGAGAAGTAGATAGAAGAAGGGGAATTTTTTTTCTTATTCAAGTCTATACAATGGTGAATGATATCTCTATTTATAGTGTTGAGATATCATAGTCAAATGTCACCTTGGAAACACTAATACATGAATCCAATTAATTATTGGATAACTCTTATGGATCATCCACATAACACAATAGATTTATAACATGATGATAATTATTCAAAAACAACTCCTTTAATGTAAAAAAATAAGATAGATAATTTTTACTTTAAATAATTAAAGAGTTTAAGAGTGGAAGAGTTTTATTTTTTTTTACAGATACATACATATACAGAAGTGGAAAAGTTTTATTTTTTATTTTTTTGATAGAAATGGAAGAGTTTTATTACATTAATTTAATTATCATTATAGTCATCACTGAAAAATATATATGATAATAACTATTTAAAAGATAACTCATCTTTAATGTGAAAAATAAGATAGATAATTTTTGCTTGAAATAATTATAAGTCAAATATATATTAATCACAAATGCACATTTGTTATAGCATAACTATAAAATGACTGAGAATTTTTTCTTCATTCTTTTTCTTTAAATGATTTATTTATTAAAAGTTTTAAAAATACTTAAACGGATGTCTAATATAATAGACCATATAGTATATCTTTTAAGATATCGATATCCAATAACTATGGGTGTGTTTGGTATGGAGGAAAATGTTTTTCAGAAAAATAAGTAGATTTTGGATTTATTTTCTCATGTTTGGTTGTGAGTAGAAAATATTTTTCAAAAATGATTTTGTGTTTAATTTATAAATGAAAAATATTTTTGAGAGACATCTTTTATTTTTACTAGAGTAAAAATTTATTTATGAAATTGAAAATATTTTTTAAAATCAAAGTTATTATTTTTTTTGGGGTGGTGGTGGGGTGGGGTAGTGGGTGGGGGAGGGAGGGGATTAGGCCGTTTCCCCCTCCCCCCCCCCCCCTTGCCTTTGCCCCTTTATTTCCCCCCCCCCCTTCCTTTTTGGCGGGGTGGCGTTCGGGGCTGGACCGGTTTTGGGTCCCTGGCTCTGGTCCCCCCTCCCCTCCCCCTTTTGCCCACTTGCCCCGCTTTTTTTCCCCTTGCTTTTTTCCCAACAGCCTGTACTTTGATTGACATTGAAGGAGAGTTTTCTGCTGTTTTCCTTCACTTTGTTAAAAAGGGCAATCACTTTTCCTTATTTTTTGAGAGAAAATATTAATTTAAACAAATATTTTTTAACAACAAAAACTTTTATTTCGCCAATTAAAACATGAAAAAATTAAAAAAATATTTTCCCGATTGATACCACGCCCACTCTAATGGAGAAAATTTAATAATTATACCTTTTGAAACTTACAATGATTATCATCCCACGTTTTTTCAGCAGAGCTAACACAAAGGAATGTGGGTGGTCTTTTATTTTCACTAAATACAAAAGGCCCAACGAAACGAAGTAAAATAAGGTAACAACAATCCTTAATAACTTAGTAATATCAATATTACCCCTGCCTAGAAAGTTTGGCACGTTGACGAATAAATTGCTTCAATCCTAGTTCTTATATATAGTTAGTAATAAAAGCATATATAGTCGAGATGTGTTTTCATAGGCAATTGCTTCCCCCTTCCTCCTTCCGTTCCCCCTGGTTTCCCGTTTGCCCTCGGTCCCTACTCCCGCTCCCCCTTTCCCCCTCTCCCTTTTTTTCCACGGTCGCTCACGGGCCCCCTACTCTACCTTTGTCTTCCCTTTTCCTCTTTCCGCCCTTCTACCTCCTCTCCCCTTCCCCCTTTCTCTTTCTTCCTCCCCCCCTCCTTTCCTCCTCCCTTTTTTAAATTTTAAATTAACCTATAAAAAATGCCCATTAAATAAGTAATATGGGATTATAACGAATTTCCACATTAGCAATGGAAATACTTTTGTAAAAAAATTAAAATAAAGAATCTGTTTAGAATAAAATTTTATAAAGTTTTGTAAATTATGTATTAACCTATTTTTGAAACCAAAAAAAGAAAAAAAATAGGTTTTTGTTTTTTTTAACGCGTTTATTTTCTTAAAACGCGGGTTATAATCTAAAAAATTCATACGACCTACCTGGACTGCTGGGACATTGTTTTAAGTGAGGAAGTCATCTCATACGCTACCGGCGGCGTGCTCCGGGCCAGACTGCGTATGTCGCCGAGAAGCGAAACTGTAAACCTAGTTAATTTCCAATTCCTCCATTAACTGTTTTGTGACAATGTCCAGATGTTTCTTCTTGAATTCTTGTCTGCATTCCTTTTAAGAAAATCAAGAACTAGTCCATCTTTTGAAGTTTTACCTGTATTCTTAATTGCGTATTTTTACAGGAAATAAATGAAATTGTTAATTTTCAAAATATATTGACATGCAAATATAAAGAAAATTTCAAAAAAAAACACTTTCTTTCCTCCAAAAAATCATGTTGTTTTTTCTCTAGTGTGTTTGAAAGAATGTTCTAGAATTTGTTTTGAGTTCTGTTTAGATCTTGTGAATGATTTCGAAAGGTTGTTTGAGGAGTTGGTTTACAACAGCCCGTAGGAATAGATTTGTTTTTGAAAACTGATGTTCTTGATGCTGACTCATCTTTTCTATTGTGTTTGATGCCGATGTACATAATTTCTTTCTTTGCCAACCAACTATGGATGTACATAACTTGAAATGGTCGTTGTGTCATCGCAAGCCCTTACTCAACTAATTAGGCCGTTCTCTTCTTGGCATTTTGTTTTCAGTGGTTGTGCATATTAATCCGGGAAGCCCCCAATGAGGTTTGCATCTCTGAAAACCTCCCTGTGCGTCTTCCCACTTCCCTTATCCTTCTTCAAAATTGTCGACATTGAGGCCTGTCTCTTGTTTACTAGCTAACTTAAGGAATGTCCCATTCGGTTTTCTTTGATTTTGTAAATTTGTGTGCAGTGAGGAATGAAACGACTTTGCACACCTGCCTTCCTTCCTCTCTTTCCGTTGCCCGCTATTGTCCACTTGGATTTTCATTCCTCTGAGTTCCCTACCAAATTTAATTAAATTGAATTCAACAATGGTTATTTCACGCTCACTGCAGGTCTTGATGTTTTACATAAATGAATTTATACGGCAAAATTAATGGATAAGAGATGTGATAAGCTATCTTTTTTACACTTTGTTTTCTTTAACAATCACTGTTTAATCTATATTTGGTTAACAAAAAGTTTTACTGTAATCTGGAGACCTCTTTCCAGGGTTTCAGTAATGTGTAAAATTGATGTTATTCTTTTTCTTTAAATTTACCATCTATTTTATATAATTAGTTGTGTTGAGTAGGTGAAAGTCAAGGCACAGAAGTATAAATAAATATTTGATGCAGGTCAGATAGTATTGTTTTTTTTTAGTGTTGTAATGTATATTGTGTCTGTGAACAAGAACACCGTATGGAAAAAGCAAAGATTCCTAAATCCGCATAACTGTAATAGTTCCTTTCCTCCAACCTCACTGCCTTGTCTGTTTTTCTTCATCCGAACGTTCGGAGACTTCTCCTTTGTATTACCAAGTGGCTAACTATTCTATTCTCATTTGGCACCCAAGCTTTGTATTGAGAAGGCACTATTGTATGTATGATGTTCAACGCTTTCTTTTCTTTAAAAAGTTTTAATCACTTCTGTGTAGGCATGTTTTGATTATTTGTGTCTTGCTGAAGGTTGAGCTGAACAACATTTCATGCTTCAGGTACTTTTAGCCCAACTTAATGAGACAGCATATGTCCTGTTTTTTCATCTTGTACTTTGTGCTTTCTTCTTTTTTTGCCGGACGTTCAATTAACTATTGTTTCCGTCTACTTCCTCACCAGTCGACATCAAAATACTGCCATTCAGATGTTATGCATGCTTTCCCAGCAAGCTTTGGCTTGAAAGGAGAGCTCTGAGCTGAGGCTGACCTTTCTCTTTGTTGAAAATGTTTAGCTAAAACGCATGGGATCGAAAAGGTTTGAAGGTAAGTTCTTTTAGTATCCATTAGGATAGGTATAAAAATACAATCCTGGTCTTTGTCTATGCCATATTTACAGGTTGAACATGTGTTTGTTGGGTGCCTTGGAATTTTGATTGTAGACAAGAAAATCTTAAGAATATTGATGACAATGAGCTATGCTCTCCTCTAGGTGGAATAGGACTTGATCAATGATTTTGTTACGGAAATCGAGGTAAACTAGATGAGCTTAATAAGGATAGAAGAGTAAAAGAAGTCATACAATTCTTTCTTTTCTTCCATTTTTTCCAGCACACAGAAAGAAGTTCCTTTACCCACACTTGAGTTTGCAGAAGGAAGCAGGAAATATATATAAGACTGTTAAGATTGCCACTCTTGCCAGGGTAGTTTCTTTTAGGCTTGTTTGTGCTAATAAATCAACGATGACAGGAAATGTGGTCAACTAAATAAATGTTTCCATTCCATCGTGTAGAAAACGAGAGCTGTACGGGATCGCAATCATTCTGTAATAACTATCTGGTCGGAGCTTCATGCAGTCCCATCATGTGAGCAATTTTCCACCCCAAGGTTGTGGTGACGCGTATTTTCTGATTTACTGTAATGTTTATCAAATTTTCTTGGGGAGGGGTGGTTCTCTTTCTGATATTATCTCAATCAAATAAATTAGTTACTTTTCAACGATCTGATGGTTTCTCTCTTCAGGGCCCAATTGCGAAATTCATAACTTGTTACCATTTGAAATAACATTTACAACAAGGTAAAGGGGAGTGCACAAGTCCATACATGGGAGTCAAATAATGTAACTGTTCCTGCCATTTGTTCATGCTGACGTGAAATAAGAGCTACATTTTCAGTGCATGTTTCATTAATGCTTCATCTGTTTCATCAAACAACCCCACTTTCAAGATTTCTTAGACTGGCGTTATTACTGATCATAAACATTCTTCGATATTACAAATGGGTCTTTTTCTAAGTCTCCTAGGCCACTAGTCTCTTTAATTTCTTTCTGTCTTTGCTATGTTATGCAGGATGAGAACAACAGTAAGTTTTTAGTTTCTTTGACATTGTATTTAATGCATTTTGATGTGCACAAAGTCGTCTCAATTTAATTATTTTACGTCCTCACCTGAAGTTGTGTACTTTCTCGAAATGATCATCTGAAGTTGTACCTTCTTTTGAAAGATCATTTGAACTTGTCCCCTTCTTTGAAGGATAATCGAAGTCGATGTATCTTCTTCTTTTTGTTGTCATCTCATCTGAAATTGACTTTTCTTTCAATTTGAAGATCAATCCGCAGTTGTACTACTTTCTTTTTTAAGGATATCATGAAGTTGACTTCCTTTTGAAGGATCACTTGATTGGATCACAAGTTTGAACAATTTCCTGACATTGAACACGAAGTAGATCTCACTATAATATTCACTGTTTTTTTTTTTTTGTTGAACCTAAACTTCCATATAAGTTTATTATGATTTGACTTTGGGGTCTTCAAAGAATTGTGGATCATAGGTGTGATAGTTGTTGGCATTTATGACTTAGACTCATGTTTTATGCTTACCCTATCATTCTCTGCTCCCCTTTAAATAATTTTGCTGTTTTTTTGTTTTTACAATCTACAACAATTTTTTTGTAAATCCAGATATTGCTGCATCAACCATCATCTGGGAGCCTTGCTATCTTTCCGATATAGTGACATTCCGGTGTATATTGATTTTTTAGTAGGTCAGGTAGAGGGCTGGCTCAATTTTTCTGTCACGGAGGTTGAAACTTCAGGTCATCTTGGTCATTTAATTCAATGAAAAATTCCTGTTTTTTCAGATAGTAAAACCTCCCAAAAAAATTTAGGTTGTGCTTCATCCTCATGCGATGGAGGTTTGGAAATGCAGCTTTTTTGACACTTTTTGTCTTTTGCATTATTCTAGAGATATGTAGCGTCTGGCCATTTTAACTAGTTTCGTATGCCTTCTTTTACACCACTACATCAAAATACAACCATTAAGATTAATTGCATGCCTTTCCAGCCAATGTTTGTCTTTTAAATGAAGAGGCTCTTAGCTCTATTGTGACGTTTCTTTGTTGACAATTGTTACTAAACCTTCATGTGAATCCAAATGGATCTTGGTAAAGATTCCAGGTAAAGGTTCCTTTTAGTTTTAGTTTGTAAGGACCATTACGGATAGGTGTGAACCTACTTACTTGGCCGTCGTTGTTCTTCCAATATTTACAGGACTACACATTTATTCCTTGGATTGATGATTAGACAAGATGTTGGTAGAATAGGTAATTATGTATAAGCATACATATACAATTGTTGACTATTTGTTGTTGCAATAAGGTAATTTCTGGGTCTTTTCTCTTTGTAACATGTTCTTGATGTATTTTTCAAACAACCACCAGTTTAAAGAAGCAAATTGCCCTCCAAGTACGTCTAGTTTTCTCACATTCAAACAATAATATATATTTTAAATCAAATCAATTAAAATTGTACAAGTTAAATATCAAATTAAATATTTTTTTTTAAAAAACTGTAGACTCTTTTATTAATTTCTTTTTATTATCAAGGGATACTGGATTTTATTAAAATAAAAATAAATTTTAATTAGAGTAGTTTTTCATGTTTTTTTCCGCGTCTTTTATTTTCTTAAGCGCGTCTTAAGAAAGCTTTAGTAGGACGCTACAAACAACACAGACTCAATTTAGAAATTGAGAACGCTGCATACCCGCGCAGAGTTAATGCCACCGGTACGCTATACCGGTGAACGAATCAAACCATAAAACCTAAAAATGATTTTGCATCTATAGCGTCTTTCCATCCATTATTAACTGTTTGTAGAAAAAAATCAAGAACTTGTTTTTTTTGTAAGTTCAAGAAATCTTTTCTTTTTCCAAAAATTTCTGTTGTTATTTTTGTAGTGTATGTTGGAAGATGTTTTTAATCATTTTGGTTTTTACTTTTTTGAAAGAAAATCCTGAGGCTGTTTAGTTTTCACACTTCACAAGGGTTGTTTGAGAGTAAATTTTCACAAGGGTTGTTGAGGAATTGAATGGAAAGATATTCTTGATGCTGACGTCATCTTCCTATTGTATTAATGCTGCTGGTAACATATTTCTTTTGCCCAACAATTAAGGAGGTTTCATAAATTGGAATGGTTTTGTAGTCTATGGATTGCATGCATTAACTCAAGACTGAATATGGCTGTTTGGCGGTTTGTGTTCATTGTGTATTTCAATATAATTTTTGGTTTTACTTGTACATTTGGAAACTGTATGTTGTCTGGCCAATTTACTGTAGTTTCGTATGCTTGCTTTACCCTGCTACAATCGAAATACGTCCTTCAGATTAAATTGGCATGTTTTTCCAGACCAAGTTTTGGTGGCTTTCAATAAGGGCTCTGAGCTCTATTGCTGCCGTTTCTTTCCTTTCTTTCTTCTTTGTTGATCTAAATTGATATTTAGTTTTTTCAGTGAAGTTGCTTTTGAGTTTTGTTGTAGGATCCATGTAGGCATAGGTGTAAAACTAAGTTACTTGGGTCTTGTTCTTGCAATGTTTAACGGAGGGCAAGCGTTTTAATATTTATTCTTGGAATTGAAGGATTGTAGACAAAATGTTTGGTAAGCTACCTGATACAAGTGTTCGATACTGCTTGCTAATAATGTAATTTCTTGGGATTTTCCTATTTGTCTCATTGTTCGTTGATGTTTTTACTTCAATCAGTTTGAGGAAGCAATTCACGCCAAGTACTTCTAGTTTCTCCAATATTCAAACAAATAAATATTTATTTACACTTACTTTACCTCCTAAAGCTTCTAACTACATTGTCCTGAATTGATCTTTGGTTCCATAATATAATCCTGGAAGCCAATGATGGTCCTTTCTTCTGAAATAGTCTTTGCTAAGAATTTCCCTTGTGCTTCCCAGTATCGATCTCCATCTAAATTGTTGAGATTGAAAGGTTATCTCTGTTAACCAGCTACTTCAGGAATTTCTTCCGGTTCCTTCCTTGATTTTGTAAGTTTGTGTGCAGTGAGGATACAATATTTGCAACCGTGCTTCTCCTTCTCTGATGCCTCTATTGTCCAATTGGTTTGGCATTCGCTGCTGAGTTCCTTACAAATTGAATCCAAGTGAATGGTTCATTCAAAGCTCTCAGGATACATTTCAAGGTCCTAATTTTAACAACCTGTTTGAATTTTGCAGGTCGACGTAGTTCTCTACGTCCACTTATTTCGTATGTTGTCCTGGCAAAAGAACAGCGAAGACTTATATTGGTTGACAAGTTTTACTATATCGTTACTGTTTTGCACAGTGGTTTTTGTTTTTCATTGATCTTGTAATAAAGAACTAAAAAAAAATTTTACTTCGATTTTATATGATAGCGAAGCTTACGCTTTAGTACCCCTACTTAATCTTATGTCCTCTTTGTGATGTTTGACCGAGCTGCTTTTTTATTTCTAACGTATTTGGTGATAGACGTGTGTAGGGTAAATACTTGATTTACCAAATATGCCCTGAAACAGGAATTCCTTACCCTGGCATATGTATAGGCATCCCATTGTGGTGATGTAGTTTGCCTAGATCCATTCTTGGATTGCAAGATGCGAACATAACAGAGTTTGAACCACACCCCACAGTCCTTGGTGTAATTTTTTATGCTGGAAATACTTTCTGATACTTTTCCCTTGATCACGATTTCCCTCTTGATCTTCATATTTTTTAGTCTCCATTTAAGCAGCGGCTATTTAATCTGTAGACCAGGTTCACAGGGTGCAAAGCGCATATGGGGGGAGCAATGCGTCTTGGATCAAAATAACCATATTTTTTTTTATTGAAGTAAGGTGATTCACATAGAAGGCATCAAGAAGATGCAATGGAAAAATTACAGCAAAAAGAGGGGTCTACTACTCCCGTGCAAGAATGTACTCAATAACTAAAAGCAAGACGAAACCAAAAAAGATCCAACATTGGTCAACAGGCCTCGTTGAATCAACCTATATAGTAGACTAAACATTTGGATTTAAGAATGTTGGTTAGGAATTGCAATCCCATCAAAAACATCTACAATTCCTTTCATCCCAGATACACTAAAAGATGCAGCGGGCACCATGCGCCATATTTTTTTGATGGGTTTCCCAACTCTTCCACTACAACCAGCCCAGCTCTCATAGGCTTCCCTTTGATACTATTTGCCTGGCCAGTAATTCCAAAACTGATAATAACATACTCCCATATGACTAAACTGCGACTTTATCGTGCAAACATAGATGCCTTTGTAAACTGATAAGAACGTATTTCCAAGTCAAAGGTTCTAAATCTGCAGACTGTAGTGTTCCGTTCCTCTAAAGCTCACTGCCGATTTGACGGTTAATCCTTGATCTGAAGCCATTTTGGAGAATTCTCCTATTGAAATTACCTATGGCCAGAACTATATCTTTTCTCAGATTTGCACCCGGAGCTTTGTAGGTAGAGCACCAACCCAGACCATCAATGATATGATGTTCAACATTTTTTTTTTCTTTTATTTAGAACTGTGGTCGGGTTAATGATTATATGTGGCATTAGATTGATTTTGATATACGTAGTAAAGGATACATGCTAAAACTTAGTTATATCCTGATGCTTTGGCAGTTGATCCTGATATGGTGGAGCAATTTGAAAACAATGCTGGCCTTTCTTTCTCTGGCAAAGAGGAAAATGGTTGCGGTCATGGGAGGTCAATACTTTTATATAAGTGAATTGTGAAGTCATGATAGATATAAGAGTGTTCTTATCGGTTTTTTTATTATAATTGATTTATGAACCATTGAATGGAAAATGTGGAGTTTTTTCTCTTGTGAAGGCCTCACGTTGCACACTGAATAAAATTAAGTTAACTTTAATTTGTAAGAAGTTCTGAACTGTACTATTTTGAATGAAGATACGCGAACTTGGGTCAGACCTTGTGTATTCACCCTCAGTGGTCATTTTCTTTTGCATGGGCATATACACTTTCTTCATCATTCTTTGAAATGAACATGTTTCCTGACTTTTTGATTCATTGTTTTCTTAAAAGTTGAAAATTGTGTCCAAGTAAGAGGGACTTATGTGTTTCCTCCTGATTTGTTTATGTTTTGTAGAATCAATTGTGATGGGCTGCTGAGAATATGGGAAGTCGTGCTTTTATGCAAGTTTAATAGCTTAGACCTAGTTTCACAAAAGACAGCAGTGAGACTCTTCAATGAATTCTTATGTTCCTTTGTTTGCTACTTCTGATCACCAGGGCATATGCTTTTATATGAAAATTTATAGACGTTTTCTACTCCCAGTATGATGCTCCATTCTAGTATCATAAGTATTTTTTTTCCAAATGAATATTCTTATATCACAACACTTTCTTTTTTTCCGTGATATTTACTTTCTTATAAGACTGTTCTTTTTCAGTGAGATGTTTGTTATTATATGTTAAATTGTGAACATCTTTCCTCTAAGGCGTGTACAGTTTGCTTACATGCCATCATAGGCACATCTCTCTTTCTTAGTTTCACGCTGGACTAATGTATGATTTCAGCAAGAGCAGCCAGACGGACTACTATAGTGAGTCTAGCGTCTACTAGAGTAGAGTTAAGTGGAAAGGTATAGCAGCCTTTCCGAGCGAGCCTTTGGGATCTCCTGCTTATAGGCATTTGATGACAATGGTAATATTGTTCTTTGACATTGATCTAATATGCCCATTTGGATGTGCGGAAAGTTTCTGCTCAATTTATTCTAGTAGTTCATCGTCTGAGTGTACTTTCCTTTTGAAGATCATTTGAAGTCTTACCGCTTCTTTTGAAAGTCTCTGCAAGTTGTACTTTCTCTTGAATGATCCATCTAATTTGTACTTTCTTTTGAAGAATCATTCTGACTTTGCACTTTCTCTCGAAGGATCATCTGAAGTTGTACTTTCTTTCTTTTGAAGGATCTTTGAAGTCTTACCCTTTTTTTGAAAGATATCTAGTTGTCTTTCTTTTGAAGGATATCTAACTTTCTCTCTTGAATATCATTTGAATTTGTACGTTCTTTTGCAGAATCATCTGACTTTTGCACTTTCTTCTGAGATCATCTGGAGTTGTACTCTCTTTGAAAGGACTGCAGTTTCACGAGATGGATGGTTGTTATGGGAAAAGGAAATGGTGTGGTCTCATTTTGGGCAAAATGTTGATCTGACATCATCTTGTCGATTTTGCTGATACGCTGTTCTCAATTTCCTTTTTCCTGACAAACTGTTATGTTTTGAATGATTGTTCATTGTTTTAGTCCTATAGGATAGCATACATTACTCAACAGTTTCACCATATCTTGATACCACTTTCTTGGAAGGCATTAAAAGAATAGCAATGAACGAATGACCATGTGGAAGTGTTTTGTAGTTAGTGTTGTAGCAGCGAATTAGGTCTGGGCTGTACTGACTTTTTCCAATCCATCCCAATCTGGGCCCCCCTTGAAGAAGCCTTAACAGGCAATGAACCTGAGGCTAGTGTAGCTTTTTTGTCTCCTTGATCTCTTCTTGTTGCCTTTTTTCTCTCTGTTGTGGCTGTATTTCCTAACTACCGTCTTTTCTTACAAATTATTTAGGTGCACATTTGTATGTTTTTTGCCCAGTTTTTGTTTGTTATGTAGAGATAGATATCTATATATATATAGATATATATATATATATATATACTATATATATATATTGGCGTTAAAGAAAAGGTTAAGAAGTTTTGAAAACTGGGACACTTCGACTCAAAATTAATTCGATAATAATTTTTAGGTAGTGGAAGTCAATATTCACACTTCAACTACAAATTCATAAAATTTTTTTAAAATGGTCCATTAGTTTAGTAATTTAATAGGGTATAGTGTCAACAATTTCAATATTTAGTGATAATGTCAAAATGGTTACATTAGTATGTATTTTTATTTGTTTTTTAATTATTTTGTTTAATTATAAAGAATACCTTCTTATATATAAAGTGCGCTATTTTAAGGGAGAGAATATTATAGACAGTAACATATGCTTAAAACTCTCGTAACATCAGTTACAATTTTTTCAAATCTTGAGGATATTGTACCATTGTCACGATGTTCATCCGGGAAAAAAAAATATTTCGATTTTTATTGTGTTGTCCATATAACCTGGGTAACACGATTTTTGGAAACGAACAAAAAAACGAAAATTCAAAATTCAGGTATGTTTTTCGTTATTTACTCGTTAAAAGTTTTGTATTTGATTGTGAGTTGTTGCATTTTTTTGTGTATATAATAAATTCTGATGTGATGTGGTTTTTCAAATTTAGTAATACAAAACAGTATATAAAACCGAATACTTAATGATCTTCATTTTTAGACAAATAATAATGTTTCAAATTTTTTATTTGAATTACAATGTAACTTTGTTGTTTTGTATTCTGTATACAATATAATTATTAATGTCCTTTATTTGAGTAATTATTATTGACTTGTTTTTTTTCCTATGCAGGCATATATGGGAAAGCTTGCTTTTCATAATAAGCTTCTGGACATTGGACTGAGATAATTGCTATGTTGATTACAACAACGAGGCAATATATTAAGAGTATGCATCGTATAAAGATTTTCTATTGATGAAGTTGCTAATCAGATTGGCTGTCGATTTTGAGGATAAAGATGAAACTTAAGTATAAAATAGAAGGTAGCGTTGCACCTTTGGAGATACAACCAACGATATGGGAATGAGGTATATTTCCTCATTAAAGAAAGAAGTTCGGGAATTCGCAAAGTATCCCATTTGTGTAACTGTATTTGTGAATCATCGTGACATACATTGTAAGAAAACCATCATAACGAAGATATTTGCTTGTGTATGATAAACGGAAGATGTACAACTGATAATCAAGAAATGTTTTAGTTCACCATTAATCAGTGATGAGTTAAGTAATTCATTATCGTGCCATATGATCATAAAGAGCATTGAGGATCAAGTGATAATAATAAACGTACATTAAAGCTGTGATGATGAAATATGCCATTGATATAGATTTCAAGTGGAAGACAAAGAATCAGTTTTGTAAGGTATTTTGTATTTCAATCTATTTTAGCTTTTGTTGTTATATTAATTATTTTTATATAATAGCACATTTCTTAAATATGTGTTTATTGTCTTTTCTTTTGTAATTCGACAGTTTACACTTGTTTGTGTATCAGAAAAAAATTGTGGATGGATAAGGAAGGCTTCCAACCTCAAGAGGTCGGGAATGTTTAAATTAAAATTTTGTAGATGAACATACTGTCATTAAAGATACGGTGTACAAGTCATAGACCCAGATCCACAAGCAGTCTTGTTGGAGGGATAATACCGCCCAATCTATTTGATCATAAGAAAAAAGTTGACACCGAAAGACATACAAGGTTGATTTAGACTCGAACTTGGTGTAAGACGTAATCTTACTCTGTTGCATGAATTGCTAGGGAAAAAGGGCATAATACTTTTAAGGGGAACCATCATTCATTATAAATACCCGCCAGTTATTTTATAACTATTGGACACCCTTATCCTGGAATCGCATATAAAGATTGAATACGCTGAAGAAAATGAATTTCTATATGTCTTGTATGAAGCTTTATTTCCTTTCATAAGGTTTTGAAGTTGTAGGCCATATTTGTAGTTATGGCAAGTCCACTCAGAGGGACTTATAATGGCACACTTGTGTCTGCACAAGCCCCCACATTGATGGAGCAGGTAACTATTATATATTTATATTTTTTTGAAAGAAGTAGGCCCCAATAATTATATTCCTTTAAAACATAATTTGTTGTATTATACGATGGTATACTCATGTTTTGCAAGGTAATATGTTCAGGAAAAGATATTGCCCCTAAGCATACCAAAAAACGGTCTTCTTGAAACTAACTCCGGAACCATCTCACAAAGCATCCATGAGGACTTGTTTTTTGAACAGTTGTCAGGAAGCTCATGGTTTAAAGGATAAATGTGTGTTGTATCGGAGACGAAATGAGAGTATTAAGAAGCAGTTTTCGATGATATACAATATACCACCTTATGCGTGCACGTTTCATCTTGGGAATAATGTGGAAGACACGTTACAAAAGTCACATTACAGTCTTTCAGAAGTGTTTTTTTTAGCAATGGCACATCATACAAACTCTCTGAATTTAATGAACTTATGAAAAAATAAACATGTTGATATTAGGGGAGAATTATTTGAATTGGCTGGTTGATGACAAATGGGCAAGAGTATATGCACTCAGTTTGATCGAGCACTGTTATGACATCACACATAAGCTGAATGCATAAATGCAAATCCTTGTGGAAGCAGAGCAGTACCTATATATGTTTTCTTGAGGAAATATAGACAAATGTTTGGTCGATGGAATTTCAAACCATACATCCTGCTTCTTAATACTGCACGACACTTTGTGGTTAAAGCCCACAAGAATGCTCTCCTGAAAATGAAGAACTTTCACTGCGTATGACTGTATGTTGTATTTGTATTTTGTATTGCAAGCTATTGTTTATTTTGTATTTACTTCAACAATAAAATTAAAGATTATATAACGGTATGATTTAACTTCCTTTTAACTTTGTGTGAAAGGTAGTTGCGACAAGTTAAGTTCTGTTCACAGTGTTCGTCATGAAGGGGAAACCTTTTATTGTTTGTCTTGAAAAGAAACTTGCACATTATGAGATTTCAATGGAGGATGAAATACCATGTCGGCCCACGCCTGGGCTGTTTTGAACGAAATTTCTTGTCCTGAACCTGTATTGTTCGACCTTAAAAGCCAAATACATTACTGTTACAGATGCTAATCCAAAAATCCCATTACCTGATCGAAAAGATTGGAATGTCCGTATTGTCAGAGCATGAAATAGTTAAGCCTCCAAATTCAAAAAGATACCTGTAGGCCTCCAAAAAAAGCTTCGTGATAAAACGTCAGTGAGCTATATGGAAAGAAGAACAAGAATTCCATGTAGTACTGTGGGCAAAAGGGACATAATAGGCGATCATCAGGAATGGACCACAACTAATAGTTTAATATGTTTTGAATTTGTTTTGAAAAATAGAATGTCCTTGTTTCGTATTTATCGTTTATTTTGTAAGTAAATGTTTTCCTGATTTTCAATGAATACTTTTTCTCATAATATGTTCGTTGCGCGTATTTACTTGTATACAAACAAAAGTCGTTTGTTAGCTCACTCCATATAAGTGCCTAACACCACTCTGTAATCAACAAACTGAGTTCTTCAATATGTAGATGTATATGCAATAAACTAAAATATGACTTTGAGAAACTGTGTTTTAATGTTCATAAACAAATATATTGACACTATATAACAACTAATGTGTACCACCTTTTAAAAATAAATTATATTTTAATACAAACATACAACTAACTCAATTAATTACAACAATTTTACAATATGAATACCAACATACAAATATAGTAACCATTTTCAATATGTATATGTATAATTGCATTAAGACTGAAAAAAATGCATCTTGAGAAGAAACTGTTATTTATTTCATAAACAAATATATTTTTGACCACTATATTAATACAACTAACGTGAGCACATTTCCAACTAAATTATATTTTAATATAAACATACACTGCAGTAAGTATTAATTAATGATGTAATAAGGAGGACAGACGATGAATACAACATAAAAATTGCAACACATGAATCTACTAACATAATATATATACTAATGCAAATGAAAAGTCTGCAAGACTAAACTGCTACCATATATAATCAAAATGATAAGTATGCAGAATTATCTGCTACATAAAATTTAATCAATTGATAAGTATGTATGCCAATTAACAGCAACATAAAAGTTTAATAAACCTATACATTAACCTATTTTTAAAACACAATAAAGGATCTCCAACAAACGCCCAACTACTTGTAATTTCAATGGATCAGACATAACACGAACAGATTGAGGCCAATTATTGCATGCCTAGGGGGTTGCCTCAGATCACCTAATGGCTCCGTTGTCTTCTTTTTGTTGCTTAGCATCATGGAATGCCAAAGAAGGTTCTTGTCTTGCCCTTAAAACATTACGTCAAAGTGCACCAATTTGGATTTCCTTGACCATAAGACAAGCCACTTGCGGCAAAGGCAGCATATAAATACCACAATCCCTAAATAACACTTTAGACTATAAAATTAAAAATTTAATACAAATAAATTAAAAAACTGACCAACAGAATTAATAAACTTACAAGCTGCCACCGGTCTGTTGAGGATGTTGTCTAGGAACAATGTCACAAACTCATCTCCTCTTTACTAACGATCTATCTAACTCTGTTCCTTGTAATAATCATATAACCATAGCAAAAAACTTTAGGCGAATGAGTTGAGCCAACTTGGTCAAACCTCGTGCCTGATTCTGCATCCTTACCTGCTGCCGCTCGTAAGAATAGAACGTATACACTTTCTATCATTAAGAGAGAGTACTGCCAAACCCAATGAAATTTTTTCCTTTCCATTTTAGGGATAAGAACATGATCCACCAAATGCCACGGAATGCCGGCATGAACTGTGTACGCGACCCTCTAATGTAATCCCTATAAATGCCTTCATCCGCGCAACAACATCACTATCTATCTTCAATACTTCTTCTTCCACATTGATGAATTTTGGACGTAACACACAAATCCCATTGTTGTGTATTTATACCTGCTGTCCACATCATACTGCTTTCTTTCTCACATAATAAAATAAACTTGATATGCTGAACATACATAAAAAAAATCATTAGATAACAATAAAACAAAGTAATAATAACACTAATCACTGAGTTGATTACTTACCGAATCATTCAACAATTGGTCCTTTTGAGTACAAATTGTAAGAAACCAATTTTTATTGTCTACAATATCAAACACCAAATCAAAAGGGACAGGAATGCGTGGCTTTACCCTCTTGGGATCCACGTCCTGGATCATTGACGGCTAAAGAAACTACACAAAAATAAAAGGTATACCATATGTAGACAGTAGTTCTACACGTCTAAAAAAATACACAAAAAATAAAGGTACCCAAATAATAAAAGGTATACATGGAAACATAGAAATTATATCGGTATCTAATAATTGTTGCAAATATGCATCAGAATTTAATTACCAGTATAAACAACAAATAAAGATTTATATTGTTATAACCACATAATTTTAAAATGATTAACGAAAAATATATGAGTGTAATCAACAATTGTATAAAAAACAACATACCTGAGAATCAAGAATTTGATTTGAATTCAATACCTAACATGTTTAATATACATTAGAAACACGAAACATAATAAAACAATTATGCAAAAACAGCGCAAAAAAAAATAATCATGAATACAAAAAAAAATCATATTCTAAAAAAATTTAAAGACTGAAACAGCATACCATTTTTTTTGATATTATTATTGTGTATTAACTACTTGACTTGTTCTCATTTGTTCACACAAAAAGGCCTTCGCGAATCCATGATCGTGTGCCTCCCACATAACGATATTCACGATGGGCCAGAAATTAGTACAAAGATGAAGGGTGTTTCAGTTCAAAAATAACTGGTTGCCCTATGAATACCTGATGTAACATGTTAAATTAAAAAATAAAATACCAATAAAAAAATTAGAATAAACCTATATAAATCAGATTTTTTTGCAATACATTATACTTTTTTATGTCTTTATACCTGCAGATGAGCTGAACTATGTACGATCTGGGGATGTATTGAAAGGTCCTGACGTCTAATCCTATGCGCATGTAAGGTTGTTGAACCAGGACTTTTTTGATTCTTCGGAACTATCCTTGCTAGCCTTTTTTTTGAGATTTGGCTTTGCAAATTGCTTGTGTTTTTGATTGTGCATGATAATGCGCGCGTTTCTGAATTAATGGTATTGTCAGTAACACGATTACTTTTTATGTTCACTGAGACTTGGCATTAGAAATCATCCAACTCAACTGTGATTGTGGTGACCCTTCTCAAGGGCCCAATAGATTGAATAGGGTAGGAAATATGAACTTGATCCCTCACAGTGTCAGTTGATGTGTAAAGTCATGTTGACTTTCAAAACAATGTGCCTTACAAATGATGGCTGAGGTATAAAAAAAATTATTCAAAGCAAATTATACAATAGAACAAAAAGTGAATTAGTTTAGATCAAAGTGAACAAACATACACTTGGGATTAGTGATTTGACGAACTAAAACCGCATCTACCTGATCAGATAACGACAGGGGATTGTCACAATCACACCCTTTAAAAAAATTTAAAATGTATTCTCACAATATTTCCAAATGCACTATATAAATATCTAGATCTTAAAAACATACTTATTATCCACAGCAATATCGGATATGTCCTTCATGTCTCCCTGATTTTGAATTTTTCCAAATTGAATGATCTTTAACCAATAAGAGATTGGAATAACATATCGTTAAACCATGTGAAAATACAAATTTATAAGGACATATCTTGAAAAACTTCCTCGCTGCGCCATTATTTGAGCTTTCATCTCCCTCCGACTCTCTCATCATCAAACAGACCAATTCATTCCATGTAGATACACAAGAAGTCAAACATATATACAAAAAAAATTTATCTTGAAATACAACATTAATGGAGCATGTTAAAATAACAAATGTCTCTTAAACAAAAATGGCGTACGAAAAACAGAATACTTACATAGGAATCTTTATTTAAAATAAGATTTCATATACCTGATTTTGATTTTTCTGATCAACTGTTTTGTAAATTTTTGTCGTCCTTGGAGCAATGTTATTGTTTGTGTTGTCCTGAAAATATATTTGAATATAAACATGACAATCCAACATTACATTTAAAAACTATGAATAAAAAATAAAAATTATTTTACACATATAGGAACAAATTAATAGTAGAACATATATATTTAGAATACCGAATACTGAATACAGAATCAACTCAATATAATAATTTATTTTCAAAATGACGTTGTGTTACCTTGTTTTTGATTTTCAGTTAAAATGGACTTGTAAAATGTTTGATCCTTGACCAGCATTGGCATTGTTTTTTTTGGTCCTGTAATATTGAGATTACCAAGAGGAAACACGAAGGTGTAGCGATAAGACAGGGAAACAGGGTCAAGAAGCAAGTAACCAAAGGGTGGGAGCAAGAAGCGAGAGTAAGCCAAAAAGATGGACGGAAGTTCAAGAGTGAGAAAGACAACGGAGCGTTGGAAAGTTATCACAAGCGAGACATGAAGAAGAGGAGTCATGCAAAAGATGGTGCGAAACATGCTATGCAGGTTAAAAGACGAGACAAAGCGAAGCTAAAAAAAAATCCAAAAAAGGACGGGAGGAGCGGTAAGTGAGCAACGAGAAATAGGAGGAGAAGAGGGCATAACGGAAAAGAAGTACAACACATAAGCCGGTGGAGCGGAAGGAAACGGTCAGGAAGCTCAAAAATGGGGCCATAAATAAAAGGAAACGAGGAAAAGGGAAAGTGGGTTGAAAGGTGGTAAAGAAGTAAGGAAACGTCGGTAGGAAAGGAGTGAACAGAAAAACGGAAAAGCGTCGGAAAAACAAATAAAATGACAGAAAACAAATGAGTGCAAGCGGGCGAAGAGCTGGTGCCGTATGAAACTCGGCAGGAGAACGTGCGAATGAAGGGCAAAGAAGGGAGTGAGGGGAGAAAAGAAAGGAAAGGAAGAGGAGGGGTATAAGGTATAGGCAGTTAAGCGAGCAGGGAGGTGACGCCAACGCTTGAGGGTATAGGGGTCAATTGAGGAAATCGCAGGGGAGACAGATGGAAGGGTGACACGAAACCATGTAGATATTGGATTACACAAGGAACCAGAAATAGTCAGGGGGCATGTAGAAGCAGCCGTAGAGAATGGGGACGTAGGAAGTACGGAAGCGATGCAGGGGGGGTGAAGAGTAGCGTGAGCAAACTACGAGTAGAATAATGGATGGGTCGGGGAAGGAGACAAACAAGGGATAATGGGGAGGGAGACCTTAGAACAGAGGGAGAAGAAAGTGCATGGGATATATGTACATAAAATTCAAAAAAACCAAAGAATAAAAAAAAATTAAACAACAAATTTAGCAATGTATAAACCTTCAAAATAGACATAATGATAATTAAAATTATCATTTATCAACTTCCGTATGTCTTTTAAACTCCTCGCTAACCTGAAAACATTACAAAAAGAGTAATTGTACAGATTGCAATTATTTGAAAAATATATTGAAAAAAAACTATGGTACAAACAGTTAACCTCGTTCAGTAACTCATAATTCGTTCCTCATTAATTGTTTCATGGAGACACACTTATAGATGGTATGTGGGATCCTTTGTTGGCACACAAGTGTGATGGTTTTCTTTTCTTTTAAAACACAATGTTTTTTTGCTTCCCGCCACTTTTCTAATTCCAAAACTTTCTCCACATTCTTGGTTCGCTACTACGGTATCAATCTTTTCATTCTGTTCCATTGATCTGTCATATTTGATCATTTTTTTCCGTACCCGTTTTAGCAGGTGATACTGATTGCCCCCCTTTTGCCCCCTTGTTCGTTTACCTGTAACATTCATTGAAGGTGGAGGTGGGTCGACAAATCATCATCTGAAATTCTGTCCAGAAAGTACTTGTTCATCATATCACGATTGTGGCTCGTTTGAACACCTCATTGGGTGTTTTGAAACTTGCAGGGAGGCAATTGTAGAACAGCGCTTTCCATCAAGAAGGGACAACATTCTTTTCCATTTCATCTGAAAACCGATAGTAAAATAATATTAACATAATAAAATATATACATCGAATAAATACAAAGATACAAAATTCAATAATTTACATACAATACCTCTCTATTTACCACATTGAAGTGTTTTTCATCAAGTGTTGAATATCGGTTGTTCTCCTCTGTTTGCCAGTTATAATACGTGGAGACGGATCACTGATTTCCGTAAATTTGGTCTGACGCATACCTGCACCGTATATCCACCCCCATAACAAAAAAAATTTAACGACACAGACATACCACATTTCTATAATATTGACCATCAGTCGTCCAAACCTTTGTTGCTACTCTGTAGCACCCACTCAAATGCTTTATATTGCCCCCAAGGATACTGCCTTCCCGACCACTTTCAAATTCAACCAAATACAAAAATGAATTCTAGGCATTCCAATGATCTCTCTCGGCCAGATACACAAACATTGAATGAAATATATATTGCATAAACTAATTGTCATCATCATCATTGGTCCCAAACTCCAAACTTTACCATTGAACCTATCGAACAAATCAGATCTACGATGGTCTCATCACCACCAAAGTACTGAACAATAATTCCGTTTAGGTTCTTCCTGTGTAAACTTGTAAATCCCCTCTCAACACCACACTAGTTTAATCCAGTATAAGACAACGTCCTAATTGTGAACTTTAAAATAACTAACCCCTTACTTGGATTAAAGGCCCTGCTTACTACTAGCTTCCACTTCGCGTGAACATACAGCACCTGGATTTGACCTTGCCCAACACATTTTCTAATTTTTCATATACGGACCAAAACACGTACTGCTACCAAATACTTATACTGCTCCGGTGGAAGCTTGTCAGTCCACTTTGATTTAATGTCATGACTTACCTATACAGTGATTGGGGTGCTTTTTTTGGTAGCTTTTTTGGCAGCAAAGAAGTTCCCTGGCATATTGAATTCCAAAAAATGAATAATACTAAAATAACTGAACAAAAAAACAATATAATAAATACAAATCAACACATGTAGCAAACATACAAAAAAAAAATACAAAACGAATTTTTTGTATATACACGTGGAATACAAGAATACAAATATACAACTACCGATTACATATATACACAAATACCAATAAATTTTTGACTACGAAACTACAAAATATGTTACATTGATAAAAAAAAAAATACATTTTAATACAGCAATACGTGGACCACTATACTAGTGAATACAAAAAACATTACAACTATAAACAAATAACTTAACAAGATGAAAATTCAATCAAACTTACAAATGTATACGATTTCCATTGACAACTAGACAAAAAGGATGAACAGAATACAAACGATACTACATAAATAGTCAAAAAAAATTATTTATTGCCTGACATACTCATACCCAAAAATATACAGAAGCAAAATACATACATAAATAGTCAAAAAAACGTTCTAATACAAAAAATACATAGAGCTATAACAGAATAAGACAATTCAAATACAAAAAAAAACCCTTTTTTTTCAAATTCATTGTAAATGTATTTTTTTTCATCTTAAAATTACTAAACAAAAATAAACTAACATCCATTTAAACAACCCCTGAAAAAAAAAAAAATTACACTGTTCTCCACAGAATTGTTCTTCTTCCGACTTCATGACTGTGGGATGTTGCATCCGTCTTCAGCCATTTTTTGCACACTTCCTTAGACTTGGATTATGAACCTACCTTGTTTTTATTTATTGAGTGAAAAAAAAAACTAGACACCTCGGAATAACTGTGTATTTTTTTTACACATACCTCTAGTCACTCTTTTGATGCATCCATGAAGATTGATTTGGGTATTACGAAACCTACAAAATAATTAAGAACACAACACAAAAGATCGAAACTTTAAAAAAAAAAAGTAAGTAATCAAAAAGTCACTATTAAGAACATAAAGAACCACCACATGTGGATCTCCAAACAAACTTTCAAACGGAAATACTTTGAGAATTAAGAAGAAAAATCGTGTTTGAAGAAATTTGAAGCGCGAATCTGGGGGATTTGATGATGTATGCTATGTTTGTGGTCCGAGAATAATTTTTGTTAGATAAACCTGCAATCCAAACAAAAATCGTGAAGATTATTGATTGAAAATTAAAAAAGGATAGATTTCTGAAAAAATATTTTGGAAAAGTTGTTTTAAGATGAGAGAGAAAATATTGGGAAGTTTTTTCGTCTGTTCAAAAATCTTTGTATTTGAATTAGAGAGAGAGAGAAAATATTTTGCATTGGAATTGTTTGCCATACTATTAGATATGGTTTTGAATATATATTACATACACATTCTAAAATCTGGGAGATATATGACAATCCCCCCAACTAAAAATATATTGTTCATAATTAGAATTTTTTTAATAGGGAAGAAAATATTTATTAGTAAATAAATTTACTATATGACATTGGAAGTTGTTTCTATTAAAGGGGGTTGGAAAACGTGATAACACCAACAATCCCTCCTAAAAAGTGTTCCGAATAATTAGAAGAGTTTTTATATATGATAAAAATGAAAAACGTGTAATCCCATTAAAACTCGAAAATAATTTTTGGGATATAACGTTAAAGTTGTATATTGAAGTTGTGTTGGGAAAACGTGACAACATAAATTACACTGTTAACGTTGTCAGTTAAGTTAGTTGGGAACCGTGACAACATATCGCAATCCACCTAAAAAGGTTGTTTCTAAATAATTAGAAAGTTTTTTAATAATGGAGATCAAATATTTTTATTATTAAAAATTGAAAAACGTGTAAACACCATTCCCATTAAAAATTGAAAATACATTTTAAGATATATCAGCATTAAAAGCACAACTAAATCTGGGAATGTGATAAATTTAATATTAATAAACATAATATTAAGAGAGAGAAAATTCCTTAAATGATAATGAATATATATAATTCAGTAATAGAGAAAAAAATTCTTTAAATACATAAAAGAAAATATTGATAATATAATAATAGATTATATATTTTTTAAAATAATATTTTTTTGACACTTTTTTAATAATATTATTAAAGTATGTACAATGATCCTAAATAATTTTGTTTTTGTTTGCTAGTTAACCTAATTTTTCCTTGTTATATTTTAGATTAAAATTTTGAATCCTATATTTTAATATTTTAAATCAACTATAAAATTGCAAAGTAAATCATTTTTAGTAGGATGATAAGGAATTTTACATTATCAAGGGATAGACTTTTTTTAACAAAATAAATACGTGGAGAATAAAACTTTACAATATTTAAAGTATAAATTATGTATTAAGTTAGTTTTTGGAAACCAAAAAAAGAACAAAATACTTTTTGTTTTTACGCGCTTATTTCTTAAAAAACGCGTGTTAGAAGAAAGCTATAAAATACGCTACCTGGGCATTGTGTAAGTCATGTTCAACTAAAAGCCGGAACTTCATCCGATTACCGGCGGCGTACTCCGGCGCCAGAGTATGCCGCGGCCTTAGAATACGAATCGAAGTTAATTTTCTCCATGTATCTGCGTCTTTCCTCCGTTAACTGTTTTGTACAATGTCAGATTTTCTTTGAATTCGCCTGCATTCTTTTTAAGAAAAAATCAAGAACTCACGGATCTTTTTAATGCATATTTACAGGAAATAATGAAATTGTTATTTTCAAGAATATATTGACATTGCAAATATCAAGAAATTCAAGAAATGGCTGAGGCCTGGTGATCAGAGGAGTTGTTGCGGAGTTGGTTTCACAACAGCCGCATTTGTACCACATAGGAATGAATGTGTGAAGTCTATGACTCACACAACTTTTAAGATAGTGTATTGATGTTCTTGATCCTGACATAATCTTTTCTATTGTACGGATGGTTCGTTGTAGTCACAGGATTGCATTGCATTACTCAACTGATAGGCGGTATTTGTGTTTCATTAGTGTCTTCTTTACAAATGTTCTTATATTTATTATTTTATGCGGTCACTTGTAATTGGGAAAACTGGTATGTGATCACTCGATGTTTTGCGTTATTTTGTTCTAGCTGAAGTTGAGTTTGAAATTGTTCACAAGAATAAAATTCATCGTTTTTCAGAAAATAAAAGCCCTACTAAAAATTTAGGTGATCTTCATTATTCGGTGTGGAGGTTGCAAAACCAAAGCTTTGAACACCTATCAAATATGCTAACACTGTTGATCTTTGGCGTCTATTCTAGAGACTCAGAGCTTTCGAGGGAGGATACTTTTTTGGTACCATTTGTTTCAAAAGGTATATTTTATTAAAACTTTACCTTACTCCAGGTTAGAAGTACTGAGTTATTCCTCTCTCTTCTTTGAATATTAAAAGAGAATAATAATATTAATGATTTGGATGCTAGAGGAAGTATCTCATTTAAACATTGAACCTAGCTCTAATGTTCTAATATAGGGGATTAGGGAAAAAGTTAGAATAGGGCTCATGAGGAAGTAGTGGACAAAATTCTTATTTTTCTTTGATTAGTGGAGTGGAGGTAGTGGGAGCAATGTAGCAGAGGATTTTGTTTGGTTATCTTGTTTCCGACTGCGCACCACTGACTAGATCAAATTGAGAACTGTTGCCTTTTTTAGGGTTACTGAATTGTGTTTCATACTGATTACTGTTGATTCTGTCGACATTTTTCTAGAAGGGATAGGAATTTACTGACCAATGCCCCATTGTCTATTTGTTAAAGCGCTTGGTCATTCACATTGACTCGGAATTTTTACTTTGTGATACCAAGTGTGAGGTTAAGAGAGAAGTGGTTTGACTTAACATGCTGAGAAAAAAACAAAAAGGTCAGGTGGCGAAGTGTGCGTTCTTCTCTCTTTTTTATGAAGTAAGTCGATTCATTTCAAGGCACAAGCAAGAGCAAGATTTCACAAGGATAGATCAATTTAAGCTAACAAAAAAAAGGTTTGTACCTTCTTCCTAAGCTATAGAGCTAACAAAATCCAATGAAGAGTTCTAAATATTACAGGGGTCAGTTTAGACCAACTAAAAAAGGCTAAACCTAGACATCTGCCTCGCCAGAGTCTCTAAAAGTTTGAAATTCCATCGAAAACAGCTTTTGTTCCTCTCTGTCCATAAAACACCAAAAAATAACACCAGGGATCATCATAGACATATATTGGTGGCTGTGTCAACAGTCCGTGAATTCCAAATTCAAGAGCATCCCTAACAGAGAAAGGGCCGGGAGACACAAAGAAGGCAAAACAAAAACAAAACAGATTCCATAGGTTGAGGCAGTGGGCAGTGCAGTAGCACAGTGGTTGACACTTTCGTGTTGCTTGTGGCATTTAAATAGCATCGGGTAGCAAGCTGGAATTTCCTTTTGGAGAGATTATCGTGTGAGGCCATGAGTTATGTAGTGCAGTCCAACTGAAAACAGATTCATTTTTGGTAGGAATTTTGCTCATATATGCAGGTGCTTCTTCTCTCGGTTATTGAGTATGACTGTCGCGATTCTCGAGACTTAAAGTAACTCGCCGCCGTGAGAGCAATTTGCGAGGTATCAACATTATTACTTCGTTTCTCTAAGCTACTTTTGGAAAAACCTAGAATAAGAAATACAGGTGTGAAGTATCCTCCTCATCTGTTGCTATCCTTCCCCTGCTCCTCTTTTCAGATACACCTGGAATTGTAGATTAAAAAAAAAGAGGGCGACAGGGCCCAGAGTTGAAAGTGATACACTGGAGAGTGCACTGTCAGGAGAGAGAGATTGGATTTTTGCAAATTAGGAAAAAACAGATGGAGAGAGTTCTTTGCCAAGATTTGTCATTCAAGAAAGGCAGCAAGAAATAATAAGAAGAAGAATGTTCATGATGTGTATACATCATGCCAGGTAAAGTTGTCCTTGTGCTGTGTGTGTTAGTAATCAATGATCACAGAAAATGTGGGCAATACTATGATTATTCTTTCCCATCATGCTAGAAAACTAGACCTGTAAGGCGACTGCATCATCTGCAGAACGCTCGGAGCTCCCACAAGCAGTCATACCATCAGGTGTTATTCAATCTTCCACTCAAGTTGTGGTGACGGGTATCACGAATGTAAGGTAATGATATCAATTTCTGGGGAGGAGGGTTAGGTATCTTTGAATTATTCAATAAAAAAAATATGTTGGTTACTCAAACAACCTATGGTTCTCTCTTCAGGCCCTCCTAGTGTGAAAATGGAACTGTTAATATCTGGAATAGCAAATTCTAAGTCAAGGGGGGCGTGTACAAGTACGCGCGATGGGGAGGGGTCAAAATAAAGTAGTAAACCATTCCGCCATGTGTTCCTGAACTGAGTAAGAGCTGAAATTTTCTTAGTGCATGTTTTTGGGTACATCTGAAAAAATAACAAATTACAAGGGAGGAAAGGGGGAGATGCAAAAGTCCACACGATGGGGGAGTAAAAATAGGGTAACCATATTCCCTGCCATTGTTCAGGTTTGCATGTTTTCAGTTAATTGGCTTCATTGTTTCACCCACTTCTTCCCAAAGATATATCTTAGACGGAGTTATTACTGATCATGAAACTTAGGTAGTCATTGTGATCGTGTTCAGAAGTCTCCTAACCGCACGTAAGCATTTTCAATATCTATTTGTGCTATTGTAGGATGGATGGCGAACGATGATAAGTTTAGTGTCTTTGACATTGATCTAATGAATTTTGATGTGCAGAAAGTTTGTCTTGATTTATTGTTTATTTGACTTCACACCTGAAAGTTGTGTACTTCTTTTGAAGGAGCATATAAAAGTGTGTGCCTCTTTGAAAAATCATCTGAAGTTGTACCTTCTTTTGAAGAATCATCTGAAGTTGCATCTTCTTTTGGATGATCATATAAAGTTGTACTTTCTTTTGAAGCATCACCCGAAGTTGTACTTTCTTTTGAATGGTCACCTGAAGTTGTACTTCCTGTTTTACGAGATGGATTACAAGTTTGAACAGTGTTTCTGACATTGAGCATATTCAATGTTTTTGTTGAACTTAAACTGCCCTAGATAAACTTTATATGATTTGACTTTGGAGCCTTTAAAGATCTCTGTGGAATTTAGGTGTGATTTTTGTTGGCATTTATGACTTAGACTCCTGTTATATGCTTACCTAATAATATCTGCTTCCCTTTAAATGAATTTTGCAGTCCTTTTTTTTACAAGTTTACATCAATTTTCGTAAATTTTGATATTTGTTAAATCAATCTTCTTGGATCCTTGTTATCTTTAGGAGATTGTGACATCCAGCTGTATATGATTTTCAGTTGGATCAGGGTAGCTAGAGGGGTGGCTCATCTTCTCAGGAGTTTGAAACTTGTAGGTCAATCTTGGCCATCTAATTCGCAAAAAAAAATTCTTTTTTTCAGAAAAAAATAGCTTACCAAAAAATTTAGGTTGATCTTCATTCTTCGGCTGTGGAGGTTGCAAACACAGCTTTGACCTATTAAATATGTTAACACTGTTGATCTTTGGCATTATTCTAGAGACTCAAGAGCTTTCAAGTATACTTTTTTATGTACCCTTTGTTTCAAAAGGTATCAACTTACCTCCTTCGTAGTTAGAGTTACTGAGTTATTATCTTTCTCTTCTTTGAAGTGTTAGAGGAGAATAATATATATTAATGATTTGGATCCTAGAGGAAGTAACTTCATTTGAACATTGAACACTACTGTAATGTTTTAATAGTTCTAATAAATACTAGAAATCATTAATTAGAATGAGGGGATTAAGTAAAAGCTAGAATAGGCTCCGAGGAAGTGACAAAATTCTTATTTTTCTTTGATTAGTGGAGGAAGTGGGAGCAATGTAAGCAGAGGACTGTGTTTGGTTCCTCTTAGTTCGAATGCAGACCATTGCACTAGATCAAATTTGAGTGAGCACTCTGCACTTGTTAGGGTTACTGAATTGGTTTCAACTGATTACATTGTCTGATTTTAGAAATTGTGCTTATGGTACCGGATAGGTTAAGAGAAGAGTGGTTTGGACTTATCGCCATGAGAAAAAAAACAAAGGGTCAGGTGGGTAGGTGTGGTTCTCCTCTTTATGAGTATACAGTCGCGACTATAGACTTAAAGTATTCTGCCGGTTCTTTGAGAGCAATTGCAGTATCAACATTATTTCACTTTCTTTCTCTCAGCTATTTTGGAAAACCTAGATAAGAATATAGTGTTGAAGTATCCTCCTCATCGGTTGCTATTCCATTCCCTACTCCTCTTTAGATATAAATGTGAATTAGAGAAATAACCTGAGCTACACTGGATCTCCTTTCATGCAGCCAAGAAACTGCGGAGTGGGTCTAAACTGTCAGAGGCAGAGAGAATTGGATCTTTGTAGCGAAGAATATTCTGTGAGGAGAAAGGACTTATTGAAAAGCGTGATCCCTGGTCCGGATTCCTCAGTCAGATAGAAAGTTCAAGACGGTCTTGTGCTATCGCCACAGTTGGTGTTAAACTGGAAATCAGAAGCTCTGCGTAAACCCATTCAATCTAATGTGTTACCTACAGTGGATAATGTATGGATAGCAGGGTTCTGGTTGATAAATCAATGCTTCAGCTATAAAGACACAGACTTCCTGAAGGTTGACATTGGAAAGGACTGAGTCTGAGACAATTGTAGTGCGCGATCAACAAAAGTTTTGTCCCCTTTAGGAAGTATCCTTTGAACTATGTAATTGACCTGTTCAAATGGTGATGCAGCTAAGAGAGGAAACGATTATGCAGAGCTGTTCTTGCACAAAAGTTTGGGTACAGATGGACGTCTTTGATAATGGTGGAATTTTTTTTTTTTTTTTAAACTGGTAACTATAATGGTGAATTTTTATGCTTGTTCTAAAGAGGATATGCTTCAGTATAGAAGGATGGGATCCAGGGATGTGTATCGTTACAGGTGCTTCTGAATGTTAGTTATGATTGACGGAAATGAAATTTGTTACAGTGTACATTCTCATGATGAAGGAAAAGAAATCCTCAGGCGATGGATCTCAAAAAAATCTTAAGAATTATTAGATACCCGAGCTATGATCTCCTCTAGGGTGGATGCGGACTCGTATAAATGGTGGATGCCTAGAGAAACGAGGTGGTAGACAGATTGAGCTTAGAAGGGAAGTAAGACGTGATAAAGAAGTATTCAGCTCCTCCTCCATTTGCCACCAAGTGAGTCTACAAGAAAAGCAGGAGGAAAAAAATAGTAACGGACAAGAGAAGTGTATGATTGTTGCCACTCATGCAGGAATTTGTCTGTTAGTTCTTGTTTGGGTTAAATAATCAATGATGACAGGGAAAGGGGAGGAAATGTGTACATTTAATGAAATGTTCTGGTCCATCGTTCAGACTAGACTGTAAGGAGATTGCATCATTCATGCAGAAGCTATCTGCTCTGAGCTTCCACAGCAGTCATCCCATCAATGTGATCAATCTTCCACCCCAAGTTGTGGTTGACCGTGGGATTCCTCATGTAGGTAATGTATAAATGTTATCAAATTCGTGGGAGGGTTGGGTTTCTTTTCTGATATTATCTCAAACAAATATGTTAGTAAATCACACGACCTGATGGTTCTCTCTTTCAGTTATTAGATTTCATGTGTTTTCCCACTTTTCAAGATTATCTTAGACTGCATTCTTATTTATTCATTGAAAGCATTAGATATTATGATGTGTGTCTTCTCAGTCTCCTAGGCCACGGGTCTCTTTCAATTCCATCTTGCTTATGTTGTGATATTGTTATAGAACTGTCATGCTTGACATTTTTTATTCAACTTTCGAATTTGCACCAACAAAAAACTCAAGGTTTTCTTAGATTTTTGGACAAAATTGGAGGGACTCTTCAATCAATAGATACGTTTGACACTAGTTAAACTATATCTCAGATGTTTTGTAAACTTCTTCTCTATTCTGCAAATGATGGATTTGACCTTTCCAATATGAGATGCAGAGTGGTACTGGAACAGAGAGTCTACCATTGATAAAACCTGGGTGCCAAATGTTCTTCCAACTGGTGGATAAGAAGTTCAGATTTGGTTAACATTTCCTCACACTCTATAGACCATGTTCAGAGTGTTCACACGAAAGAGCGCATATGGTGGTAGCATGCATCATTGGAATCAATAAGAACGTATTTTCATCAAGTCAAAGATTCTAAATTTGGGTAGTTGTTTCTAAAACTCACGGGAGTCTGATTGATTCTAAGGTTTGGAAGGTAAAAGTTTTTTGAGTTTTAGTTGTAGTATTCATTAGGATAGGTATAACCGACTAATTGTCTTTGTTCTTTGCACTGGGTTTGCAAGGACAGGCATTTGAAGGTCGGTAAAGTTCTTTTTTGAGTTTTAGTTGGTAGTATCCATTAAGATAGATATAAACCCATAAGTACTACTAATTGGTCTCTTTTCTTGGCACTGTTAACAGGTTGACAATGTTTGTACCTTTGAATTGTGATTTGTAGACAAAATCTTGTATAACATGGTAATATTCCTTGCAAAGCGAACCTGCGCTTTTAGAAATCTTATAGTATGCTGTCGCGTTGCATTGAGTTGATAAATAATGCGTAGTATCATCAATCTGGATTACTTAGAAGTGGCTCTAACCAAGTTTTAATACTCTGGTTTTGTGATAACTTCTGGCAGTGTGTTAGAATCCACCATGTTTGGAGAACGAAAATCCACAAACTCTGTGCACCCCCCTTACATTAATGCTTTACCTACAAGGATGGAAAAAAAAATTTACTGGATAAACAAATTCAGTTCTTCAGCTAGATCCAGTTATAAATAGACTGCCTGTTGGTTCTGGATTGAAGAGTCTTAAACAATTGTAGCTGGCAGTTCAACATAGTATGCCTCATTTTTGTGGAGTCTCTTGAACTTCATAAGATTCATGTGAATGCATGTGAGAAGGAAAGCAAATTTAATGTGGAGCTGTTTCTTTGCACAGACGCCCTGATACGATCATCTTATCGATTTCCGGTTACACATATTGCTGAAAAATATGGTTCTGGCCTGCCACTCATTTGAGTCCGGACTGTCTCCTCTGCCACCATACCTTAGTTGTGCTATTTGTGCAGTCTCACTCTGAGCTGAAGTTAATATGTGTTGATTTGGTTAACGCAGGGACTTGATTCTGATTCAACAAGCTGCCACATCTGCCACTTCTTGCGTTAACATTCTCTAATACTTGTCTTTGTCATATTATACACTCAAGAAAATTAAATACATGTAAACCATTTGCAATCAGTCCTATAATGAAAGGTGTTGTATTTATTAATACAGGATTAATTGCTCACCTACAATTCTCAAAAACTTTTACTACACTCTATAGCTTGTTCTCTTCAACATTCAGATTCCTCCCCTCTGATGATATATGCCCTGACGAGCACTTCTTGCCAGGTTTTTTCTTTCTTGCTCCATTTTGAGGTATCAATAACATTTATATCAGTATGTCTGCATCTTGTTGTAAAGCACCAAGGATTCTTGAAGGGTTTAAGCCTTTCAAGTGTATTTGTGGCGCATTGTCTCTTAAGTTCAAATTCCCTAACGGATGAGTTTTTACAGACCAAAATCGCTCTTTATCTAGATAGTCCCCTACATAGCATAACTCGTTTATTATTCCCCTTATTCCTCGCGTTAGGAATCCCTACTTATTTGTTTAATCACATAGCAGTTTTTTACTTATTATCGACGCATAAACATTCCCGTGCATGACTAAATTTAACCAATAATGTCTTAGTCTTACTCTTTTTTATCTGCAATTTTGTGATATTTCTGGGAATAAATGGAGAGTGTCATAGGGTGCTTTAATCTTTTGTTTTCACATCACTTGTGATCGTCTGGGAGTGTACTTTCTTATGTAGACCTGAGGCCCATGACAAAATGAACTGAAGTTCCTTTTTACATATCAAACTTGAGGATTATATCTTTGAACATACACTAATTTTCATTTGTACAAGCATGCGCAGATGAGTTGCATTCCATTCGTTTTGTAGAACTGCGTGATAGTAATTATTGCCTAATACTCATTGAAGTGTCAATTTCAATGTAGTGTGATGTAACTTAAGTGGAATTATTGTCCCTAATCTGGACAAAAGAGAACAACACCTATCTTGATTTCGATCCACGATTCAGTACTTTATGGTCATCTATTTGCATGGGATTGTCCTGTCCTTGTGCTTCTTGGGGCTATGAGGGGGAACTTAAAACTCTATATAGGGAAAAATATTATTGAATTGTGTTTTGTCTACCTTATTACATTAGACCTTTTTTTTTTTTTTTTTTTTTTAGAACCCCTAAGAATACAATCCTTTACCTAGTAGGATACTATTTAGTAATTACCTATTCTTTTTTTCTAATAGATTGTATAACCAAACATATTCCTATCTAATCTATGTAGAAAGCTTTCTATTCCAATATGATGGCATACACCTATTCCTATTCTAACCTAACACTCCCCCCCTCAACAATTCAATAGTACCTGCTTGGATACCATGTAATTAACACGAGACCGATTAGCGGTCTGATGAGATAATCCGCACGTTGATCAGTCGACTTCACAATGGACATTCAATAATCCATTTGAGATGTGCTTGTCTTCTATTCACTACTGAACTACTGGAGTTGGTGCATAATTGAGTAAATACAAAGATACAATTTCAGTGTTGAACCAAAACTTTCAAAGACTGACTTGGCTTCAAACCATAGATATAATCGCATATAAGGCTACTACACTTCCCCGTGCAACAAAGTAATCAAAACCTAGTATAAGTAATGATTGTGTCGGATCATAGATGAAGTTGATATTAACAAGTCAATCACCAAAAAAATTGGCCGAAACATGCCTCATATGCCGGAGTATGAGATTTGGTGGCTAAAGTGGTCACAATGTCAGAAATAAATTATATGGGTAGGGTCGAATATGTCATGACCCAACTAGAAAATAGTAAAATTATATAGGATAGTTCGAAATTGAGGAACGATCCCATTGAAAAAGAATAATATGGGTAGGGTCGTAATGTGGCAGCAACACTCTCGAAAAGAGAAATTATATGAGTAATGAAAAGAGAAATTATATGGTAGGATTGGAATGATGTACATTCTACGCAAATCAATTGAGTCATCAGAAAGACTAATGGACTACGTGCAAATCAAATCTGAGGATTCCCACCGAAAAGTACACACGGTGGCTATGATGCACCTCAAAATATGAGAAGTAAGTTCGTAAAAAGACTCGACAACGGTACTCAATCAAACACTTAATATGAAAGTAATTCGGATAGATGCACGGTGCTACGCAGATAAGACAATGCAAAAAGAGTCACGCAGAGGATGTCATGGTTAAACACAACAACTAACCAAATTAATATGAAAAGTATTCACCGGAAGGATAGGCACGAGGCTAACAACACAAATTAATATGAAACGCATTCTCAGAATGAATGACAACGTTGCTACACAAATTAAATATGAAAAGTAAGTCACCAGATGATGGCAACATTTGCTACACACCTTAGATATAATAAATATCACCGGAGTAATGGCCGCGGTGCTACACAATTAACTATGAGACAATAGTCCTAGAAAGAATTCAAAAGACTCACATTTTCCTAACATAATCATTGCCGGACGGCGGCATTATGAATAATAGCCGCCCGCCTGGCCGCGGAAACTGGTTACCATTATTACACCAACTATCTACCAATTCATAACTGGGGTTTCGATCCTGCAACTTCATTCTCAAACTTCATGATCATTTACGAGGTAGTTACAACACAGTTAATTGATTGAGAATTTTCAAGCCTTTCCCTGAAATTCCCATTCCACTAAATTTTGCAACATTCATTGAGTTTTAACCTAACTCTAGCAATGACCGTTGTATGTTTTGGTTAAAGGTGGGAACTTAAAATCTGATTCACACGCACCACCATCTTCTCATTTATTGGCAATAACATTCTCTAATACTTGTCGCGTCATATTATACATCAAAATGTTAAGTACATGTAAACCATATGCAAATCATTTTTTAAGGGAAAGGTAATATAGTATTGATGGTAGTTGTTAAGACAAAGTTTAGGCAATGATCACTAATAGACATAAGAATTGGGCTGGAAGAGATTTCTCTCCCGGCTACATTCTGGAACCATTTTACTACCTTTAGGTTGTTTCTTTATGCTTCCTTTTCCTACCTCTCAAGGATTATGCCTATCTAAGCGTGTGGAAACCAAAGCAGGGTAGTTGTTCCATTCTTTGTAATCGATAAGCACAGTTTATATAGTTATGTGCTACAAATCTTCTTGTTGATGCAAGAAGGATTTGTAGAGGTCATTAACAGGGGCTTTCAAGTGTCCAATTGTGCACATTGTCACATAAGGTCCTTTTATGGCTTAATTGGGTTGATTTGTCGCTAGTGCATCAATGAATTGGTTACTTCTGGGATTTTTTTTCTTTCTTCTCTTTTTGAATTATAGGGCCTTGAAGCTGCATAGCTTCCAACTTATTTGGAAAAGTACTCATACATCATTCATGTTTTAGGAATAGCCACTAGCGAACCAAGATTTCTCTTGCATGTGTTTCCATCAGATATATTGTTTTCTTGATAATACAGGTTTCTTGTATTTTTGGTACATTCCAATCAACTGATGTGGATCTGTAAGAATAATATTCAAGGGTTTAGTCCATCAACACTAACTAGCTCTCATTTTTACTCCTTCATTTAACTCTAAAATCTTTCTTAATAAGAATCTGCTTAGTTTTTGTTTAAGTTCCATGTCATTTTGTCTAATACTGTCCTTTTGCAACCGTCCGCTTTGCTGATGCAGATGGATTCATCAACATACCCTATCATGAATCAGGTCCTGAAAAAAATAAGGTTTGCATGACAAGTTAATTCTTAATTTAATGAATCTGGAGCTACCTTGATGATCGCCTCCACCCACACCCCCACTATGATAACGAAAAGAACAAGCATTAAAACCAAAAATGATTGTAAGATAATTTTCTTTATCCTTTTCGCGTTGTGTTCATTTGTGTTTGAACATAACGTCCGGGGGAATCAAGGGGGGTGGGATAGAGTGGAACGATACAGATGGAATGAGATCAATATGGCGGCTCACTATTTTTGTTGAAGCAAATTGATTGATTGGATTCCTGATCATTGTCATTCCATTTATTTATAAGATTTTCGTAGGTGCACTATGTATGCTGATGCATGTTGTCTTCTGAATGTTCCTCATTGTTGAGGAGTTGAAGCAGATACCATTGTCTTTTCAGTGATTCGAAAATTGCATACACGTAATTACAGCGTTGGAACTGCATTTGATGGTAATGTTTATGACAACATTGCGTATTTTTTAATGAGGGCATCGGTTTTTTTTGTTAGTGTGCTCACGGTGACTAATTACGGGTCCTCTTGTCAACTTGGGTGCTCTGCATGAGAAAATTCCATGTTAGGTTCGTGGAGTAGGGATTCCTCTGAGTATATTTCCTTTCTAGTTTACCTTTCTAAAGCCTACGCATCTGATTGAACTTTTAGTTTGATTATATATTGTTTGATCCAAATCGTCTTGTCATGTTTCAGGTGCTCGCGTTCAGTTGTCTCACGTGCAAGATAGATCTCCCCTTGCACATCCCAGTGTCTCCTTCAGAATTATTGATATGAAAGGTTTCGCCTTTGATACACCGCTAACTCAAGGATATTTCCTGTCTGTTTCTTAGGCTGTGTGTGTTTCATTTTGCTTGCATGCGGATGACTGCCTTTGGGGTCCGGGCACAGTTCTTTTTCTTCTCCTTTCCGCTGCTGTGCGGCGAAATAGTTGGGATTCATTCGATCTCGCTTAAAAATTGAATGGCAGTCGTTTCAGGATAAAGAATGAGATCAGGATTAGCATTATATCTTTTCTACACTTTTGTTCTTTAAGAAACCACTGTTTTAATTTCAGGTCTCATATTTCGTATATTGTCCTGACAATGAAAACGGGAAACTAATCTTTGGTTACATTACTAATTGGATGCTTTCCTTTTATGGTGTGTTTTTTTCCTTGACTTCGTCACTGCATTTTCAATTCAGATTTGGTGGTTCTTAAGAACCAATAAACAAAAATTACTTAATACGCTTCAAACGTGATCTTGCTGCTAGTTTTGATATGTTTCGGACATTGAGGCGCAGCGGGGGAAGTAGATCTCAATATATTCAACTTTCTTGGTTGAATAACTCTGTGGAACGTAGCTTGTGAGATTTTTGTTAGCATTGTGACTTAGTCCTCCTGTTTTTTTGCTTACTCCAATTAATTTTTTCTGCTTCCATTAGATGAATTTGCAGTTTTTTTTTTTACGAATCGACATCAATTTTTTTAATCTAGATATTTGCTGCATCATCATCTTGTGAGCCTGCTATCTTTCCGAGATATTGACATCGCTGTGCTATGATTTTTAAGCTAGGGTCAGTGTAGAGGGTCGCTCATATTCTCAGAGTCTGAAACTTGCAGGTCAATCTCAGTCATTTAAATTCAAATGAAATTTCTGTTATTCAGAAAAGTAGAATCCTACCAAAAATTTAGGTTGATCTTCATTCTTTCAGCTATGAAGGTTGGAAATACACAGCTTTGACAAGTTGGGACACTGTTGATCTTGATTATTCTAAGAGTAGAGACTCAAAGAGCTTTTCGAGGATCCTTTTTTATGTACTCTTTGTTTCAAAAGGTATTACTTTACCTCCTTAGGTTTATATTACTGTGTTCGTATCTTTTCCTTGTTCTTTTTAAGAATTAAAAAGAGTGAAATATATATTACTGATGATTTTCTTTGCTGAAGTAGAGGCGATTGGAGCACTGTAAGTAGAGGACTGCGTTGGTTTCCTCTTATTTTCGACCCATGCCTCTATATTAACTTGAGAACAGCGCATTCGCACCTTTTTTGATTACTTAAATTTTTTCAACATGGTTTGCATTGTCTGATTTTGTAACATTTTGCTATGAGTTGGATAGGAAGCTCTTGACTTCAATGCCATGTCTTTGTGACAATCTCTGGTCATTATACTCTGTATTGCTTCTTTCATTACCATATGTAAGTTATGAGAGGAGTGGTGCTGTGACTTTGAGTTCAAAAAAAAAAAAAAGAAGAGCGGAGTGGTGTGACTTATTGGCACAACAAAAGATAAAAAGTGAGGTGGGAAGGTGTGGTTCCTCTCTTTAGTCAGTAAATAAAACGGTCTAAATGTGGAAAAGAACGCATGACAAGGCAATTTCGTCTCACAAGGCTTATATTCCATTATGAGGTTCAATACGACATTTTCATCAGATTTTGTGCTCCTTGTTGAAGGAAGAAGGATTTGAGGGTTTAAGGCTTTCAAGTTTCATTGTGTCACATGACTTGCTTAAGGTCTTTTTTTTATTTTACTTGGGTTGATTATAGTGAGTGATTATGAATATTACTTTCTAAGGGATTTTTTTTGTTCTAATACCATCAATAACAGACAATGCTAGAGGCCTTCTCTTTTTGAATTATGAGCCTTGAGACTCTAATAGCGTTAACTTATTTTTCGAAAATTTTCATGCCTCATTCCATGTTTTAGGAATACTCTACTAGCTAACATGATTCTCTTGGCAACTTGTTTCATATGAAAATATTGTGCTCTTGATAATACAAGGTTCTATGTCTGTTATATTGGTGTTAGTCTATCTGTTAGATTTTCTTCAAACAGGTTGTCCCTTTACACTAACTAGCTTTCATATTCCATGCCTTCATATTTAAATTGAACTTTATCTTTCTCATGTGGAATGTTGCTTATATTCTTACTTAAAAATGCCGTGTCATGGTCTATGAAAAAATTTACTCGCCCGGCATCTTAACTACCGCCCTATTTTTACCATTACTCCATCCTGTAAATTTCTTTTTATTAGACAAAAAGTGGAGGAGATGAAATTTCGAAAGGATGGTGGCCTTTTAATATTTGTTTTTCCCTTCATATGTTATATTTGTTTTTTTCCCTTCAATATTTTTTCTAGAAGTTTTTACGCTTTTCGTTAGGAGCTCAAAAGTATTTTCCTTCTTTCTAAACAAGAAACACTGATGGACTTACTTTTCCTAGTTTTTATTAATAAATATTATTGTTTCGTATTGATGAATTTAGAGGAGTCCAAGAATAATTGAGAGTCTTTGTTGAATATTTCAAGTTTAAACTTTAAAATATTCTAATAAAAAACTTGCTCATTTTGCTGGTGCTTTAATTCAATTATCAACCCAAAATTTCTATTTATTATTTTTTACTTTCTACTGGTTATCATTGGTATAATATTTTGGTGTTAATTATTTTATCAATGACTAATTTATATCTTATACGTAGAGGTATTCTTGGGTGATCAACATATAAATTTTTTAATAGAAATGGTATGAATCAGCATAGTTATGGATGTTCTAGTCTCTCATTCTTCTTTTTAAGGCTTAGTGTACTTACCCGCAATTTGTGCGAAATTGAATGTATTTTTTAAATAATTGATGCCTTAATTGATTAATTTTCAATAAAAAGTATATAAATTAAAACAATACTAATTAAGTCAAGGTCTTGATATTGTCTATTCAAAAATTTGCTAGAAAGATATTTTCAAATTTTAATTTTCGCTTAACATTTGGATAAAAAGAAAAAAACACATAAAAAGTATCTTAAGAAAAAAAATTAAGTTGATTATATAACATCATATTGGAGATTCTACTTGGCAATGGCAAAAAAAAAGAAAAATTGAAACACGGAACATATAATAAAAATGTATATTTATAAAAAAAGTTATGATGTCATTAGTAATTTGATGTGTATTTATCTACATTATAATATAAAATTTATCATAGAGTAATAAAGTATTAATTTTTTTAGAGTACATGAAGTGTAGGTTGTAGAAAGGTATAGCGATAGTTGTATCCATGTTTGTCCCTAATACATGTAGCAGTGGAAGAGTTTTTATAACATTAAGCTAATTTTTATTGTAGTCATCACTAAAAAAAAATTAATATATTATAATTATTCAAAAACAACTCTTTTAATGTAAATAAATAAGATAGATAATTTTTACTTTAAATAATAAAAGAGTTTAAGAGTGGAAGAGTTTTATTTTTTTACAGATACATACATATAAAAAAGTGTAATATTTATCATTATAATCATCACTGAAAAATATATATGATAACAACCGTTCAAAAAATAACTCATTCTTTAATGTGAAAAATAAGATAGATTTTTGCTTAGAAATAATTATAAGTCAAATATATATTAATGACAAATGCACATTTGTTATAGCATAACTATAAAATGACTTTGAGAATTTTTTCTTCATTCTTTTTCATTAAATAATTTATTTACTAAAAGTTTTAAAAATTCTAAAACAGATGTCTAATATAATAGACCATATAATATATCTTTTAAGATATCGATATCTAATAACTATGCGTGTGTTTGGTATGGAGGAAAATGTTTTTTCTGAAAAATAAGTAAATTTGAATTTATTTTCTCATGTTTGGTTGGTGAGTAGAAAATATTTTTCGAAAATGATTTTTCGAAATATTTTTTTACGTGTTTGATTTAATGAATGAAACTATTTTTTCGGGAAATCCTTTTCCTTTTTACTTAAGTACCACCTAATTTATGAACTTAAAAAACTTCTTTTTTAAAAATTAAAATTATTATTTTTTGTGGGCGTGGTGGGGGTGGGGTAGTGGTTGGAAGGGGCAGAAGAGGGGGGAGGCGTGACACAAACTCCCATTTCGCCGTTGCTCGTATTTTTTCCCACACCTCCACTTCTTCTTTTTTTTTTGGGGGGGTTGGGGATCGCGGGGGTAGGAGTTTTCACCCTCCCCCCTTGCCCCTTGCACCTTTTTTCCCCGTCCCCTTCCCATTTTTCCTGGCGCCGGGGGATGGGGTTTCCGGGGCCGGCCCGGTGGGGCCGCTCCGGGCTCCGTTCCCCCTCCCCCTTTGCCCTTCCCCCTCTTTATTTCCCTTTTCTCTTTTTTCCAATAAAAATATAATTTGAAATTGAAGACAAAAAAGAAGGTTTTTTAAAAATATCTCCTTAATTTTTGAAGGAAATCATCTTCCGTAAATTTTTAAAGAAAATGAATTGATTTGAAATATTTTGTCAAAGGTTTTTATTCTAATCACATCATATAAAAATTAAAAAATATTTTCCGCCCTAACCAAAACACTCTGTGAGAAGTGGTAATATTATCATTTCAACACCAAATGACATGATTATCATCCATGTGTTAAAAGAAGTTGAGGACCCACATTTATCTTCAACAAGTAACACAAAAGGAAAATGTGGGTGGACTTTTATGTTCCATAAATAAAAGCTCAACACGAAGCAATAATAACAATAATACCACATATATACTATATTAACAGTATTAGTAAGTAAAGTGAAGTATATATATTTCCTTTCTCTATCCCCAAAAAAAAGTAGATACATAAGTTAAAAATGGTTGAAAGTTTGATGGGCCATTTCAACTACAAATTGCGAAATATAATTTTTTTTTGGATAGAGAAAGGAAATATATAGACTTTGGCTAAAATTTTATATTTAAGAAATTTATAAATAACTTATTTTATATTTAATGAGATAAACTTCCGACTCAATAAATTATTGTGATTTTAAATTGATCTATAAAAAAATGCACACGTTAAATAAGTATATGGGAGGGATAAACGAATTTCACCTATCAATGGAAAAACTTTTTTCTTTAAGAAACTTAAAATACCTAATCTGTTTAGAATACAATTTACAAAATTTTTTAAATTAATGTATTCCACTAGTTTTTGGAAACCAAAAAAAGAAAAAATTAGTTTTTGTTTTTAACCCTACGCGTTTATTGTCTTACAATGTGGCGTTGTTAGAAATCTATAAAATACACTCAACCATGAGCATTGTTAAGTCAGGAAGTCATTCTCATATGCTAACCAGCGGCGTATCTCCCTGCGCCAAAGACTCTAACTCTCGTATGTCGCGCCGACGAGCAAAAACGTAAACCCTATATATTTTCTAATTTTCTTCCATGTACTTCGCTTTCCTCACATTACCTAACGGTTTTGGTGACATTCAGATTTTCTCTTTGAATCTTGCCTCAATTCCTTTTAACAGAAAAAATAAAGAAACTTAGCCTCTTTTTGAAGTTACACCTTATTCCTAAGGCATATTTCCAGGAAATAAATGAAATTTTTATTTTCAATATATATTACATTGCAAATTATAAGATAACATTCAAGAAAACTTTCTTTCTCCAAAAAATTCTGCTTGTTTTCGTACTGTGTTTGAGATGTTTTCTAGAATTTGGTTTTTTGAGGCTTTTTATCTTGTATGATTTCATAAGGGTGGTCGTTGATTCATAGGAATTGCATGCATTACCAACGAATAGGCCGTTTTCTGGCGGTCTTGTGTTCCTTGGGGTTTGGCGTATATAATCCGTAAGCCCACTTGGGTTTTGCCATTCTCTGCGAAGCATCTCCCTTGTGCGTCCCCAAACTGTCTCCTTCAAAATTGTATTCGAGCATTGAAGGCTGGTCCCTGTTATAACTAGCTACTAAGTATATGTCCCACTGGTTTCTTTTTGATTTTGAAATTTGTGGGCAGTAAGATGGAACGACTTTTGCACCGATGCTTTTCCTTCTCTTAATGCCGCTATTGTACACGGATTTTCATTCCTCTGAGTTTCCCTTAACAAATTGATTAAATTGCATTCACAGATGGATTCATTCAAGCTCCGGCAGGTCTGATGTTTACATAATGAATGTAAACGGGCCCAATTAATGGATAAGAGATGTGATAAGTATCTTTTTTACACTTTTGCTTTCTTAACAACCACTATTTAATCCTTGAAGATTTGTTGCACATTTACTATAATCTGGAGACCATGATCAAAAGAACGTATTTTTTCAAGTCAAAGATGCTAATCCTGCATAACGGTAAGTAGTTTCCCGTCCTCCAACCATCACCTGCATTTCTGGTTTTTTTCATCTGAAGCTGTTCTGGGTACTTCTCCTATTGTACAACCAAGTGGCAGACTAATCTATTCTCAGATTTGGCACCACCCAGTATCTTTGTTATGTGAGAGCACATGTTATAGGATATTATGTTCAACGCTTCTTTCTTTGAAGTTGTTGATCACTTACTTAATGTAGGCATGTTTGATTATTTGTTTCTTGCTGAAGTTGGGGCTGGAAACATAACATATTCATTCATGCTTAAGTACTTTTAGCCGCAACGTATGGAGACAGATATGTGCCTGTTTTCTTTCACTTTTATTGTGCTTTCTTTTTGACCCGGAAATTGTCAATTAACTTTGTTTTCCGACTTGCTTCTACTAAATACTTCCTTTACACCAGTGACATAAAAAATACTGCCATTCAGATTTATGATGCTTTCCCAGCAAGCTTTCGGCGATGAAAGGAGAGGCTCTGAGCTGAGCTGACCTTTCTTTATTGAAAATTGTTACTAAAGCTCATGGATCGAAAGGTTGAAGAGTAAAAGTTCTTTTTAGATCCTTAGGAGTAGGTATAGTCGAAAAAAAACTAACCTGGATCTTTTTCACTACAGCCAATTATTTCAGGATGACAAAGTGTTTGTGCCTTGGAATTGATTCTGATTGTAGACAAGAAATCTTAAGACAATTAGTGATACAATGAGCTATGCTTCTCGTCTAGGGTGGATAGGGATTTGGATAATGGATTGATACTGAAATCGCGAGGTAAAATAGATGATCTTATAAAAAGAATAAGAAGAGTAGAAGGAGTCATACAACTCTTCCATTTTTCCAGCACAAGAAGTTCTTAATATTTCATAGAGCCTTTTTAAAATTTTATAGTATGTTATTTCATAGAATCTTTTAAAATTTTATAGTATGTTAGTGAAAAAAAGATTGTGGACTTATCATTTTGTTACAATTGAAATAAATATGTATTAGAATAAAAATTTACAAAAGTTTAGTGTATAAATTATGTATTAACTAGTTTTTGGAAACCAAAAAAGATAGTTTTTTGACGCATTTATTTATTAAAAAAACGTGTGTTAAAATTCTATAAAATACGCTACCTGGGCATTGTGTAAGTCAGGAAGTCATGCTCATACGCTACCCGCGGCAATACTCGGCTCCATAGTAAAGCATGCGTACCCGCTGACGAAGCAAAAAACCTGGAACCCTAAGTTATTTTCACATCACATGTATCTTTGCGTCTTTCCCCTGCCAATTACTGTTTTGCCGACAATTTCAGATTTTTCTTTGAATTCTTGCCTGCCAGTCCTTTGAAGAAAAATCATGAACTTATCGGTTTGAAGTTTACCCCATATGTTTAACACATATTTACAAGAAATAATGAAATTGTGTTTTCAAAAAAAGAAATTTACAATTGACATTGCAAAAAAGCAAAAATCAAGAAATTCATAAATTTTCTTTCTCCTCGCGAAACAAAAATTCTGTTGTTTTTTCATACTGTGTGTTGAAGATGTTCTAGAATTTGTTCTAGATCTTTGCTATGTATGTATGGATGGAATTTTGATGTGCAGAAAGTTGTGCTCAATTTATTTATTATTTTACTTCATCATATGAAGTTGTGTACATCTTTTGAAGGATCATCTGAAGTTGTACCTTCTTTTGAAAGATCATTTTGGATGATCATCTGAAGTTGTACTTTCGTTTGAAGAATCATTTAAAGTTGTACTTTCTTTTGAAGGATGAGATGGATTACGAGTTTGAACAGTGTTTCTGACATTGAGCAGCGAAGTAAATATCAGATATATCCACTGTTTTTGTTGAACCTAAACTGCCCTAAATAAACTTTATATGATTTGACTTTGGACCTTTAAAGATCTCTGTCGAATTTAGGTGTGATTTTTGTTGGCATTTATGACTTAGACTCCTACTTTATGCTTACCCAATCATTTCTGCTTTTCTTTAATTGAATTTTAAAGTCTTTATGCTTACCCAATCATTAAAAGCACTGGTCATCACTTGCTCGGAATTTTTACTTTGTGTACCATATGTAGGTTAAGAGAGAAGTGAAAAGAAACAAAAAGGTTAGGTGGGGAAGGTGTGGTTCTTCTCTTTATTGAGTATACTGTCGCAATTCTCTAAGACTTAAAGTAACTTGCCGGTGAGATATTGCAGTATCAACATTTTATCACTTTACTTTTCTCTCACTACTTTGGGAAAACCCATAGATAAGAATATAGTTGTGGAAACATATCACTCCCAATCTGTTGCTATTGCCATTCCCTGCGATTCCTCTTTCAAGATATACCTTGAATTGTGAGTTAAATAAAGAGGTCAGGGCCTAGAGTTGAAAAGCTACACTGGAGAGTGCACTGTCAGGAGAGAGATTAGGTTTGCAGAATTTCGTGGGTAAGTGGCTTCTGAAAAAGCGTGATCCCTGAGAATCTAGATTCCTCAGTTCAGATAGAAGTTCAAGTCGGTGATTGTGGCCTTTCACCTCTTATTGTCACATTTATATTCAAAAATCTTCAAGGCTATTTTTAAATTTCTGTAGATACTTTCTAAAACTTTATATCTTCATCACTTTCATAAGATGATCCATCATAAAGATGTGGAGTTTTGTCTTCCATGAAGTTCAATAAGACTTGTTTTCTCTCGAGCTGATTAAATTGTTGCTTAACACGGCACCTCAGGTGGGTCTATGAGATTTTGGAATTATATTTCCATTTCATGGTGTTTCTTCTCCGTCTCATAAGGCTAACGGATGCATGCAGCCACGATGGGTTTCAATGCTTTTGGTGAAAATACATTACCTTCACTTCTCTGTTTTTATTACTCCACTCTCTTGTATAACTCATAATGACTATCAACCTGTTCTCTCTTGGATTAAAAACTGCTACTTTGGGCATGGCATCCCTTCGTGGGTCCACTTTGAGATTTAATGGAAAAGTTCCTTTTTTGGACTATTTCTCTCTGTGTCGCATACGTTAACTGATGCTGCAGCCATGCTGGGTTTTCAAAACTTTACGCTAAATCTGTTTTTGGCGCCAGTGTGCAAAGTTTAATATTTTTGTCACCAAATCACCCTTTTGGTGAAACAGCACGAGCCCTCTACTTTTCTTGTTCTTTATTACTCTTTCTGGTATAACTGAAAAAAAGCAGTTTAACAAAGGTTCTGCTCTCTCTTGAAGCTGATCACTCGTTGCTGTTGCTTTGACATGGCATAGGGTGGGTATATGAATTTAGGAGGAACTTTCACAGTTTGATGACTGGCATTTTCTGTCTCATAAGGCTAATTAATGCCTGCAGCCATGACAGTGAGAAACTAGAACTTGAGGCGATCTTCGCATCATTCTGCAGAAGCCTATCTGCTCGGAGCTACTACAAAAGCAGTCTCCTCAATGTGATCCATCTTCCACCCCAAGTTGGTGTGTGGACAGTGTATTGTCTGTGTATAGTAAGTTAACAAATTTCTGGGAGTTTAGGTTTGTCTTTCTGACATTATCTCAAACAAATATGTTGTAATTCACATGACCTGATGTGTTCTCCTCGTCTCACGTTAAAGTTCGCTTTCATCCTTTCTTTCTCTTTCACTTTTCACCCACTTTTGAAGATTCTCTTGGACGCATTCTTATTAATCATGAAAAGCTAGAGATTCGATGTCTAAGTCTCCTAGGCCCAGTCTCTTTCATATTCCATCTCGCTTATAACGGTGTCAGACTCTCCGTAATAGACTCTCATGCATGACATTGTTTATTTCAAATTTTCAGAATTTGCACTAGAAACACGCATGGTTTCTTATATTCTGGACCAAATGGGATGGACTTCCATCCAGGATACAGTTGAGTAACTTTTTAAAACTATATCTCAGATGTTTTTTTTGCGTCTTCTCTATTCTGCTAAAATGATGGATTGTTACCGCTTTCAATATGAATGCAAACTGTCTTGAACGGAGAGTCTAAGAATCAGGATAACCTTGATAAAACCTGCCTAGTGGGTCAAAAGTTCTCACAACTGGTGGATAAGAGAATATAGGATGTGGTCGGCACAAGTCTTGGTATAATTGATCAAGGCCGATTCTGGGCCCTTTGTAATAGTCCATTATTCTGACTCATGTGTTTCCTCAATTTTTTTTATTATGCATTTACTTTAAAGATTGTTTCTCTTAGAGATTTTTTGGTTGAAAACTCATTAGAAAATAGAAATCATACCATAAACTTCCTCATAAATGTATAATATTTGGTTGGTCGGTAAGTAAAGTAATAACTGCATACTATGCCATCACTCTGTTATCCACATAGGAATAGCTCGACATAACTTAATGCGACTTGGTTGGCAGTATTTTACTGTTCGTTATTAATTCTTATTACTTCCGGCTGGAATCTAATTATTAAATCTTATGATGGAAGAATATGTAAAAATAATTGGACTCCTAGACTCTTCCTCCCCCCCCCCCCCCTCCCCCCCCCCCCCCCCCACAACACACAATAAGAAAACATGTGTTTAAACAATGCACACGCGTGTATTTACACAAGCAAAACTCCCTTTATATTTTATTCATGCATATCTGCGCCTAAACTCATCTTACTATTCATCACCGCGTAGGATCCTCTACATTACATTACTGTCATAACATTTTACTTATTATAACTGGATAAACAGTCCCAGCATGACTATACTTTAACCAAAGAATTCTTGCGAAGGCGGTTGTTTTCTGATAATAAGGTTCCAAACCATGTGTTTTTTTGGGCGTTAGTCTAACTGATGTAGAATTTCGTCTAACAGGTTAGTCCATTTACACTAACTAGTTCTCATTATAAAGTTTGATACATTTGAATTTCCTCTCGAATCTTGAGAGTTCTAAGTTCTAACTTAAGATATTTAGAAAAAAATTTACAGATCTTTTGGTTCTTGGATTGCACATGACTTTCCACTTTTCTTATTGTTATTACTCTCTCAGGTATAACTCAAAATGATAATCAAGCATGTTCTCTTTTGAGCTGAAAAACTATTGCTTGGCATGGCATCTCACGTGGGTCTGTGAGATTTTAAAGAAAGTTCTATTCAGGGTGTTTATTCTCTGTCTCATAAGGCTAAATGATACATGCAGCCATGACAGGTTCCTAATCTTTTGAGCTGATTCGTTTTTTGACTGGGCAGAGTTCAGTTTCTTTGCCGCCTCTCACCGAACCACCCTTTCGTGATATTATGTATGCACTACTTCTTTTCCTTATTCTTATTGCTCACGCTGCTCTTGATTTAAATACACACATGAGATTTGGAGTTTTTCAATCCTTCGATGAGCAATCAAATGTGTTGCCTGTCTAGGTAAGAACTCCAACCACAACGGCACTTAAGGTGGGTCTATGAGATTTTGGAAAAGTTCCATTTTTTTTGGTCTTTGATGACAGGGGACCCCGCATAAGCACATGTCTTCTGTCCTCATAGGCAAACTGATGCTGGCACACTACTGGGTTTTCAAAGCTTTTGAGCAATGGTGTTTTGGCATCGCAAGCTTTCAATTATTTATACATATCATGAAGTTAAGTACATGTAGCATTTTGCAAATCAGTCTTACAAAGGGAAGGTACAGAACTGTAGTTGTTAATCAACAAAGATGAGGAGAGTGACATCAACTATTAGGAGTACGAAGGGGGATTATGGATTATTGGGAATAAAGCTAAACAATGTGTAGCGAATACAGAAGGTTGGAGGGAACTGCTCACCTCCATTCCGAACCTTTACTTCACTTTAAAGCTTGTTCTTCTTTAGCATTCCGTCCTCCCTCTGAAGGATCGATGCCGTTCTAAGTGGTAGAAAACCAAAGCATGACTAAACACTTTCTTCTCGTCTAGTTTTGTTCGATTCTGGAGGTACAATACCACAGTTTATCCTCAGTTCTGTTCTCCTATGATTAGAAAGCAACAATATCTAAAAAGATTCTTTTTCCTGTGTTTTTATAAGAAAATGTTTTGTTTCTTGAATAATACAGGTTCCTGTATTTTGGGTGTGAGTTTAACAGATTTGGGCATGTTCGATTCTTCTTCAACATTTAAGGTCATTGACACCCACCTAGCTCTTCATATTCACTCCTTCATCTTGATTAAAGTCTATCTTTTTTATTGTGGAATCTTGCTTAGGTTCATACACTTAAATGCCGTGCATGTTTCTCCCTCTAATAAACTCCCCTGTTAAAACGTTACTATACTAAAACTCGAGCCTCAATTAACGCCTTTATTTTTTTCTCCTCTCCTCATTTTTCCGTGTGATTATGCATGCAACAAGAACTGTAGGATTGACCTGAAGGCTTCATTAAAGCGAAACTCTGAAAGATTGTGCTTTTTATAAACGTTTTTTCTTTTTCCCCGTTAAAGTCACTTTAAATGCGACTTTTGGTATGCCACGTCTACTATTTTCCATTTGAATTTCCCCTACATCACAACTTATTCAAAATGGAGACAAATTTTATTAGGTTTGTTTCTACACTTAAGCTACTCTATTATATCCATTGCTAATCCTGGAATCTATTCATCGCAAAGTTAGGTAAACTAAATCTTCGCGGGTGGCATTTGGTTATGAAGTTTTTCAAAATTGACTTTTTCTATCTACTTAAGAGTTTGGATTGTTCACGCATCCGAAATGGTGATTGTTGTAATTGACGTAATTCTTTAACAAAAAATGTTGTTAGAATATAAAAACGGATAAACAGGTGATTTTTGATCATGTTTGTCATAGATATTTGGTTATAAATTCAAGAAACAGTTACTTGGCAATTTTTGCGAGCTTAGAATTATGAGAATCATGCCCACAATTCCTCTAACATGGAATGGAAGAATCGAAAACCAAATGGATAGGTGCTGAGAGATTCCATATATAGTGTGCTATTTAATATTGCAATCACAAACACTTGTTTATAAGAACTTAACGTTCTATGTTGAAATACTTTCTGAAAATTAAATAAAATGTCGATTTTATCCCCTCCCCCTTCCTGCAGTAAAGATTATAATTCAAACAGGTTCTGGGGTTTGATTTTCTTGATTGCCTTCCAAATGCCTTTTTTTATATTTCACTAGGGGCTTTTTTGGATCTTCAATTATATGAACAGTTGTTTATGTTAATACATCCCCCCCATACTTTCTTTCTATTATTTATTTTTATTACTTTCTAATACTCTCCTTTATTTCATGCCGTTGGTGTTGATTTGATTTTACGACCAAAGAATCTTATAATAGAGATATTCTTTTTGGATCGATATATAACCTGTATAATTTTTTTGAATTATCCGATCTAGGACATGTCTTGGTAAACTTCATGAAAGACTTTTATAGTTTAGTTTTTTTGGTGGATCGATGAAGGGAAATATAAGTATAGGAACGAGTACTATTAATATATCCTCTCCGTCCAAACCTTTATAATTAAAATAGTTGTCCATCAATACTAGTTCAATTTTTTTAAAATCTATAGATTAAATTTACTTTTTGTGTTATTTTTTAACCTTTGTAATTAAATACTATTTATCATCCCCAATATATTTTAAAAATATAAATTTAATAAAAGCCAATGGATAATAATCGATTCAATCTCTATTATTTATTGTTTTTTATTTTTTAAGGAGTACAGAACAAGTCATTAAGTGGACACGATTGTTAGACCGAAATAACATTTTATAATTTTATACGAAAGGATTAAATTTTGATAGTAAATTTATATGTAAATCAACCATCAAAATTGGTACAAGTTAAAATATCCAAAGTAATAACTTTTTTCTTAAAAATCATGAGCTCTTTTTATAATTTCTTTTTATTATCAAGGGACTGGAGTAGTGTTCTTTTTTATTAAGCATAATCATTATTATTAGAGTAGTTTTCATGTTTTTTTTTTTCCGCGTCTTTTATTTTCTTAAAAGCGCGTCTTAGAAATTGAATTCAAGTGGAGGTTCATTCAAAGCTCCTCAGGATACATTTCAGTCTTAATGTTTAAGGGATGTCCAGAAGTTTTCTTTTCTAGAATTTGTTTCTGTACAACCTGTTTTTGAATTTGCAGGTCCCTTAGTATTTCCTTCTTGCGTCCACCTTTACGGAAGACATGATTTTGGTTGAACATTTACTATAAAATTTTCTCTTTGGTTTTGCCAACGTTGTTTTTGTTTCATTTGACCTTTTATAAATCAAATCGACTCTTTATATGATAGCGAAGCTTACTCTTTAAGTACCTCCTCATTAATCTTATTTCTCTTTTAATGTGTTGAACCCGGTCACCTCTGTTAATAGGGGGAGGCCGCCTTTTATTTCAGACGGATTGGTTATAGACGTATGGTGTGTAAATGCTTGCTGGCCAAATCTGCCCTGAAAACAGGCATATGTCTCAGGCATGCAATGCTGGATGATCGGGTATGCTAAATTCATTCTTGCTGGTTGCAAATGCGAACATACAAGATTTTGATACCACCACTCACGGTCCCTGTGTACTTTGCCGGAAATTTAGTTTTCTGATACTTTCCACTTGATCACGATTTCCCTCATGATCTTCATGGGTTTTTAGGTCTCATTTTAGCATCGGCTATAAATTAATCTTAGAGGCAGGTTCACAGGGTTCAAAAGCGCATATGGGTTGGTAGCATGTGTCTTGGATCAAGAAGAACCTATATAATTTTTTTATGAAGTAAGGTGATTCATTGAAAGCATCAAGACGGTGCAATGTAAAATATTACCCAAAAGAATGGGTCTGCTCCTGTTACAGAATTATACTCAATAACTAAAGAACAGACAACAGCAAATTAAGATCAACAGTGTCACAACGCGCCTTGTGAACAACCATATTAAGGTAGACTACACGTTGGATTTGAAATCCCATCTAAACCCTACGATGCATGTCATCCCAGATGCCTAAAAATAAGCAGCAGATCACCATACCCCATTTTTTTTTGATGGGTTTTTTCCCACTCTCCACAACACCCAGCTCCTCAAGGCTTCATTTAATACTTTGCATGACCCGGTAATTCCAAAAATGAGACGAATATACTCCATATGACTGCATGCTAACTTTAATAGTGCAAAAATAGATGCCTATACGAAAACAAACGACACGGGCGTAATTGATCCACAAGTCAAAGGTTCTAAACCTCTAGCAAACTGTAAGTACTTGCTGCTATCCTTTCCTCTAACCTCACTGCATTTGGACTGTATCTTTATCTGAAGCCATTTTGTGGAACTTCTCTCACTATTACAAAACTTACCCATCGAGTGGCAGAACTATATCTGTTCTCAGGTTTGCACCCGGAGCTTTGTAGGGGAGAGGCCAACCATCAAGATATGAATTTTCAACTTTTTTTTTTCCTTTTAATTTATAACTTTGTCTGGTTTAATGATTATATGAGAATGAAGATTTTGATATACGTATCATGGATACATGCTAAAAATTATCCTGTGCTTTGTCAGTTGAAATCCTGATATGGTGCAGCAATTTTGAAGATGCGGGCCTTTCTTTCACTGGCAAGATGAAAAATGGTTGCGGTGCTGGAGATTAATAACCTTATTAATAATTGAAATTGTGAAGTCATGATAGATATTAGTAGTACTTTCTTATTGGTTTTTTATTAGAATTGAATTTAATGAAACCATTGAAATGGAAGGATTGGAGTTTTCTTTTTTCTTGTTGAAAGGCCCTCACTTGCACAACTGTAAATAAAATAAGTACTTTAATTTTAAAAAGTTCTGACTTGTACTATTTTGAATGAAGATACTCGATTGGGCGACTGTGTATTCACCCCACGTGGTCATTTCTTTCATGGAACTCTACCCTTCTTTTCTTTTCTTCTTTGAAATGAACATGACGAAAACAAGGAATCTAGACTTTTTGATTTAGATGTTTCTTAAAGTGAAAATTGTGGTCAAGTTTAAGAGTGGGAATTATGTGTTCCTCTTATTTTGTTAAATGTTTTGAGGATCATATGATGGGCCTGCTGAGAATATGTTCAGGCCGTGCTTTTATGGACCTAGTTTCCAAAAGACAATCAGTGAGCCTCTTCAATGAATTAATTATGTTCCTTTGTTTGCTACTTTCTGATCAACCAGGGCATATGCTTTATATGAAAATTTATAGACCTTTTTCTACCTCCTAGATAATGATGCTCCATTCTATTATCACCAGTATTCTTTTTTTTTCCAAATGCATATTCTTTATTCACACAACAGCACTTTCTTTTTTCCGTGATATTTTTTTTACTTCTTGTAATACTGTTCTTTTTCTTTTCTGTTATATAGAAAAAAGAAAGTTTGTTATTATATGTTGAATTGTGAACATCTTTCCTCTAACGCGTGCACAGTTTGCTTATCTTAGGCAGATCTCTCTTTCTTAGTTTTACGCTAGACTAATGTATGATTTCAGCAAGAGCAGCCAGACGGACTACTATAGTGAGTCTAGCGTCTACTAGAGTAGAGTTAAGTGAAAAGGTATAGCAGCCTTTCCGAGCGAGCCTCTGGGATCTCCTGCTATAGGCATTTGATGACAATGGTAAGTATTAGTTTCTTTGACATTGATCTAATATGCATTTGATGTGCGGAAAGTTCTGCTCAATTTATTATATTAGTTCATCGTCTGAAGTTGTACTTTCTTTTGAAGGATGATCTAACTTTCTCTTGAATGATATCCTAAATTTGCATACTTTATTCTTGTCCAGACAAGTCATCTGACTTTACCACTTTCTTCTGAAGGACACTCGAAGTTGTACTCCGCTTTGAAGGATCCTGCAAGTTATCACAAGCCGATGGACTGGTGGTTATGGGAAAGAAATGGTGGTCTGTTTTTGGCAAAAGTTGCACATCTGACCATCCCTCGTTTCTATTTTTAACTTCCTGCAAGATTCATCAAATATTTCCTTTCCTGGACAACTGTGATGTTTGAATGAGTCCTACCGGATAGCATACATACTCAACAGTTGCACCATTATCTTGATAAAACTTCTTAGAGAAGCGCATTAAAAGATAGCAATGACGATGAACAATGTGGAAGTGTTTAGTTAGTGTTTTAGCAGCAATAAATTAGTATGGGTTTGTCTGACTTCTTTTCTCCAAATCCCAACTCTTGCTTGAAGAGCCTTTAAACAGCCATGAACCTGAGGCGCAGTGTAGGCTTTTGTTTCATCCTTGATCTCTCTTCTTGTTGGCCTTTTGCTCTCTGTTGTGGTCTGTATGGTCATCTTCATACCGTCTTTTCTTTACAATTATTTAGGTGCACATTTGTATGTTTACCTCAGTGTTTGGTGTATTTAACGAATGATTAAAAAATATATATTTGCTTTAAGAATGGCTTAGGAGTTTAAAAAAACAGACACTTTTCGACTACACATTTCGAAAAAATAAATTTTTTGGGTAGGGGAAGGAATATATATATTTTGGCTAAATTTTATATTTATTTTAAAAAGTTATTAAATAATATAATTCATAATTTTGGTATTCATAGATAAAATTTTGAATTAATAAATTTTATATTTTAAATCAATCTTAAAGATCGCACAAGTTCAATAAGTTATATAGTGATATAAACGGAATTTCAACATTATCATGGTAGCTTTTTTTTTTAAATAAATAAATATGTGTAGATAAAACTTTAACAAAAAGTTTAAAGTATAAATTAATGTATTAACGTTACCTAAGTTTTTTTGAAACCAAAAAACGAAAAAAATCTTTTATATTCTTTTAAAAACGCGTGTTGAAGAAAGCTTAAAATACGCTACCGGGCATTGTTGTAAGTCATCTCAACGAAGCCGGAACTTCACCGACGCCCGGCGGCTCGTACCTCCGGCGCCATATACGAATCAAAAACTCTGAGCCCTAAGTTAATTTTTCTCATGTATCTGCGTCTTTCCCTCCTTCCACTGTTTTGAGACAATGTCAGATTTCTCTGAAATCTTGCCTGCATTTCCTTTATAAGAAAAACAAATCAACTCCATGTATCTTTTTTAAAGTTAGTCTTAATGCATCTTTAGAGGAAATAAGTGAAATTGTTTATTTCATCAAGAAAATATTGACATTGCCCACATAATCCAATCAAGAAATTCAAGAAAATGCTTAGGCTGTAATATTCAGAATAGTTTCTTTGAGGAGTTGGGTTTCCCAACAAGCCGCATGTACCAACAACCTAGGATCGAATGTTGTGAAGTCTATACTATCACACACTTTTTTAAAGATAGTGTATTGATGTTTCTTGATGCTTGACACCCATCTTTTTCTATTGTTTTTGATGCCGATTTTTCTATGATGTACGGAAATGGTCCGTTGGTAGTCATAGGATCGCATGCATACTCAAGAGTTATTATCTTTCTCTTCTTTGAATATTAAAAGAGAATCGTATATATTAATATTTGGATGCTAGAGGAAGTATCCTTCATTTTGCATTGACATACTCTATGATTCTAATAGGGATTAAGGAAAAGTTAGAATAGGCTCTAGAAGTGACAATTCTTATTTTTCGTTGATTAGTGACGAGTGGGAGCAATGTAAGCAGAGGATTTTGTTTGGTTCCTCTAGTTTCCTCCGACTGCAGACCATGACTAGCTCAACTTTAGAAAAAACTGTTGCATTTTTTTAGGTTCTAGAAATTTTGTTTCAACTGATTACGTTGTCGATTCTGTCGACATTTTGGCTATGACTGAATCGCAATTTACTGACTTCAATGCCATGTGATTTGTTAAAACGCTGGTCATACACTACACGCTCAGATTTTATACTTTTGTGTACCATTGGTGGGTGGGGTAGGTTCAGGAGAGGATGTGGTTGTGGCTTAACATCAAGAGAAAAGAACAAAAAGGTCAAGGTGGTAACGGTGGGTGCTACTTCTCTTTTTTTTTTGATGAAGTAAGTAGATTCATTTCAAAGCATAGAACGATGCAAGCTTACAAAAAAACGATATATCATTTAAAACTGACAAAAAAAAGGATTTTGTAGCCTCATTCCTAAGCTATAGAGCTAACAAAATCCACGAAGAGTTTATAAATTATTTACAGGGGTCGTTTGGCCCAACTAAAAAGGCCTAACTAGACTCTGCCATCGCCAAGATCTCTAGACGTTTGAAATTCCATCCATCGAAACATCTCTTTGTTCCCTCTCTGGTCCATAAACACCAAAGATAACACCAGGATCAGCATCGACATACTCTTGGTGGCTTTGTCAACATCCCGTTGAATTCCAACTTTCAAGAGCATCCTACCAAGATAGGCCAAAAAAAACACAAACTATCCATAGGGGTGGGCACTGGGCAGTGCAGTAGCCAAGTGGTGACACTTTCTGTGTGTGCTTGTGGCATAAATAGAATCAGTTAGCAAGCTGGATTTCCTTTTGGAGAGAGATTATCCGTTGTTAGGGCATGAGTTATGTAGTGCTTCCACGAAACGAATCACCTTTCGTAGGTAATTTTTGTCTTTGTCCATTATGCAGGTGTATTCTCTCTTTATTGAGTAACCATGCGATTCTCTAGATAAAGTACTCTGCCGGTGAGAAGCAATTGCCATATCAACATTTACACTTCTTTTCTTTCTTTTTCTCTCAATCTACTTTTGGAAACCTAGATAAGAATATAGTTGTTGCAGTATCCTCCTCATCTGTTTTGCTATTTCCATTCCTGCTCCTCTTTTTCAGATACACATGTTGAATTGTGGAGTATTAAAAAAAAGAAGGCGCAGGGCCAGATGTTGGAAAGCTACACTTGGAGAGTGCACTGTCAGGATAGAGATTGATTTTGCAGATCTGGAAAACCGATGGGAGAGAGTTCTTTGCCAAGAGTTTGTCCGTTTCAAGAAAGGTAGCAAGAAATAATAATAAGAAGACTGTTCATTATGGTGATTACTCATGCCAGGTAAGTTTCCTTAGTGCTTGTTTTGTGTTAGTATCCAATGAATCACAGAAAAATTGGGCAACTAATTGATATTACTTTTCCATGCATGCTGAACCAGACGTTTAAGGAGCACTGCATCATCTGCAAGGAAGCTATCTGCTCGGAGCTTCTACAGCAGTCATACCATCAGTGTGATCAAGCTTCCACTTTCAAGTGTGGATGACGGGTGTATCACGATGTAAGGTAATGAATATCAAATTTCTTGGGAAGGGTTAGGTCTCCTTTTCTTATATTATCTCAATAAAAAACTGTGTTGGTTACTCGACCACTTGATGCGTTTCTCTCTTCAAGGTCAGTGGTTACATGGAAAACCCTTTTTTGTTTAAGTATCTGGATAAGGCAAATTCCTACACAAGCTCGCAAGGGGGAGTGTACAAAGTACAACACGCACGTTGATGGGAGTAAAGAAGGTAAAACCCATTTTTTTTCTGCATTGCTCCTGACCTGAGTAAAGCCTGAACTTTCTAGCGCATGTTTTTTTAGACATCTGAAGTCACCCATTATACAAGGTAAAGGAGGACTGCACAAGTCCACGCGATGGGGAGTAAAAAATTGGTAAACCGCAAAATCCTGCCATTGGTTTCGGTTAGTGCAATTTTTCAAATTCTACTTGCTATGTCATGAATGGATGTCCAAACACGATGGTAAGTTTTTTAGGTTTCTTTGACCTGGATCTAATGAATTTTGATGTGCAAGAAAGTTGTCGCCGATTTATTCATTTTACTTCACACCCTTACAAGTTGCAATCAATCCACTTTCTTTTGAAGGATCATCTGAAGTTGTACCTTCTTTTGAAAGATCATCTGAAGTTGTACCTTCTTTTGAAGAATCATCTGAAGTTGCATCTTCTTTTGGATGATCATATAAAGTTGTACTTTCTTTTGAAGCATCACCCACTGTTGTACTTTCTTTTGAATGGTCACCTGAAGTTGTACTTTCTGTTTTACGAGATGGGTTACGAGTTTGAACAGTGTTTCTGACATTAGAGCATATTCACATGTATTTAGTTCAAACCTAAACTGCCCTAAAAACTTTATATGATTTTGACTTTGAGCCTTAAAATCTCTGTGAATTTAGGTGTGATTATTTCGTTGGCATTAAATATGACTTAGACTCCTGTATATGCTTATCCTAATCATTTCTGCTTCCCTTTATGCATTTTGCAGTCCTTTTTACAAGTTTCATCAATTTCTCGTAAAATTTTTTGATATTTGCTTAAATTCAATCTTCTTGGATCCTTGTTATCTTCAGGAGATTGTGAACAATTGCAGCGTATATGATTTCAGTTTTGATCAGGGTAACTAGAGGGGTGGCTCCTTCGCGTGAGTTTGAAAACTTGTAGGTCAATCTTGGCATGGCCTAATTCACAAAAAAAAAAAAATCTTTTTTTCAGAAAAAAATAGAGCTAACAAAAAATTTAGGTTGACTCATTCTTCGGCTGTGGAGGTTGCAACACACAGTCTTTGACCTATTAAATATGCAACACGTTGATCTTTGGTTTATTCTCGAGACTCAAGAGCTTTCAAGTATACTTTTTTATGTACCATTATGTTTCAAAAGGTATCAACTTACCTCCTTCCGGTTAGAGTTACTGATTAATTAATCTTTCTCTTCTTTGGGGAAGTTTTAGAGGGCGAATATCTATTCAATGATTTGGATCTAAAGGAAGTAACTCCTTCATTGGGGAACATTGACCAAAACACTAGCTGTAATAGTTTTAATCAGTTTCTAATAAATACTAAATCATTAATTAGAATGAGGGTATTAAGGAAAAGCTAAATAGACCTGAGAAGTGGACTAAATTCTTATTTTTCTTTATAAGTGGAGGACGTGGAGCAATCTAAGCAAGTACTGATGTTTGGTTCTCTTAGTTCCTGCAGACCAATGCACTAGATCAAATTTTGAGCGACACACTCTGCACCTTTAGGGTTTACGAATTTTGGATTTCAAGCTGAGTACATTGTCTTGATTCTGTAGACATATGCTATGTACCGGATAGGAAGCTATTGACTACCAATGCCAGTTATTTGTTTAAAGTGCTGGTCATCACTTATTCGCGGAATTTCTACTTTGGTATCATATGTAGGTATTAGAGGTGGTTGACTTATCGCCATGAACAAAAAATGTCAGGTGTGGTCTCCTCTTTTATTGAGTATAACAGTCGCATTCTCCCCTAGACTTAAGTAATTTGCCGGTGAAGCAATTGCCGTATCAAAACAGTTTAATCACGTTTCTTTTCTCTCAAGCTTCTTGGAACCTAGGTAAGAATAATAATTGTTGAAGTATCCTCCTCATATGTTAGCTATTCCAAATTCCCTGCTCCTCTTTGCAGATATACTTTGAATATAAGAGATATACGAGGTGCTTACACTGGATCTCCATTCCATGCATCCAAAGAAACTGATTGCGGAGTGTACGCACTGTCAGGGAAGATTGGATCTATGCCACATATTCTGTGAGGAAGTGCTTTCTGAAAGCGTGATCCCTGAGCCGGATTCCTCAGCATATAGAAAGTTCAAGTCCGTCTCTTGCTTATCGCCAGTTGGTGGAAACAGGAAGTCCATTTACACTAACTAGCTTTCATATTTCCATGTCTTCATACACCCTAAACATTAACATTATTTTCTTCATGTGGAATCTTGCTTATATTCTTTGCTTAATGCCGTGTCATGGTCTATGAAGAAATTTATCTGCACCACTTAACTATACCTCCCTATTTTTTACATTACTTCCTTCCTCTCATTTTCTTTTTATTATACAGAATTGGAGGGCGATGAATTTCGAAGATGGTGCTTTTATTTGTTTCTTCCCCTTCATATGTTATCTTTAAGTTGAAGTGTTTTTGGAAGTTTTGCGAGCTTAGATGCTTATTTGTTTTTTTAAATTAAAAGCTATAGCAAAATCTGAAGTTATTAAACTCTTTTCTAGGAGCTCTAAAAGGATTTCGCTCTATCTATAACCAAAAAACACTGATGTTCTTACCTTCCTAGTTTTATTGATCAATATTATTGTTCGTAATATGATTAATGTAGAGGTTTCAAGAAATAATTGAGAATAAATTTGTTGAATATTTTTAAGTTCTAAACTTAAATATTATAATAAAAACTTGCTCATTTTTGTGCGGTAAGACCTTAATATTCGAATTATAACCCCAAAATCTCTATTTAATTACGCATAATCATGAAGCAGCATAGTTATGGATGTTCTAGTCTCTCATTCTTCTTTTTTAAGGCTTATCTTTTTATTAGTGTACTTGCCCGCTTTTTGTGCGAAATTGAATGTATTTTTTAAATAATTAATGGCCTTAATTGATTAATTTTCAATAAGAAGTGTATAAATTAAAACAATACCAATTAAGTCAAGGTCTTGATGTTGTCTATACAAAAACTTGCTAGAAAGGTATGTTCAAACTTTAATTTTCGCTTGACATTTTGATAAAAAGAAAAAAAAAACATAAAACGTAACTGTCCAAAAAACAATTAAGTTGATTTATAAACATTATATGGAGATTCTCTTGCAAATTGCAAAAAAAAAAAAAGAATTGAAACCGGAACATATAATAAAAATGTTATATTTATAAAAAGTCCTGATGTCCTTAGTAATTTGATGTGTATTTAATCTACACTAATAATATAAAATTTATCATGGTAATAAAGTTTAATAATTTTTTTTTAAGAGAACATGAAGTGTTGGTTGCACAAAGGTAAAGCAATAGTTGTATCCATGTTTGTCCCTAATACATGTAGCAGAGTGGAAGAGTTTTTATAACATTAATCTAATTTTTATTGTAGTCTATCACCAAAAAAAAAAACAATATATGATTATAATTATTCAAAAACAACTCCTTTAATGTCAAAAAATAAGATAGATAATTTTTACTTTAAATAATTAAAGAGTTTAAGAGTGAAAGAGTTTTTTTTTTTTTTACAGATACATACATATAAAGAAGTGGAAGGAGTTTTATTTTTTTTGATAGAGTGGAAGAGTTTTATTCAACCTCACATTATTTATTACTCAATTGTATCATCACTGAAAAATATTATGATAATAGCTAATTAAAAGATCATATATTATCACCAATGCACATTTGTTTATAGCCATAACTAGAACCGACTGAGAATTTTTTCTTCATTCTTTTAAGTTAAATAATTATGGTTAATTTATTAAAAAGTTTTAAAAATACCTAAAACGGATGTCTAATATAATAGAACACAATAAATCATATATCTTTTAATATATCGATATCTAATAATTGGGTGTGGTTTGGTAATGGGGAAATGTTTTTCTGAAAAATAAGTAGATTTGGATTTATTTTCTCATATTTTTGGTGTTGAGATAGAAAAATATTTTCGAAAATGATTTTTTTAAGTGTTTAATTTTATGAAAAATGTTTTTGAAAGAATTTTTATTTGTAATTAGAGTACAAATATTTATGAAATTAAAAATATTTTTTAAAATCAAAGTTATTATTTTTTGGGGGTGGTGGTGGGGTGGGGTATTGGGTGGGGGTGTGGAAAGGGGTGAAGGAGTGAAAAAATAAAAATTTGAAGTTGATAGTATTTTAAAAAATAAAATATTTTTTTTTGGGAGGGGGGGTGTTAGAAGTTTAAAAATAAAAATTTGAAGTTGAAAATAAAAGCAAAATTAATTTTTTGGAGAGGGGTTGGGGTTGGGGGGCTGGCCAATTGGGGGGTCAGAGATCTGCCGAAAAAATAAAATTTTGAAATTGAAAATATTTTTTAACATTGATTTTTCCAAAAAAAATGTAATTTAAAATTGAAGGAGAGTTTTGGAAAATATTTTCCTTAATTTTATTTTTTACAGCGTCCATTTCTTAAAACGCGTGTTAGAAATCTATAAAATAGCTACCTGGGCTTGTTGTAAAGTCAGGAAGTCATCTATGCTTCATAAACGCCAAACACCCGGCGGTCGTACTCCGGGCCAGACTACGCTGCTATAACCGCCGACGAAGCAAAACTGATAAACCCTAAGTTAATTTTCTCCCATGTAGTCTGCGTCTTTCCTCGCATTCACTGTTTTGACTGACAATGTCCAGATCATATTCTTTGAATTCTTGCCTGCATTCCTTTTAAGACAAATCAAGAATCTTATCCATCTTTTTGAAGTTACCACCTGTATTCGTAAGGCATATTTACAGGAAATATGAATTTTTTTTCAAGAATTTATTGACATTGCACATATCAAGAAATTCAAGAAAACTTTTCTCTTCTCCTCCAAAACATTCTGTTGTTTTTCTCTTCTCGTATTGTGTGTTTGAAGATGTTCTAGAATTTTGTTTTTGAGTACTGTTTCTTGTTGTTTCGAAGGATTGTTGCAGGAGTTGGTTTTCAAAGCCGATATGAAATTAATGTGTGGAAGTTTGTTCTCGAATCCCACTCACACAACTTTTAAAGATAGTGTATCGATGTTTCTTGATGCGGACATCATCTTTTCTATTCTGTTGATGCAATGTACATAATTTCTTTGCCCAACAACTATATGTACATAACTTGGATGGTGTTGTAGTGATAGGATGCACAATGCATTAACTCAAAACTATAGGCCGTTCTGGCGGTTTGTGTTCATTTGGGTTTGCATATATAATCCGGAAGGCCGCAATGATGGTTGTGCATTCTCTGAAAGAGTCTCTGGCTAAGATCTCCCTTGTGCTTCCCATGATCCTCCAGATATCGAAATATGTTGACAATTGAAAGCCTGTCTCGGTTATACTAGCTAATTTAAGGATATTGCCATCTGAGTTTTCTTTGAATTTTGTAAATTTGTGTGCAGTGAGGATGAACTACAGGTTTTTTTGCACAGCAATGCTTCTCCTTCTCTCCGTGCGCCCATATTGTCCCTGGATTTTCATTCCTTGAGTTCCCTTAACAAATTGAATCAACATGTGGTTTCTATTCAAGCACATGGCAGGTCTTGATATGTTAATGAATGATGTAGAAACGGCCCAATTTAATGATAAGAAGATGTTGATAAGTTATCCTTTTTTTACATTTTGTTTCTTTAACAACCACTATTTAATCTTCATTTGAGTTAACATTTACTATAATCTGAGACCATGTTCTCAGGGTACCCCCATGTGTCTTTTCATGTAATGTGTAAAATGATGTTATTCTTTTCCTTTACATTTGCCATCTAGTTATACAATTAGTTTGTTTTGTGGAATTGGTGAAACGTACAACAAGGCACAATAAGTATATACTATATGTGATGGCCGGTCAGTGATTATTGTTTTTTTTAGTGTTGTAATGTAATATGGTGTCGATGATCAAATGAGAACGTATTCAAGTCAAATTACTAAATCTGCATACTGTAAGTACTTCGTTGCAATCACCTCCTTTCCGCCCACCTCCCTGCATTGCGTTTTCCGTTCTTCTTCCCATCTGAAGGACTTCTCGTCTATTGATATTACAAGTGTCTCTCAACTATATGCTATTCTCAGATTTGTCCACCCCGAGCTTTGTATGTGGATCGGCACTGTTTTAATATTAATGTTCAACGCTTTCTTTCTTTAAATTGTTGATCGCCCGCACTCTGTATGTAGGCATGTTTTGATTATTTGTTTCTTTAGCTGGTTGAGCTGGAACATACATATTCATAAGCGTAGGTACTTTTAGCCCAACCTTATGAGACAAAAGCCATATGTGCCTGTTCTTTCATTCAATCTTGTATTGTGCTTTCTTATTGGAAACCGCGACATTTTTCAATTAACTATTGTTTCGTCTGCTTCCTTTACACCAGTGACATCAAAAATACTGCCATTCAGATTGTTATGCCATTGCTTTCCCAGCAAGCTTGGCTTGAAAGGAGAGGCCTCTGAGCTGAGCCTGACCTTTCTTTGTTGAAAATTGTTACTACAAAACTAGGATCGAAAGGTTTGAAGGTAAAGTTTTTTTATACCATTAGATAGGTTATAAAAATAACTAACCTGGTCTTTGTCTATGCGCCATTTTGGTGCCTTGGAATTGTTGATTGTAGACAAGACAATCTTAGAATTATTGATACATGACTATGCTCTCCTCTAGGGTGGACCGGAGGGACTGATAAATGGATTGATACTGGAAATCAAGGTAAATTAGACTTAATAAAGGAAATAAGAATAGTAGAAGAAGGTCAACAACTCTTGTCCATTTTTCGCAGCACATGATGAAGTTCTTTGCCACATTGATTCTGCAAGAAGGAAGCAGGAAATAATAATATTAAGACTGTTAATGATGTGCACTCTTGCCAGGTAATTTGTTTGTATTGCTTGTTTGGCTAATAATCAACGATGACAGGAAATTTGTGCAACTATTAATTTCCTTTCCATCGTGGTAGAAACTAGAGCTGCCATGGGGACTGCACTCATTCTGTAAAACTATTCTGATCGTAGCTTCCATGGCAGATCCCCCCATCATGTGAGCAGGTCCCTTTCCACCCCCCCCCAGTTGGTTGTGATTGCTTATTTTTCAGATTGAAACTGTAATGTTTATCAAATTCTTGGGAGGGTTCTGATTTATCATCAATCAAATAAATTAGTAGCTTTCACGATCTGAACTGGTTCTCTCTTCAGGCCAAGTGCGAAAATAAAACTGTTAACCATCTGAATAAAAATTACCAGGTAACGGGAGTGCACAAGTCCACATCAAAATGGAATCAAAATAAGGTAAACTGTGTCCTGCCATGTGTTCCTGCCTGACTTGAATAAAGCTGAAATTTTTCAGTGCATGTTTCAGTTAATTGGCTTCATGTGTTTCACCCACTTTCCACAAAGATTATCTTTAACTGCGTTATTATGATCATGAAAACATTAGATATTACATTGTCTTTTTCTATGTCTTCTAAGGCGCATTTTTGTCTCTTTCAATTCTGTCTTTGCTATGCATGGGATGGATAGAACGACAGTAAGTTTTGAGTTTTCTTTGCCATTGATTAATGCATTTATGATGTGCACAAGTCTGCTTCAATTTATTATTTTTAACGTCTCACCTAAGTTGTGTCCTTTCTCTGAAGGATCATCTGAAGTTGTACTTCTTTGAAAGATCATCTGAACTTGTCCCTTCTTTTGAAGATAAACTGAAGTCGTACGTAATCTCGTTTTGGATGTCATCTGAAATTGTAACTTAATCTTTGAAGGCATCATCCGCAGTTGTACTTTCTTTTGAAGGATCATCTGAGTTGTCTTCCTTTTGAAGGATCATCTGAAGTTGGATCAGATTTTGAACATTTTTCTGACATTGAAAGTCAGCAGAAGTAGATCTCATATATATTCACTTTTTTTTTTGTTGAACCTAAACTTCCCAGGGGGGGATAAGGTTTATATGATTTGACTTGGGGTCTTCAAAGAATTATGTGGCACCATAGGTGTGGATACTTGTTGTCATTTATACTTATACTCCTGTTTTATGCTTACCCTATCATTTCTTTTCCTGCTCACCCTTAAATGAATTTTTGCAGTTTTTTTTTTTTTTACGAATCTACATCAATTTTTGTAATCCTAGAATATTTGCGCATCAAATCATCTTGGGGAGCCTTGCTAATCTTTCCGAGATTAGTGACATTCGCTGTATATTGATTTTTTTTTAGTAGGGTCAGGGGTAGAGGCTGGCTCTTGTCTCGAGGACTTGAAACTTGCAGGGCAATCTCGGTCATCACATAATTCAAATAAAAAAACATTGTATTTATAGAATTAGTTTAGAAACCTACCAAAAAATTTGGTTGATTTCATTTTCCTCACTCCGCCGAATGAAGGTTGGAAATGCAGCTTTGACACTTTTGATCTTTGCTATTTCTAGAGAGTAGTGTTGCTGGTCTGGGGCCATTTTAACTGTAGTTCATTCGTATGCTTGCTTTACACCTGCTACATCAAAATACAACACTATAAGATTAATTGCATCTTTCACCAGCAAGTTTTGGCTTTAATGAGAGGTCTAAGCTCTATTTCTACGTTTCCTTTGTTGCAATTGTTACTACTAAAAAACCATACGGATACCCAATGGATCAAATATGTAAGATTTCAGGTAAAGTTTCTTTGAGTTGTTAGTTTGTAGGATCCTAGGATAGGGTGTAACTCTTACTTGGCCGTCTTAGTTTTTGCCAATATTTTACAGCGACGAGACAAGCGTTTAGTCCTTGGAATTGTGATTGTAGACAAGATGTTTGCGTAAATAGTAATTATGTATTAAGCCTACATGATACAGTGTTGACTATATTTTTGCAGTAGGTAATTCTTGGGATTTGTCCTCTTTGTAAATATGGTTTCCGTGAATGCGTATTTTAACAAACCAACCAGTTTATAGAGGAAGCAAATGCACTCCAAGTCTTCTATTTTTCTCACCATTCAACAAATAAATATTATCTACTTCTACTACTGTCCTGATTGATCTTTTGTTTCCATAATTATTTGGAAGACCGAATGAAGGTCTTGCAAATTCCTCGAAATAGTCTTGCTCAGAATTTCCCTTGGCTTCCAGTTTCTGCCTTCAAAATTGTTAATATTGAAAGGTCAGTCTCTGTTATACCAGCTAATTTAAGGATATTTCCTTCTGGTTCCTTCGATTTTGTAAGTTTGAGTGCAGTGAGGATGATATACTTTGCACATGTGGTTCTCCTTCTCTGATGCTGCTATTGTCCAGTGGGGTTTGGCATTCCTCTGAGTTCCCTTAACAAACTGAATTGAAGTGATTGTTCATTCAAGCTCTCAGGATACCTTCTCAGGTCCTAACTACAGGCCCAAATTAATGGATAAGGGATGTGATAAGTTATCTTTTCTACACTTTGTTTCTGTAACAACCACTGTTTAATTTTTAGATTTGGTTAACATTTACTATAATCTGTAGACGATGTTCACAGTGTTCAAAAGCGCATATGGGTGGTAGCATGCGTCTAGGATCAAGAACAATGTATTTTCAAGTCAAAGATTCTAAATTTGGTAGTTGCTACTAAAGCTCAAGGGAGGCTGCCGAATGGATATCAAAAGGTTTTGAAGGTAAAGTTTTTTTGAGTTTTAGTTGGTAGTATCCATTAGGATAGGTATGAACCTACTAACTTGATCTCTGTTTACAGGCGACATTTGAAGGTAAAGTTCTTTTGAGTTTTAGTTGGCAGTATCCATTAGGATAGGTATAAACCTACTAACTTGGTCTTTTAACTTGGTCTTTTCTGTTGGCACGGTTTACAGGACGACAGGATGACAAGTGTTTGTACTGATGATTGTAGACAAAATTTTGGTATAACAGATACTCTGTGCAAGACTACCTGCGATTTTTGAAATCTCATGGTATGCTGTCTCATTGACAAATGAGTTTGTGCTTGTTTCGACAATATGAGATTATGACTAAATAAGGAGTAGCAAGCATCTATACTTGGATCAACTTAAATTGGCTCTAACAAGTTTTTACACTCTGGTTTTTGGACTTACTTCTGCAGTTGGTTAGAGTCCCACATTGTTTTTAGACTGAAATCCAGAAACTCTGCACAGACCCCCTTACATCAATGTTTTAATACTACAGAGGTGATTTCCTGGATCAACAATTCAAATTCTTTCAGCTAGCTCCATTTATAAATCAGACTGCCGTTGGAGTTCTGGAGGGGGGGAGTCTTACACAACATTCATAGCTGGCAGACAACTGAGGATGCTCCTCGTTCTAGGGAGTCCTCTTGAACTTCATAAGATTCAAAAATTATTCATGTGAGAAGGAAAGCATCAGTGGAGCTTGTTCTTAGCACAGAAAGCCTGATACAAGATCATCTTATATGGATTTCCTTTAAACAGATTGCTGAAAAAATAATGATTCTGGCCTACATCTTTTAGTCGAGACTGTGCCCCCATCTCCACAAATCTCCTGATAGCTATAGTTAAATATAACTCTGAGCATAAATTAATATATTTTGGTTTGTGAAGGACTTGATCTGATTCACAGCTGTCAACATTCTTCACACTTCTTTCTTGCGGCAACATTCCTTTCATACTTGTCTTTGTGATATTATACACGCAAGAACTTCAAGTACATGTAACCATTTTCAACATCAGTCTTAGAAGTGAAAGGTGTTGTAGTTAACAACTTTAACCCATCATTCACTGACATTCTCAAACTTTTACTACACTTTTATAGGCTTATTATCTTCATAGTCATATTCCCTCCCTCTGAAGGATATTGCATGTCTAAATATGGAACACACTATCCTGACGAGCACTTTCTTCCTCTCAGCTTCTTTTTCCATTCGAGCGTATCAATAACAGTTTTATATCAGTATGTCCTGCTCGTGTTGAAAGCGAGAAGAGATTTTTGAGGTTTAAGCCTTCAAGTGTCCATTCATGTGGCAGATTGTCTCTTAATGTTCTATTCCATGGTAACGGATGAGTATTTTACAGGCAAAAATCCGTTTCAATATTAATAGTCCCTGCAATAGCACAACTCGTTCATTATTTCCCCGCGTTAGGATCCAACATTCTTATTTATCCCATACACAGTTTTTCCTTATTAATCACCGCTAAACTTCCCTGCATGACTAATACTTTAACCAATAATTTCTCCACTCTTTATTATTGCAATTTTGTATATTTCTTTAAGAAATGGGGAGTGACATAGGGTGCTTATCTTTTGTCCATCACTTTGTGATCGTCTTAGTAGTGTACATTCTTATGTAGAAACTGAGGCCCATTACAAAATGAATGTGAGTCACCTGTTTTCATTCTTACACTCATTGTCATGTTTCTGCATCAATGCTGGCATGAATGAATTCCGATTTTTGAGAACGGCTTTAGAAGGTAATGATTGTCTAATACTCATGAGTGTCATTTCGATGTGTAAGTGTGTTAAACTTTGTTGATTATCAGAGTCCCATCATGGACAAAAGAGACTAACACCTGTCTTGATTTCAACGCAAGAATCAGTACGTTGATGTCATCTAATTGAAATATATTTTCCTTGTGCTGCTTGGCTTTTAGTGGAAACTTGAAAATCTTTATAATAGTACCATTGATTGAGTCTTATCATGCTTTTTTAAAGACCACCAAAGCCCGAAACACGGTTACCAATTATTACACAAAACTATACTTACCACATTCAAAAATGGGGTTAATCTGCAACATTCATTCTCAAGCTTCAAGATCATTTTACCAGTAATTATCCATTTCACATCAAAACTAGTCTCTGGAACTTGATAAATTTACCATTTTAACTGAAATTCTCATTCCCTTAAATTTTGCAAGTTCATTGAAGTTGTCTGAACACTACACTCTAGATGAGTATATTTAAGGTTAAAGTGGGAACTTAAATCTGATTCACAAGCCACCAACACTCTGCTCATTTCTTGCGGTAACATTCTGCTACTATCGGTCAAGCTTCCAATGGCGTCATCCCATAATGTTGACAATCTTCATTTCACACCCCGAGTGTTTGTGAAGGTGTACCTCTCTGATTTACATGTACATGTTATCAAATTTCTTGGGAGGGTGGAGGTTTCTTCTGATTTAAACGTCAATCACTAAATTATTATCACATAACCTGATGTTTCTCTCTTAGGACCATGTGAAAATAAAACTTTTTAACATCTGAATAGCACATTATCAAGGGCAAGGGGATTGCAACAAGTATAACGCATGGGAGTCAAAGTAAGGAATCGTATCCTTTCATTCTTCCTCACACTTGCAAAAGAGTCTGAAATTATCGGTGCCTGTTTTTAGTTAATTAGCTTCATTTCTTTCTACCACTTTTCAAGATTATCTTAGACTGCATTCTTATTAATCATGAAAGAATTAGAGATTACGATGTCTCTTTCTAAGTTTCCTAGGCCACATAGTCTCTTTTATATTCCATCTTGCTTAGGTTCTGATCTTGTAATAGCACTGCATTCCTGACATTTTCAACGTTACTCCCTTCCTCCAATTAACGCCTCCCTTTAATTTATTCCACCCCTCTCATTTTTCTTTTGATTATACATCATTCAAGAACCAGAAAAAATGAAACCAAAGGGTGCCAACAAATTTTTGAAAGATAGTGCTTTAATAGGTTTTTTTCCTTCATACATTATCTTTAGACAAACTTCTGTTATTCACTTCTTCTATAAGTTTTCAAGTTTCAATTTCCCCTTACAACAGCTTATTCAAAGATGAGGACAAATGTATAGCTGTTTATGCTTCAAATCACTCTATGAGATCGTTGCTATGTGGAATCCATTCAGTGCCAAGTTAAGGTAAACTACTTAGGTGACATTTGTTTACAGTTCTAAAAATTGAACTCTTTTAACTTAAAGTTCTGCTGTTCGCGTAATCCTAAAAGGTGATTGGTTTACATTACTTTTTTATTTTCTAATTCTGTTAACATAATTGGAAGTTCCTACAGTTGTTCAGACCAAAAAGTTAACTTCATTCATTCAAATTGAAGTTAGTCTTTTAAGTTACTATTTCTCCAAAAATTGAAGTAGTCTTTACAAAAATATATTTATAAAGATAAAACGGACAAACAAGGTTATTTTTTATGATGTTGAAGTTGATATATATGTGTCTTTGGTTTAAATTCAACAATATTTTGGAAGTTCGCGAGCTTTGATGCTATTTTGCTATACAAAAACTAGCAAAATCTTGAAGTTACTATGCTTTTCATCAAGAGCTTAAAAGGATTTAGTTTTTTTCTAGAAAAAGAAACATCGATGGTCTTACGTGTCTTAGTTTTATTGACAAATGTTGGTGTTTTGTAGTGATGAATGTTGATGTTCAAGATATGATGTTGTTCCTTCTCTGTATATCCCGTATTTCAATCACTATATTGCATGCATGATCATTATATTCTTCTCTGTTGAAATGAATCTACCTTCTTCACTGAATTTATTTATTGTTTTATTATTGTTTAAGTTGGTTGACATAGCTTGTCCTCTCCGGGTTGAAAGTAATATGGATGTTTTGTATATGTATGGAGAAATCCTCCGCATTCTCTAACATTAAATGGAAGGAGTGAGAACCGCACTTGATCATGTGCTGTTATACTTTCTGATATACTGCCCATTTGTAGCTATTTTAGTAGCTCAAGTGTAGAGATTCCATACATTAGTGCTTTTATAGAGTTCATAATGCAATTACATTTCTTTTGATAAATGTACTGCTGTTTATTGCAAAAAGATATAGACTCAGTTCAGGTGGGAGTTTATATTGCAATCATGCTGCTGGCGCATCTTAACTGTCCTGCCGATGCTCTGCTCAGGTAATAGTACTGCTCAAATCAATTTCCCGCCATCTTAGCTATTTGAATATGTTGGCTTTTTTGAAGTGAAATTGGTATTCTTAGATGCATATTTTCAGGAAAATCAAAGAGATTATTGTTTTCAAGAATTATATAGGGAGATTGTTGAAGGGTTATCTTGTACTCCCTCTGTGTCAAAAAGGATGACCTAGTTTGATTTGGATGAGTTTAAAAAAAATGAAAATTTTTTAATCTTGTAGTTCTAAATTGAAGTTATGTCAAATGTATTAAAATGTTCTTTAATCTTATGGTCTTAAACATGCCACGTAAAAAGTTGAAAGTGTTGTCAAATAAGAAAAGGGGTTATTTTTTTTTAAACAGACTAAAAAAAATATGAATATTCTTTCTTAAAACTGAGGGAGTATATGATATCATAGGGTGTGGTAAGCAGTTAGTTTTCAACAGCTTCAATTCTTTTTTAAAGAAAAAGCAATAATGAAGATTGTGATAATTGTCATGGTAATTTCTTTTAGTTGGATTCGGTTTGCTACTTTCTTCGATTTGTAATTGTTCTCTTTGATATATTTTTTCATAATTATTCTTTCCATATTAGTCAATTTGATTTTACCTTTTTAATGAGGTGGGATTAAAAGTCTGAACCAGGTTAATCATTATTTGTCAGTTTATGATGTATTTGATTTGGGCCACATTGCTCTTGATTTCGATAAAGACAACACTTAAGAGGACGGTTGGCAGAGTATATTAGGAAAAATAATGCATGTGTATTATAAATACGTTGTTTAATACTCTTTTTCAACTTGTATATAATTATATTCAATTGTGTATTAAGGTGTGTATAGCTCATACCAAGGATTTCTAGGTATTAGCAATGTAATGATTTCAATGACATTAAAATGATTAAAGACTTAATTGCCCTCAAAAACTTTTTTTACATCTTCTCTGCCATCGTAGTGGAGGTTATCTTTGTAAATTAATTTTATGCAATGCGTGTTTTTTTTTTTAATGTACCAAATCAAATAATGCATAAAATTAATCTATGTACAACCAATGCAAGCGAAACTAATACATGCGCTGCTAATGCGAGCATTATTACTACATTTCATTTAGCATTGTTTTTAAACACTAACAAATCTTATAGCAGGAATTCCTCTCCTTAAATTAATTATTGATAAAAGAAATTAATTATTGCAATTTCGGAGTGAAATTAAAACAAAAGTCTAGTATTAAAATCGAATTATTTTTTTATTTGTCTATACATGGTATTTTTAGTATTGAGTAAAAAATTAATCTACTAATTACCCAGTGTTATTGCAATTTTTGGGGAGAAATTGAAACAAAGTTCTAGTTTTAAAATCGACTACAAGGATAATTATTTTTACGCTGTTTATACATAGTTTTTTATTTACGACTTTTTATGTGTTCCCTTTTTATATTTTAAACCCTCTTAATAAATCTTTGAAGAACAAAAATTGACTTTAATGGTCAATTAAACACAAGTTGAGTGACACATTGACGCAATCAATTACTTCAAAGAGTTTGTTACATAATAAAAGAGAGAATGAAGGCATACATAACAAAACCCCTAAAAATCTATAAACTAGAGCTTTATCAATGAAAGAATTTATCTCTATAGATTTGGATACAATTCCATGGAAGGCACCATGGACTTGTAAATTTCATATATAAGTCTGTTTTCAAACTCAGTATTTGTATAAGCTAATTCAATATCCCTTGCCTTTGGAATTCTCTTTCTACCAAACATGTAATTTTCATTGTTCACATTTCCAGCCAAGTGAAACATCATATTCATATAAGCATTCTTGAATTTGTTCCATAATTTAAATGGTGAAAAAATCTTCAATTTCAATTTTGGAATTGCTTTAATCCTCCATATAATTGATCTTTTTTGGCTCTTCCCACCTAACTTAATAACCTTTATGTTCTTCCTGCCATTACCATGCTTTCTTAGTGAGCCTCCACTGAATATATTTTCAACTAAATCCATATTATATGAATTTGTGGTTTTGTTTATGAGAGAGTTGTGAGTTGATTAAGGGAAAGAAATGCTACTTCTATTTATATATATAATAAAAAAACAATTTAAGAGAAGAATTTTAAATTATATTTACGTGTGTGATGAAGCAAGAAAGAGGAATGTCGAAATTGATTTTCTAATTGCTTTAAGTCAGCAGGTCAATAAAGCCTGTGGGAGGTATTGTGGGAATTCAATGGTGGACTATTCATCCAAATCATTGAAAATTTCAAATGAGGTTTCATGAAAAGATATACTTCTGATGGTTTTATAACAAAAAGTAAAGTTTTCTAATTGGTATCTAGTTTTTCTTTTCTTCTATAAAAATAAATAAATTATGAAATCTAAGTAATGCAAGTGAAGAAAACAAACTGTGTGCCTGATAGAAATTATAGTTCAAAAACACAATTGTGTTTGGAAATTCCCTAGAAAATGTAAGGCAATAAAAGGCATACACATTTATCATGGTCAAAGCTAAGAAGCAAAGGAACACCTTCAAAGAAAAATACTTGTAGAAATAGTAGTACAAGAAGATAGAATATTATTAGTAGTATTTATTAATAAATAATCCATGTAGAAGTTTAGCAGTCAAAAATGAAATTAGAAAGACATGACACTTCTGCTAGCTTAGTCTAAAAAGGTACCTCACAAGCCCATGCCCATTTTGCAAAGTATCTACCACTTGTCTAATATAAGAATATGATCTAACCCATCGCTGACCCTTTAAACATGGCATCAATTTTCACTTAGATACTTTAATTAAGTTTTATTCATTTTAGACATCTCATGTCATTCTGCATTGTGTCATTTTAGCACTTTTTCAACAATCATCTAAATATATAAGGTGTGTGTAACACACTCGCCGATGACGTGTTGAAGTGACAAATTAAATAAAAACACGTGGCATGCATATTAAAAATATTTTTTAAATAATAATATTTTAGTAGAATGAAGAAGTAGCCAATAATTTAATGACACGTGAAATTCTTTACACAAAAAAATAATAAAATAAAAAACACAAATCTACCAAGGGCATCTTTTCTGCTCACCCACTCCAACCCCTACACACCCACCCAAATCGTCTCTTTCACTATTCCCCCCACTCCAACCCACCCATCCAATGTCTTCTACACTTTTGTCTATCCTAACCCCAAACCATTCCCCAACCACACCGTCTTCTCCACCCCTCTCCCATTCCATCCATCGTCTTTCAAGATTTTTCGTTGTCCTTCTTCTTTGCGACAACATGAATCGTAATTTTTGTAATGGGTTGAAATTAGGGGCTGCTTAACGTGATTGGGGGCCTAAGGCAAAATTTTAAATCAGAGCCTAAAATATAAACAAACTTTATATGCGTATTTATTCAAATTTTATTTTTCTTACACTATTTAGATAAAAATTATTAGTATTTTAATATTATTTTTTCAGTAATTAATCTTAGGTAAGATTTTATCAACTCAACAGTGAAAAACATCTTGTAACATAATTTTATAAGTAATAAGTTGACAAACATTAAATAAAGATAAGAGTTAGAACCATAAAATTTGACGCAAGAAGTTAATGACTTGATATATTCCATTTAAATATGTTTTTAGTAATGCTTGAAACTAAAATTTAAAAAGAAATAAAACAGAATTTGTAACTCACTTTTTTCAACACTTTTCACTATTAATTTTTATTTTTAACAAAGTACAAAAGATGTTAAAGTGGGTAAAATAATATATATTTTAAAAAATTATACTTTTTATCATAAATAATCAATTTTTGTATAAAAATTTAACTCATAATTTATTCTTAAAAAAAAATTGGGGGCCCCCGAAATTTGGGAGCCTAAGGCAAAGGTCTTATTTTGCAATGCATAGAGCCAACACTGGTTGAAATTTATTTTTTTGTGAAAACTCTTCGGATTAGAGTTCGTTTTTTTTCATAGCATCATCAAAACAATTTCTCCATGGAAGGAGTTAAGTTTTGAGAGATGGTGGCTAAAAAATGAGGGGAAAAATGATTAAATGAGTCTTTCACGCGTTGTTAGTGAATGTGTTAACATTCACTATGCCATGTCAGTAAAAAGTATTAAAATGACCCAACGAGACATGACATGGGGTGTCTAAAATGAACAAAACTTAGTTAAGATGTCTAAGTGAAAATTAGTGTCAAGTTTAGGGGATGACCGATAAGTTAGGCCTAAGAATATTAGTACTAAATGAAATGTAATACATTATTAGTTATATTATATTGGTATTAATATGTTTTGAAATTAATTATATATTAGAATTATTTGACTTAAGAATAACTCCATTTTTACTCATGACAGTTGTTAAATATCATAATTTATGATGTATTATTTATTCAATCTATGATATTGATTAGAAATAATTAATGTGTATAGTTATGTATTGATTGAAATTCCCACTAACTTTGCGTTGTCAACTTTTGAGAATATTTGTGATAATACTAATTGTTTCAAAACGTAACCAAGGGTATGAGTAGTTTATTTTGCCAAATTTAAGGGAGTTTTATCATACTACTATTAAATAATGTTTAGTATTAAATTATAAAAAATAATTAATTAATGCTATGAATAAAAAATTTCTTGATTAGTGGATAAGTAAAAATAAAAATGAAGCGAGAAAGTATTAATTATTGTATCTATCTATATACTTTCTCCGTCCGATATTGTTTGTCATGTTGTCTTTTTCGAAAGTCAATTTGACTATTTTTCATAGTTAAATTAGATAATATTAATTCGACATTTTAAAAAAAAAATTAAATATTCTAAAACTATATGAAAAATAATATAAATTACAATTTTTTACATATTAATATAATAAAAAAATGCATCTTAAAATGTTAGTCAAAGCTTTTATAATTTAACTCAAAAAATATATATCATGATAAACAATACCGGACAGATGGAATAATAAGAACAAAAAGAAAAGAAAAAGGAAGTGTTGATTATTTCCCTTTATCTCCATCTCCGTCCCCTATCTTTGGTCAGTTTCACATTGGCCCGATTTGAGAAAAGGGACATAGCTGAGGTCAACGAACCCAGTTTCCTCTCAAGTAAGAAGAATGCAGGACAAAACCCTTCGCCTCAATGGTTTTGCCTATCGGAAAGCTGACAACAACAATTCTCTTTGGAAGTTGAAGGGCATTAATCTCAACGGAAAAAGGGGGAAACGTGACGACAAGCTACAATCTGTAACAGATTTCATCCAAGAGAACAGCCGGAAACTAGAAGAAGCAACATCAGGGCCAGGCGGCGGTTTCGGAATTGGCTGTGGCGTCGGTGTGGGCCTAGGAGCAATTGGTGGTCTAGGGTTAGGTGGTTCCGATTGGAACCATCTCAAACTCGTTTTCGGAGTGGGTATGGGTTGTGGTCTTGGTATCGGCTTCGGGTATGGCCAAGGAATTGGTGTTGGATTTTCTTGGGAAGAATTTAAGTCTAGATTTTTTGAATCCAAAAGGAGTTCCAGAAAGCCCTTTGTAATTCAAATCTGAACTCTTTTTTGGCTATCATTTCCAATTTTTTCTATTTCCAATAAGCTTCTTCTATGCAATTTTGTTGTGGAAAAAGAGATCTCACTTTCTGCTTCACAAAAATGTTCTCTAAACTTGATGTTACATGTAACACTATCATACATCTATCAACTAAAACGCTACAAAAGTTTGAGCAACTTGTACAATAAGAAAAAAATTTACAATTTTTACATGCATATGTAAAGCATTTGCCCTGTGATCAGTGTGGCAAGAATGAAATCTAGTCTATATATCCCATGTATCTTTTCTTCAAAAAAGGTCATCTCATGTAACTCTGGGTCACTATTCCAAATATCAACTGCCTCAAAGTTAAACTACCTCCTCCCAGATTCCAGATCTTCCACGGTTGGACCAGAATCTCCGGACAAGGAAATGCCCGTAAATGTGTTGTTGTTTCTATGGTTCGGTTGACTTCCTATTTGAACCTCTGCGTTGCATGTATTATTTGCGTTGGCATTTTCACCATTAGATGTTTCTACAGCTCCCTGCGACTCCTCCAGCATACGGGAGTAAGCATAGGTCGCCCAGCCTAGTAGTACAAAACAAACAAAACAGTAAAAATATGACTAGAAAACGGAGGGAAGATGACAAAGTGAAAACATCTCCACGGCCATATTCTATTATTCTCCGAGGAACATAAATCAGAACCCTTTCTAGATCCATTCATTTGTAGGGAGAACAACTGCCTGTTATAATGCAGCTCGACCAAAAGTCGCTCTTTTCCTCAAGTCACAGATTATTAATTCTTTTGGAGAAGTCACAGATTATTAATTCTTTTGGATTTCACCAAGAGGCAATTATCATTACATTTTCCATAGGGCATGATCCCTCAAGTTGCAGAGAGCTATTGAATGATAGAAAGAACCTTTTATATACATATAATGAACTAAATGATAGATATGTATATTTACACATCATTTCACAATTAAAGTTGCACAAACGTAAAAGTGGAACACCTTTGCTCATCAATCCTTCCTCAGGATCAACTAAGGAATAAAATTCACACGGCAATGCATTAAGCAAACACGCTCATTCAACTGTTAACTCTGAGAAGCAGCATAGGTTTAACATGAAAAAGAAAGCTTCTAATAGTCTATCACAAAAATTTTCACATAACTGAGACAATTAGAGGAATGAGGACAGACCTTGATCATTATATGGAGGTGGGAAGAATTGCAAATAGCATAATGTTGCAACTACTAGACCTGAAAAGGAAAATATCCTCAGATTTCGTTGGTGTCTCCCACAAGTCTTATTATATGTTTGTTTACCCAATTGTAAAGTTGATTCTTTGTTAAAGGTACAAACAACAAATAAAACGCACCAATCAGACCTCCAGCAAACACATCCTGCCAATGATGCCAATAGTCATCCACCCGAGAAATGGCAACCAGAGATGCAAGAAGAAGTGGAAGTATTACGAGACACAGTTTAGCAACATGTCCTCTACAGTCAAAGACTTGTATCTTGCCAGATAAATAAAGCGATAGAAAGCCAAGACCAGCAAAGGACACTGCAAAGTTGATCCGAAATCCTTAAAAGGTTGAGAAGACGAGAAAGATCAAAATATGTATGCTGTAAATTTCAAGTCTGTCTCCACACATTCTTTTGCTCTACAAGGCATGAGAACGTTAATGAACATGCATTCTACTTACAGGAGGTATGACCACTTGGAAAACTTTTATGCCCTTCCCTGACAACATTTTTGTCACCATGGCATACAACATCTCCCCATTTATCGTAAACCTGTTGATCAATCAATATTTAAAGGCGCTGATAAAATACTTCTCCCCAAAACTGAGAAGCCTTAGACTACAACTAGAAACATAAAGTATAACCATCATGGCAAACATACTTCCTTTCCATCTGGAAAACAGCGCCAGAAGAAGTCTGGCCTAGGCCTTCCAACTGCATCTTTTATAGCACCTGTGATAACAGCTGTTACCACAACAGAGAACAAAAGGCCTGCCAATACAACATATTAGAGGACGACAACCAGAAAGCTTTTATGGTGAGGATATTATAAACAACTTCCACTAAAACTAGCCAAATCCAAAGAATAGTTTACCCAATATGGCATGATGAAGATCATAGACATCTCTTCGCCGAAAATAAATGAGCAGAAATACAACCATAGGCAGCAGAACAGCATACACCTGATAAATTTTGGAAATTTTGAAATCTGAATATGAGGTACTAATCGCCTCTATAAAGTAATTTTGTAGCTACTGAATGAAAAATGAGGATCAACTCACTGGCACAGCCCAAAAAGGTACAGTATTACTTTTTAAAGGATACTTGAGGTCTTCCATCATGTCTTTCCCAACAAACCGGTAGAACGGATGGATAACATTCAGAAGGACAACTATCCCCAAAAGTAGTATTAGGATCATCCAGTCATTTAAATGAGTCCTTGCCACTGTTATACCATGAGACCTCACTGTATATGATGCAACCGTCACACCATGAGACCTCACGCTCACAGTATGTGATCCAGGCTGGGCATCCCTCATTCTACCCTGCTAAGAACATGTAAAAGTAAGAAATTGAGTATTCTTTTAATATGATTGCAAAGACTTGTTTGTTCTAAATTTGTAATAAGCTGCATATATAAACACAAGATAATCTCCTCTAAATTTCAGAGCTATAACAAGGTCGTTTGCATTAGACATCTGTTATATGCGCAGGTGGATTTTTATTTCATCCTACAAGGTAAAAAAACAGATTGCCACATCTACAAAGTCTGCTTTATATAGTCGACTATAATTTTGTTTATAGAAATAAACAAAATAATATTCTAAGGTAGACTGTATCAGCATTCAGGGATAGACGTTGGTCAGAATGGTGAAGCAAGCATGACATGCCTACAAAAGAACTCAAGCATATTCCCATAAATTGAATACATGGCTCATGATCAATCTAAAAATAGTTGTGTCTAGGTGAAAATGGCAGTTTGAAATTAGCCAAAGGTCATTTTATTAGTTCACACTAGATGTACGTGACTCAAGATAGTTCACAGGACGTTCCAATCTACTAAGTTCGCAATTATCTCACCCAAAATCATTTCCAAACTTATCCATCCCCTTCTTTCATCTCAAGTCTTGTATATAATATGCTATGGATGGAATAAAAACCCATTCTAGCTACTCACTTTCATACCAATTCCTTGACTACATCAAATGTGAGAAATATATACCTGGTGTTTCTTGTGGGCTATCAACGGCCGGAACAGTTGAGAAAATCCAGCGGAAGTTTCCAACCTTTGACTTAATCCGTTCTGATTGAAAGCCAAAAATAAATAAATCAAACTTATCATTGTCTCAAGAGCAAAAAGCATCATAAGTATTCCTTTTAGCATTTTGCAACTACTACAGTGCAACTAACTAAATCTAAGAACTTGACACTTTCCAGTACAGGAAAACCAGCCATATCATTTTAGTAAAGTCACCAATCTTGGGAATAGATAAATCCAAACATGGGCATAAATTACAGCGCCGTTATCAAAACATAGCAGATAATCGTTACGCACCTGAGACTGCGAAAAGCATCTGAAATTCTTGAAAACGAAAACAGATCTCAAATCCCACCATGGCATTGTCGATTCAAAGCAATAAATGAATCAAAATTAGAAATTGGAAAGAAACCCTGATTATTAATAATGAATCAAAACAATTAATTAACAGTATTGACGACAGTGACAGGAAGATCCAGATTCCACATATAAAAAAGCAAGCACAAAAACACGTATGTCCACACAATATTTTTTAAATAAAGTCCTTATCCACGATGAATTGTAACTAATAAACAAAGGAAATAGTACACTTCAGCTATAGTTTCACCATTTATAATTCACAGTTACACTGATTCTGTAAGCATGTCAACACAGATAAAATAACAAAAAAGGCAGTGATGATGTAAAGTGGCAAGGAAGAAGAATAAAACTTACCTAGCTGAATAAATGTATGAAATTTGTGATGAGACATTGAAACTGTAATTGGGAACATTTTTTTGGTGAGGTGTTTTCTTTTATTTGCGTTGTCAACAATCAATAACGCCACGTTTGTTCGTTACTCCAGTATTCCAGCCCTGCTGTCAACTTATGCCATGCAAATGAATGTAAAACAAAAAAATTGTATATAATGTCAAATTAATAAATTAAAATATATGCTATTTTAATTTAATTGTGATTCGTATCAAATTGTTTATTAGTTCTCTCTCGCTCGTTACTTTCCTCTCTCGCTCGTTTTCTCTCATTTTTATACAAATACAAGAATATAAAATGTGTTTCTATTTGTATAAAGCGGAAAAAAATTGTATATATACATATATTTTTGTCCTCTTTCTCCTCTCCCAGATCTACTCGCAACCCTCGCCTTTATCGCTTATACAAACAGAAACGAATTGTATAAATTGTGTTTCTGTTTGCATAAAGCAAGAAAAAACTGTATATACACTTGCAAATACATATATCTTCGTCCTATACACTTATAATTATACAATGAAAATACTCTTCTGCCCAGTTTCTTTTATCTTTCTCTCTTTCTCATTTGTACAAATTTAAATTGTATATAATTTCTCTCTTTCTCATATTATACAATTCGATTCAATTGTATACTCTCTGCCCAAATATCTTTTATCTTTTTCTCTTTCTCATTTTATACAAATTCAAATTGTATATAATCGTCCTATACACTTATAATTATACAATATAACTATTTCCCTGCCCAAGTCTCTTTTGTCTTTCTTTCTTTCTCATTTTATATAAATTCAAATAATATATAATTTATTTATTTCTCATTTTATACAATTTTTTATACAACTCACTTCAATTATATACGTATAACGAATTATGCATATATATAATAACTATAGATCTATGTATAACAAAATAGTATATATAAAATGTTTAGGTCTTATTTAACTGGTGTATCTAAAAATTATCATAAAAAGTTCATTTTCTCCATCTTTTGTGTTATAAAAAAACACAATATTTAAATTTAAATTTAAATTCAAATATTTCGGATAGCTTGATCATGCGATTTGAGATTATTATTTGAAATTATGAAATAAATTTAAAGTTTTATTGGGATATACAGTTTAGATTTTACAAAAAAATATAATTTGTAAAACTATTAAAAGTGTTTCAATTCTTTATACATCTTACCAAATAAGCAAAAGCTTATAAAATCACACGATACACTATTATAAAGTTATTCTTAAAAAATATAATATTTACCAATCAAATCTTAATTCGACCAAAAGTAAATTGTTAAATGTAGATTTGGTATGTAGTAGTAATATAAATTTGATAAAAATTTTTTTAATGAATTTGACAAATATAAATGATAAACGCAAATTGATTTAAAATAATAATAATTCTTACTTTGATAAAAATAATTATTATATGAGATATATAAATAATTTAAAAGTAATGATATAAATTATAAATTCTATTTATATATGAAACAAATAATCAGTAACGTATATATAAATGTGAATTTTTTTTAAACCAAATTTAAGGATCATATAAAATTAACATGAATGCTGATTTCATATTGTACAATAAGATTTATTTTTGTTTTTAAAGTACACACTATTTTATTTATTTTATATATAAAATAAATATAAAAAAAAAGTTTTCGTACAGATCGAACCGAATCTGGGCGCAACTCATAACCCTATTACTACAACAGGACACATTGAATCCTTGAAATATTATTTTATTAGTACTTATTAGAATTGACACATCAATCAATGAGGTGGTCAAAGATGCAATATTTCTCTGAATAATTAAATATTTTTTCTATTATATATATTTATTTGATATATTTTCATTCATATTTTTTTTACTTAAATTTAAATTTGCAAAGTCTTATATTAAAATTCACAATTAGCATAAATTATTAAGTAAAAGAAACAACAAGCTAGAACTATTTGCTTCGATACGTCCCCTAGCTAAAGTCGACAATTAACGACCATGTGCGAGGGCTTGGCTGGTAGTCTAACTAACTAACTAACCAAATCAAAATTAAAATAAAAAAATCGTCTTAAATAAAATGGATTAGCTTATTAGATTTTATATTTTATTGTAAAAGGAAATTTTAATTGTTAAGTCATTGAATATGGATCGTTTGGCTCTATGCTAGAATTAGTTATATTTGAATTGATTATCTAGCTAATTTTATTCTTAAATTGTTTTGATTTGCTTATAAAAAAAAATTATTTTATTTTATAGAAAACATTAGTAACCAAATAAAAGTTCCTTCAGCGTTAATTTTACAAGTATTACAAGAAGATAAGGTTGAAACTTCTTTCGTTAGATATATCAACTATAGTTATACTGTTACAGGATGTATAAATCTCCTACTTAACTTGGTCTATATAATGCAACAAATAATGTGATTGACCATATAGTAAAAAAATTAGTAACCAAACAAAGAATAAGAGGGTTCCTCCCGTGTTTGTTTTAAAAGTATTAGAAGCAGACAAGGTTGAAACATCTTTTGTTAGATATATCAGTAAAAGTTGTACTATTACATGATGTATAAATTTAATATTTAACTTAGTCTATAACAGTACAAGTGATGTGGTTGACCTTTTGTATCGATGCATATCATATACATAATATTATCTCATCATGTTAAAAAAATAAAAGGATATATTTCTTACCCATCGACTTTCTTTTAACAATTACTTACTAAAGTTTACAATGAGCAATTTGTAAAATTGACCTGCCTATATATATCTATATATAAATCCCTCTTGACATATTATATTTACTCTATTTATAATTGTTGTATCTAAATGAATTGACAAGTTCAAACTTGGACGTGGAAGGATAAGTTTGCAATCAATATTTTTACTACGAATTGGACTTCATGTATTATATTATGCTATTTGCATCATTTATTCTTAGCCCAGCTACCTAATTCAAAGACATTAATTCTTGTTAATTGTATACCATCAGCACATTTGTTAATTCAAGTTGATTTATTTGATACATTCATATTTACGTATGGTATATTTATATATTCGGGTGGCTTGATGTGATTAGAGGTTTAATTCGAGGTCTAAAATATAAACAAACTTCATAAACATATTTGTTCAAAAATAAGATAAACATTATTAGTATTTTAATATTGTTTTTTAGGTATTAGTTTCAGGTAAGATTTTATCAACTCAACAATGAAAACATATTTTCAGTGAGACAAATTATTATATGAAACGTTAATATAATTCTATAAATAATAAGTTGACAAATTTTAAGTAAAGATAAGAGTTAGAACCCTAGAGTTTGACGCAAGAAGTTGATGATTTGATATACGTCCTCATTTTAATATGCTTATAATTACTTGAAATTAAAATTTTAAAAGAAATAAAAAGAATTTGTAACTCACTTTATTCAACACTTTTCACTATTAATTATTATTTTTGACAAAGTACAAAACATGTTAAAGTGGGTAAAATAATACATATTTTAAAAAATTGTACTTTTTATCATAAATAATCAATTTTTTGTATAGAAAAATTAACACATAATTTACTCTTAATAAAAATTTGGGGGCTTAAGGCAAAAGTCTTATATACTATACAAATAATAGATTTTTACATCTAACTTAACTTCAAAAACTAATATATGAGAAGGGGAATTGTTCAAGATCGATACCAACAACTTTTTTTTTTATTTTCACCCGGTGTCTGGAATTTCGACTAAATTCGGATCGTGTTTTACAAGGTTCCTTTGGGGGTAATGTTCCCAACAAAGTTTTCTCCATATCCAGAATTCGAAACTGAAATATCTAATTAAGGATAAAACAGTTCTATCACTATACCATAACCCACGTGGCTGAGACCAACTAACTTTAAATGCACATTTGATATGCTACTCCAACAATTTATGTATATTAGTTTGATTGTGACTTAAATATTGTAATCCTGAACATATCAATTGAGATATAATAAAAATATAAAAGTTACAAAATATAAAAACATAACTTTTTTCTTTAAAAAAAAAATTCCCAAACAGAAAGTAGACACATTAATGAAATTGGAATTAGACAAGTAGTAAAGTAGGTTGTAGAATAAGAGAGTGACAAATAGATTTATAATGAAGTAGTGTGTACAATAAAGGAAAAACAAATCTCTCAAAGGAGAATAGTGGGTCATGTTTCCAGTAAACAATGTGCATTGTCAAAGGCATACAACGGCAACATAATTACATCGGCCATGTCAACTTGTACTTGCATTTATTTCTACGACCAATAGGTATCAAATATATCCGTCCATTAAAATTAAAACAGACAAAAATAATCATATAATATTTTGGTATCATATAATATTATTAGTATTATACAAATAATTTAAAAATATACATTTTTTTATAAATACTATGGACAATCTAATAATGATGAGACTGTTTTATTTTTAATTAAAAATTTTAAATTTAAAAATATAAATATAAAAAAAATTATGCTAGAGATACCAGTGTACCACCCCTAATAAGCTTTGTAATGAATAATTCAAATTTAATCGAACGAGTAGGGAAAATTTTGAGTTTCATCTTACTCTTGCTCTAGTTATTTACCCCACCATATGCATTTGCCAGCTATTTCATATGACATGCCAACTCAGATTTCACTGTAACAGTACTCACTTTTTCTTTTTCGTTTTTATATGTTCCACAGTAATTTCTCATGACTGTTTATTTTCCTTATTATATTCCTTGGTCTTATGAATGTCATAGAGTAATAAAATTTACTTTGACATGGAAAGTGGAATAATAATAATTAATAATTAACTTACGAAAAAGGGACCGATTAAATTGTGTCTTGTAATTAACTTCCCCTGTAAATAAAAGATTATTTAAGATAGCATACCAGTAACAACTTTTCTAATATTTTGGATGGTCTCAATAAAAAAATCAAACTCATATAAATGAAAACAAATGAAATTTTTTCTACTTTTGACCAGTCTATTGACCCAAAATGTTTCTCAATTTTAGCTTCCAATTTTTATTTGGGGCGCTCTAGTTTTCTCTTTTATTGTTGACAACATGATTATATAAATATTTATTTTGTTCATAAGAATTTAATTTAATTTTATGATTTTTTTTTAAATGTTTGTATTGATATAATTTTTTTAAAATTTTTTTGATTTTAAATATGTACAAATGTAAAAAAGCTATTAAAAACAATTGAAATAAGTTTGAAATACAAAAATATTAGTATAACATTTTCAATTTTTAAATAAATTTAGGACAAAAAGTTGGAGGGGGAGCATCTTTTTATTTTGATGAGTCGTTTGAATGTTATTATCAAAACAAATCTAAAGATTTTTCAGAAAGAAAAAGCAAAAAAGGTTCCTTCTAAAACCACCAAAATAAATCCCCACAATTCCTCAACTTTCGCACTTTGTTCCCAAACATAGCAGATCCCGCCACCTAAAATGGACCCACCAATACCGGCTCCGCCGTCTACCGCCACCGATTCCCTCTTGGACTTACCACCTCTTCCCACTCCGACCACCAAGGTCCGCCTTTTATGCAGTTATGGTGGACAAATAGTTCAACGTCCTCACGATAAAACTCTTTGTTATGCCGGCGGTGAAAACCGTGTCGTCGCCGTCGACCGTCGTACCACCATTTCTTCACTCTCCGCCCTTTCAGCCCATCTTTCTCGTACCCTTTACGGTAATCGTCCATTTTATCTCAAATACCAGCTTCCTGACGAGGAACTTGACTCTCTCATCTCCGTTACCACCGATGAGGACTTACAGAACATGCTTGAAGAACACGATAGGACCACCACTGCGTCTGTTACATCTTCTCGTATCAGATTATTCCTCTTTCCCGTCAAACCCGAATCGTTGGGTTCGGCCCTACTTGATTCTAAAGCTGATTCTTGGTTTTCTGATGCTTTGAATAATACCTGGATCGCTAGAAGGGGACAATCAACTGATTCGGGCTTTGGTCATGAGTTAATCGGTTTTGAAAATTTGGGTGGGTCCAATTCGGTTGTTTCTTCAGAGGGACAAGGTGATAATTTGAGTGCAATCGGAGGGAGTGCTGGAGATGCCAAGCAAACATTGGATTTTGGTGGTGGTTCAGTGCCCGAGTCTATGGTTTTGGAGACGAGCTCTTCATTTGGGTCGACCAGTTCTTCCATTTCTATGTCTAATATGCCTGCTATTGGAGTTCAAGCCGAGGATGGTGGTGTCAATTTGCAGGACAAAAGAGTTAGAGTGCCCTCATCATCAGCTTCAATAGAAAGGTACTATTTTCTTTTTTTCTATTTGATGTTACTGTTTGTTTTCTAGTTATGCTATTGGAGTCATTGATGCTATGTAGGTTAACAGAAGTTCAGATTTTTGGTTGACCTACTGGTCTTCTGGGTTGAGTTCTGCACCAATACTTGTGCTGTGTAAGTAAGTACTTACAAGGAAACCCACAGCCGCTACCTTTCGCTACCTTTTGAGTGCGTACAGGGTAAACCTCGTTCCTATGCAATAATTCGCAAACCACATAGGAGAGTAACCCGCACTAGGCAAGCCTGTGCGATGAGCTCGACCCAGAAGGCAAACCCCTTGCTTTTGCTGGCAAGGGGTTTCGAACTTGAGACCTCCAACATGGAAGTCCCAAGCTCAAGTATTTTTGTTTCAATTGAATTCTACTTCCCTGTGACAATAGAAGAGAAAGGTAGTAAGGTGCCGAGGAACATATTGGTTTATATTTTTGACTTACAGGGTCTTTTTTTTCACATTGTTAAGAGTTACAAATTAGTGTAATGAATCCACAGTAGAATTTCATTTGGGATTAACTGACAGCCCTCCCCAAAAGGAAGAGAAATCCATTAGTTTCTACAGTGTAGTACCTCCAGGTAGAATGCTTTGGCCTGTATTCTAGCTTGTTATGCTATTTGTATGGTTACTGTAGTGTTATGAACTGACAGTCTGTTTTCTGGACTGCTTTAGTTCAGTTTATTCACTTGTAAGCCGCTCTTTTCCTCTTTATTATTCACAGAAGAAGACTTCTAAGGTTTCTTGAGCTTATGAATCTATATGCTCAAGTTAGTGGTGGCCTTTTCATTGATTGCTCGTTGATAATACACTTTAACACTAAAAATAAGATACATGCATTTATTTGGATCTGTTCCTTACATTAGGTTGCCTCTGAAATCTGTACTTATGGGCCTCTGTATTGGTTAATTTCCACAGCGATAGTATCATGGGAGGTGCGGGTTTTCAACCTAAAGTTGGAATTCACCAAGAACCACTTATTCAAGTTATGTCCAGTATGGCCTCCCACAGTCTCTTCGAAGCAGAAGGTTCCAATGCCAATCCCTCTCTCATTCAGACGCCAAAAATGGTTCAGGTTTCTGGGTATCCACTACCTCAGACATTGGATGGGAAGCAGCCCCAACCTGGAATTCAGTATGTTCATGGTGGTGCCTGTTATGTACCTCATTATCCTAGCGGTCCTCTGCCAGTATCATCCTGTTATCCATTTTATCAGGTTCCCATGCAGCAGCCACAACAAACTCCTTATCCTCTGAATCAACAATACCCAATATACTTGGTTCCTGTGCAGCAAATGCAATCTCACAGTATGTCAGTACTGCCCAACATTAATCATGCAGCAGTGATGGCGTCCAATCGGCCACCCTTGCATTCACAAAGTGTCACAAACCCTCCATCAGTAGCTTATAAGGAGGTCATGGCGGCTCAATCAGTGCCTGAGTCGGGTCCAAAAGTGTACACGACTGTCCCAACAGCATCACTACCCATTAGTGCGCCTTCTCAGACTCAGCAACAATATACTGTCCTTCCTGAACCACAGCTTATTTCCCAACCTGTCTCAACTGCATCAGTTCCTGCTGCAAATGATGCAAATGAGTTTGACGATGATCTTGCATACAATCAGATATATAAATCTCAGCCTCCTCCACCTTCTTTCATTTCCCAGTGCCAAACCATTACAAAGGGGGCAGCAGTATTACTGTCAGAGTCTTCCATGCAGATGCACAGTAACAATGTCATGAACCCGGCACCATCACATCCTCAGTGAGGCTGCGACAATAAGATCAAAAGTTTTGATAGTGGGATCATCTTTTGTTATAGTTCACAAATTTTAAGATTTATTCTTTCATGTTGTTTGAGGCACATAAACCATAAGATTTCTTGTGTAGTTTGTTTGTCTCTTTATTTAATATTTGTTAGGACAATCCCCATACTCTGAATACATCGACACCCAAAAAAGAGAAAAATTGAAGAAAGTTAAACAGTGGTGAAGACTGAAAGTAGTTGTTTTTGTTTGTTTGCTCAGAATATATGTGATGAATAACAGTGTGAGTTTTACCATAAATACCTGTCTATTAATGGTTAGAAACTTTTCCGCCTCTGCTATTGCTTGTTAAGTGAATACTCTTCTGATACTGGAGTTACCTTATTAATGTCTCTTCGAATGCTGAGGCTGCTTAATAGTAGTTTTATTTGGCCCTGTGACACATCTAAACATGACACTCGTATTGAAGAATGTAGTTGCACTCGTATCCCTATTGAAGTAACCGTGCTTGTGCAGTGTATCATGAGAACAAGATGGTATGTATATCTGAAGACATACATTAAAAAGGTTTACAGGACAAGAATATACGTTACTTGCAATTTTAATCTTTTGTGCAGAAGTTTCATTAGTTGATTCAGGATTTATCAAGATCACCAAATTTTTGTATCTGTTGGACCTTTCGAGCTGGTGGGAACAAAGTAAAACAAGTAAAATTGGGTGATGTTGTTCTGATGTGAAGTCTGCGAACAGTTGGTTTCTTTTATGAATTTCTCTTTCTTGTTATTGCTCTCACTATACAGAATCAGGATGAACAAGCCATCCATCAGAGAAAACATGCAGAGACAAACAGCACTAGGATTTAGTGGGATTATATCTTTTACATCAGAAAACTTTGGCAAGTATTTGCAGCTGCAATAATATAGCTTACAGGTTCTCATCATTGCTCTTGCTAATAAATAACTTAGCTATGTTTGGTATTAACTTTCTTCTTCTCCTAACCGCGAAGGAAGAAGCTCTAGGTGTTCGAGGTGCAGGAGATGCTGACTTTCTGAACTTAGCTCGTCTTGCTGGTGTCATTTTTCCACTTATTGAGTTGGATTTTGTACGTGAACTGTTCTGAGATTGCTCCAGGTCTTTTCCATGTATCTCCTCCCATTTCTGCAACTGCATATCGACCAACATTCTTACAGAAGGTGAATGCTCCATTTTCAGGCCTTTTTGCTCTTCTTCCATCTTAAGCTCTTGGATTTCCTTTCTGATGACCTCTGTCTTCATTGAGATCTCCTTTTCACTTGCTTGCAAAGCTTTTACCCAAGCCTCAGCTGCTTCAACTTTCTTATCAGCAATTTCAACTGCCTGTCCTGCACGTCCTTTTAAGTACTCATACTCAAATCTGGAAATAGTTATTGTGGAGGTGGAAGCGGATGCTCTACTTTTCATAGTTACATCAGTAAGTCTTTTTAGGTTGCTTAGGGCAGTAGCTTCTGATGATTTGATTGTTTCAAGCTCTTGTATTGCAGCTTCCCATCTTTCCTCGGCCAATACTGTTTCAGATTGTGTTTTCTGAATTTCTTCTTCGACTTTTGCAGCTTCCTCAATGGCATTCACTCTTTCTTTCTCAGATTCTTCAGTTTCATTTGTCAATTGTTCAAGACTGAGTAATAAACTTGAAGCAATAGAGGTTGCTTTTCCTTCATTGTGTGCTGCAGCTTCCAGTTTGGCTTTTGCCCTCAGAAGCTTTGTGTTGAGGTTCTGAATTGTCGAGTCTGCCTTGTTACCCTTTTTCTTTAATCGAGCTGATTCCTCTGAGATGCGTTTGAGCTCATTCCTCACAACGTCCATTGAACCCATGAACTGAAAGCTGTCTCTTTTAATGGAAGCTAATTCATTCTTTGCTGTCTCCAAGTCTTCTTTCAATGACTGCAACAAAGATAAGTCTTTGTCCAGGAAATCAGACCCGAACCTCAAAATTTCGTTTCTCTGAGTCCACCTGTCCATTTCCTTGACTTGCTCCAATTCACTTTGCAAAACTTGGACATCTGAAGTTGTCGAGGCCAGCTTTTCTTGTAGCTCTTGTGATATCTGAATTTCTTGGACCATGTCATTTATTTTCTTCCTGTTCTCCTCCATGGCTGCTGAATGTTTCTCGGCGTCTTCCCTTCTTTGAGCTTCAATTGCTCTGAATTCTTTGATTGCCTCTATTCGAGCTAGCTCAACTAGCACGAGCTCTTCATTAAGTTCCTCAACTTCCTTCCTTAACGCTTCCACTTTGCTTGAAAAAGATTGGATTTTCAAATTAGAGGTTTCTATTTCTTGCTCTGCCCTTCTTTTTTCTTCTATGATAGAAGCCATATCTTGTTTAAGCTTAATCAGATTTTCTTTTGCATATCCCAACTCTGCTACTACTTTGGAGTGCTGATTATTCTGATGATTGCGAAGTGGCATCCCCCAATTTCCCCCTCTTTTTGCCGTCTTTAGTTTCTCCATATCTTGATTCTGGACACTTAATCTTGAATTCAACTCTTCTATCCTTGAACTTAGCTCCTTCACCATCTTTCTCGCGTCCAAAAGCTCAGTTTCTGCTTGGGCTTTTTCTACCTCTGCAACTTTTCTGCTCTCACCGAGTCGTCCCATGTCCTTTTTTGCTATGTGAAGTTGGCTGGTTCTTGCATATGGCTTCTGATAAAGAGTATGCAACACAAAGGTTAGTCCACACTACTCAAATATGGTGAATGAAAATTGGGTGAAAATATAGTAGTATACCTCTAAAGACTTTGTAATTGAGGATTGGTTCATTGCAGAATTTCCTTTGTACAAATCAATGGCTGCCTTAACTGATGACCCTAAGCTCTCTTTCATGAAACTCTCCCCTCCTTCTGGATTGCTCTATAAATTGGCATCAAAAGAGAATATGAAGCTGTGTCTGCTGCTAAGGCAAAATCTTAGGAACTTCATATACATATGTGGAAGAACTATATGCACAATATAGCTAGAAGCAGAGCAAATTTACCTGCTAATGGTTGGTGGAAAGTACATCAGAAAAATGATGTCGGAATTGCCAGTTGGAGCAGGTGCTATGAGCTCCATAAAAAAACCATGAAATAAAAGGAAAAATTGAGGAGGGATAAAGCTATTGATGATTGGCTGCTATTACAAGCAAAAATCTTGTCTTTTCCTCGAGGGCAACTCAAAACTATCAATCTAGTGGCACAAAATGATTTACTTACCCTTCACTCCGTCTAATCAGCAAAACAAGAAAGTTTTATCTTCTTTTTCTTTTCAAGTATTCGTGTTTCAAAACGTTGTTAGTAAGGTTGATTTAATAAAATACACCTTTACTAAAAAAATTTTAAGGATATATGTCAGGTCATGAGTCAAATAATATGAAACAAAAAGAGAAGTAGTTCCGTTCTTAATTTTATTTTTATATCCCCCCAAAAAATGCAATATGCATTTGAATGTCGGCGTATTTTTATTTTTATATTTTTTGAAATGAATTTGTTTTCCTCGTGGCGTTTGTTTTAGTCACTTAATTATCCTTGCCTTGTTCTACACACATCCACACATAGCATGAGAAACAAAAACACTTGCATATACTAGCTCTTAATGACACATTACAATTCAAAAGTCTCTTCATAGCCAATCTTGAGCTATCAGAACTATTTCAGAAGTCCTTTTCATTTATTTATTTATTTAAGAAAAAAATTTAACAACTTTCAAATGACGTTTGGTGGAAAAAATTTGTCCAAAAATTTGGGGAATGAAACATTTCTATCTAACATTTTAAACAGAGTTAAGTAGGGGACCAATGAACAAGTATTGTTGTTACTTGTTACTCCCCCAGTATGTTAAGGTGTATGAGTCGCCACATCGTGAGATTCTAAGCCATATGGACGGTGTTCGTAGAGGTTGATCCACGATTTCAATTTAATATTATTATAATATGCTGTATTTATAATTATTAATTATATATTTAGAAATTTAATAATTTTTTGAATACATATATATTAGTTATTTTTTATGATCATGATGTTTAAAGATTAAATTAATTTCAATTTAATTACTTCTCTAATCATTACATCACATCCTTTTAAGTGCTGATTCATGCAAATTCATAATAGACCTTCTAAATTTATCCCTCCGATATATACAGACAATAAGGGGGGCGGGAAATTAGTAGACTTTACCTCCTTTTCTTTACCCTGCTCTCCCGATATTTTTATGACTAAATAAGGTCATGTTAATTAGTATATAATTAACAATTTAAATTAAATAATTTTCTAATACAAAGAAAAATATCTTCTTTGTTTCTTTGGAAAATATCCTTATATTAAATTAGAATTGAACAATATTTTATCGTATTTTAATCTAAAAATATCTTTTATTTTTTGGAAATTCATATACAGCCACTCAAAAATAGTTTAATTACTCTTTGTAGCTATAATTTGATAATTACAATTCGTAGCTACATATTATAGAGAGGAGAGAGGCGACTGAGACTAAAAGAGAGAGGAGAGAGGCGAGAGAGGGAAAAAAGTGTGAGAGAGGGTGAATTGTATATGTATATTGGTATAATTGTATATCATACACATGTATTTGTATATATGACAAGTAAGACTGGGAGAGGGAGGAGAGAGGCGAGCAAGATTGAGAGAGGGAGGAGAGTGGTGAACGAGATTGGAAGAGGAAGGAGAGTGAGAGAGATGTAATTGTATATTTATATCGGTTATGCATTTGTATATATAACAAACGAGGTTGGGAGAGAGAGGAGAGAGGCGAGCGAGAGAGGACAGCGAATGGGCAAAGTAAATTATATATGTATAGATAATTATATATTATACATAATATGTATTGGTATATTTTTTGGTGAATTATATATATACAAATGTGACTAATTATACAAATTCAAAGTCAAACCACATAATTAATGTATAATGTTAGTCGTAAATGATAATTATGATAAGTAATTAAGTAGTATAAATTTACTTAATCACATAATTATAATAAAAACTCTTTTCCTAATAAATATATTATAGTAATATTTTAAAAAAAATATATTCATCAAAGAGAGAACGAGGGAGTACATGTGCATAAAATAGATCTCAGCGATCGATCCACGTCTCTCAAGATAAACCACGTGAGTGTTTGGATCGAACCGAAAGAATTGTGCGTGACACTAAAGCTCCAGCCCTCTTCTCCCTCTCAAGGCTTGTTATACAACTTCTCGCACCGCAACTTCAACTTGGCTCCATCAAGCTCCCTCCATTCCACCGATGCCATTGTATTGATCTCAAAATTTGAAACGATTATGTTGATGTACAGTTGAAGACAGGAGAGGAGATCAAATGGACGTGGAGAAATCGTCCTTATGCAATTGCGTGGTGAATTTTCTCTTGGAAGAGAACTACTTGTTATCGGCATTCGAGCTCCTTCACGAGCTTCTCGATGATGGCCGTGACGATCAGGCAATTCGTCTCAAACAGTTCTTCTCTGATCCTTCCCAATTCCCTCCCGATCAGATCTCTCGCTTCAATTCTATCAGAGGTTCGTCCTTTCTATTGATTTCCTACTTACCCTATCCATTAAATAAATCCGGCGTGTTTATGCACATTTTCTGCATATGCTATTTATTGTTGTGACAAGCATTTCCACACTATTTCAGCTGAAATTGACTGAATCAATCCATTTGATTAAGATTAGGTTGTGAGTTTGGGTTGTATTTTTTTTTTGACTTCTGATGAACATCATGCTGCAACAGCATTTTGTAGGACTAACTGTTGAATTTCAGCCTCTCACTTGGTCACTGACTGGAATCTCATAGAATTATGCAAAACTGAGTATACAGAATAAGTATTACTTGTTTGACTGTATAAGATTCATTCATCCTCAATGAAATATTGAATGGTCCGAAAATTTTTAGCCAGAGTATTTTGTTGTTGTATAAATTGGATGTAGGAGTGATTCTCTATACAAATTTCATTATTATATATGGTGAAACATGTTTGCTTGTGCTAGAATCTTGGTGTTATTGGCTTGACTTAGGCATTTAGCATACTAATTTTGTAAATGAGGTAATAGAGAGCGCAATGCTTATAATTAATTAATTACTATCAACCATGAGTTGGCTATGGAAAATATTTAAACAGAACAAGGGCTTTAGCAAGAAAAGGAGCTTAAGTGCAGTCATTCATTTTCTTTTGAAATCCGTAGGATGCCATTAACATCATTTACTCAGTTAGGGTGTTCTAACATATCATGGTAAAATAGTTTAGATCAGTAGCTTTTCCAATGTCAGTTATTGTTGTGGTCTTTAGCGGAGCTCTTTTTTCTTTTTCCATTCGCTATATTTCTTTTGGGTGCTCGTCATCTTGTTATTTCTTTTTCTTTTTTAATGTTTATGATGGTGGTGTTTGGATCAACTGAGCACATTTCGGCCAATCATCAAGCAGATTGCTATAGCCCTCACGTATAGGTGGCGGTTGTTGGGTAAATTGCCACCAAGGTTGGAGCAGATGGGTTTATGTCCTTGTTATGTTTCTTGTCAATAGCTTGTTGTAGTGAAATGTCCTGCAAGTAATATTGGTTCTTGTGTGTATATTGTCAGTAGGATATTTTCCTTTCAATTGAAACCATGAGAACCTATTGCTTTCCATGTGAGTAGTCTGTCCTTTTCTGTTGTGACCAAGAATGTTTGGATCTCGTGAACAACATGAGCAATTTATGGAAGTTTCATGCAAAAGTTGCTATTTCTTGAATGACTCTTGGTAACAACCCCTCCCAAAAAAAAAAAAAAAGGAGGAAGAAAAAGAAGGAAAGAGAAAAACTTTTTCTGTTTGAAGCTTCATATGTTATTACACTTTTCTTTTATGTTATTATGTACATTATATGTATGAAATGTTGGGTAGAAAAGTTTCTACATTAACGTCGCCAAAAAGATTGAAGACTGGTCAATTTCTGCATTGGACAGTCAAGAATTCAAGTTATGGTAGTATATAAATCAACAAAGATACATCATGATGGCTAGTCTCCAAATGTAGCACTTCGAATGAAATCTATTAGAAAATTAGAACATTAATATTTGGTTCAGTAAAGAAAACCTCAATACATTTACATGTGAATTAGCCCTGCACAATCTTGAAGCTTGTTTAATTGAGCTTGTCTTCTGCTGAAGTTCTTGATGTTAAGAACAAATGATTAACACAACAAAAAAAAATATATATATGCTGATTTTTAAAAAATAAGATGCCGTCGTTTATGAGAAGAGCGACCTGCAACTGGTTGCATATACTCATTTTGTGATGGTGGTGTCACGGCCAATTTGTGCATACCTCAACTATTCCATCAGGTACTTTCTACCTCCCACCAGCACAAGTATTGCTTGACTTTGCCACCAATGATTAGGAAAATTGTAAAAAATTACCTAGTTTTTTCTGGTGGAGTATACCATTTAATTGAGTAAGAGTCCAACATTTTGCAATTAAATTCTGTGATAAGGATTTTGACGATGCAGCCTTTTGTTATGCGATTTTTAGACAAAGCTTTATCCATCAGTTTAGAATGTCAAATTCAATAACAGAGGCTTCAAATAGATTTTGAATTCATTGCTAGAGGCTTAGCCAAAATTTTCCACTTAAGAGAAAAGGAGTGGGACTGGGGGTATTTCGATTTGGATTTGACTGAATTCACTGATTTTGTGTATAATCTCAAGCATTTTGTTCTTCATTATTGACAGTGTTCAGTAGTAATCATTACAACCTCACTTATACTTTTTAGTTCTCATGGTTCTATGTATAATTTATCTTTCATGACTAATAGCTATTCATTTATGAAAGCAGTTGCAGATCCCCAAAGTCTGCTTGAAGAGAAAGAAGCTCTGGAAGAAAAGTTGGCGCTCTGTGAATATGAGTTTCGTTTATCTCAAGAGGACATTGTACAGCTAAAGAGTGAGTTGCAAAAGAAAAGTCAGACTATTCCTTGTCCAATAAGTGGTATATCCCTAAAACTGTTCTGCATTTTAATTGCCTCATCTAATATTAACTTCATTGCCTTAGCTCATTCATTCAGATAAAGTTCTTGCAAATGTTAGGTAGTCTAGTCTGTAATAATATTTCTAATTGAAGTTGTATCACGAGACAGATCTAGTATTGATGTCAGGATAAATGATAGGCTCATCATGTCTGAGCTGAAGGTAGTTTTTGGAAGGATTGGTGATTCTGTCATAGATATGGGTTGCATACGTCTGCATTGAATATTGTCATTTTGTATATGTGAATAGATCTGTATATTCATCATGCAGATTTAAAGATCGATCCCTCCGAAAACCATGGAACTGATTCTCAACAGCAGAAGAGGGAAGGTTCTTTTTCTGATTTGGGTCCTTTGAAGGATAATGAGCGGAAGGATTTGAACTATGCTGTAAAGGAGTATTTACTATTAGCAGGATATCGCTTGACTGCAATGACATTATTGGAAGAGGTAGTAATTGATTGAAAGGGGACTTGCTGATTTCTTGATGTTCATCACTAAACTGAAGAAGAATTGCATTTTATTCAACATTGTGTCATGGAGCTATATGTTCAGTTTCCAATATCTTCTTCTTCCGTACTGGAAAGAGTAAAAACTTGGTTTATAAAAGTAGTATTTCAGGATAGAGGCCTCACCTCCAAGCATGAGGTTGGGGGTCCAACTCACCCAGGGATCGAAATTGGAAAAACTTGCTAATTATCATCTAGTGTTTTATAAGTTTATAAAATCATCTAGTGTTCTATAAGTTTAGGGGGAAGGGTGCTTTACCATATCCCACCAAACGTAAAAGGGTACGCTGGCACGGTTTGAATTGGGTAATGAGTTTTCTATTATTCTATCATCGTCTTTCAGATGCCTTTGCTGTACAGCCCCTCATCTATTTATGCACTTACTAGGCGGAGGGCCTTGACCATAACAGGACTAATGTGTGAGACACGTGCATCAGATCATTGGCACTATGCGGAGATGTCATTTTAGAAGTGTTGGTAACTTCTTTATTATGTATGACAGGTTACTGATCAAGACCTAGATGTTCAGCAGAACTCCTCTGCATGCATTCCAGATGCTTTGCGCCATTACTATTACCAGTACCTGTCTTCCACCTCAGAGGCTGCTGAGGTACTTTCTGAACAGTTGATACAACCAGTTTTACGACATGTGTTCTTTCCACTAAAATCCATCTGTAGTAAAATCTACGTTAATATCATGTGTACACTTCACATCTCTTACAGTCAAGCTAGGGTAACTACAAATTTTAAGTGATTTACTCTATCCTTCCTTCTTCCAGCACTGAATTATAATTCTCTATATTGTCGCGATTTAATTTGGGAAGGAACAATACATCCATCCATTTATCTTATTGTGCATTAGGTATGAATGCTCTCTCTTTCAAGTCCTGGTTTTGTCTTTGCATACCTTACTTGCATCACATCTGATTTTGTTTACAATTCTATTTTCTCCTGTCTGCTATGAAAGACCTTCGGATACTGTTTGGTGTCAAATTTAGGCCTTCAAATCTGAGACTAGTCCAATATTAATCTTTTTTTCCTATTAATTTTTCTTTTTGAGTTTAGACAATACAGAGTAAGCCCTTCAACTGTTTTTAAATATATTTTCAGACTATAATGAGGAGGTAATCCCACTTAGCTTGCTCGAATGTGATTGGGCTCAGACTCCTGTTGCAGCCTGTTAATGGTGACCAGCTTTCTTGCAATAATTTTTCACTATCCAGGACCACTCGCCCATCTTATCCTCTACGCTTCCTTTCAGACGGAAAATTCGATCAAGAAATTCTGCCAATTCATTTCTGCACTTAAACTCTAGCCTGCATCATCCATGATTCCTAAGCCCATCTCTGCAAGGAAGTCTTAGAGAAAAGAAGCCTCATTCTCTCTAGATAATCATTAAAGTAAAACATTTACCCGCTACGTCTACGTAATTATACTGCTTTTTTGAACGAGAACGTGAATTGCTTGATAGTTCTCTATCAAATGTCTTAAAGTTGGTGGGAGCAGTCGACAACAGAACTGACAAAGTTCTTACTTTATTTACTGAAACTCTAAACATATGCTCTGATGCTTTATTCTCGTGTGCTACTTTTAAAAAGAAGCGTGGATTATTTGTAGGAAAAAATTGCTATGCTAAGAGAAAACGAGTCGTTGGTGAAAGAAAATGAAAAGCTGAAACATGAAAAGCAGTCCTTGCTGAAGAGTAAAGATATGGCAGATGCCCAAGTCACAGTATTGGCAAAATCCTTAGAATCATTGCAGAAGGAAATGAAGGACAAGGAGATTCTGGTAATTTCTTATGTGTGTTCTATGTTTTTACAAGAGTTTTTATGTGTAGCATGCACATACCTCATAGTTGAATAATCGTACTTCAGGTTCAGAGTTTGAAGCAGTCTCTAGAGAGTCAAAGACAAGTATTGAATGAATGTAGAGCTGAAATAACTTCGCTAAAAATGCATATAGAGGGTGCTCGCTCAGCTCGGAATTTCGTAGCAAGTGATTTTGAAGGTGTTGACTTACCATCAACAGACAGTTACAAGGAAGAGATAAAGGTTCTACAGAATGAAATCCAGAGGTTGAAACTGGCAACAAATTCATTGAACAGCGAGTCTCTTGAAAATATCAATGAAGAAACTAGAAATACATGTCCTGAAAATGAAGTCGAAAAATCAAGTGATCATAATGTCTTTGATAATTCAGCTGGTGTTTCTTCTGGAGACTTAGGAGCTGCAGGTTCTCAGTTATCGATGACTCAAACCTCTGATTCTCAGTTATTGATGAGTCAAACCTCTGCTGACACAATTACTGAACCTGAGAGAGTAGTAGAAGTTTCACATGATAATTGTGTTGGTGATAAAGTTGAGAATGTACTCAAACACAACGGTGAGCTACCTTCAGAAGCTAAAGGACTAATCTTGAAACCAGACAATCTATTGGTTGAATCAAATGCTCAAAAGATTGTAAGCTCTCTCTCTCTCTTACCACCTTTACCTGGTAACTTTTTTTCTAGGCAATTATGCTTTAAATTTTTTGGACTTCGCAGGGTTTGGGGACTATTCAGATCCTTTCAGATGCATTGCCAAAAATTGTACCGTATGTATTGATCAACCACCGAGAGGTATGTTTTGCCATTTTTTGTTCTAAAATTTATTCTTCTGAATTATGATGTTCTAAACCCTTAACTTATCCTTCTGAGAAAAGCTTTTCAAGTTTTATATTTGTTTTCCCTGAAAAACATGTGCTCCTTGAGTTTTTCCAAGATAAAGCTAAATTTCTAATGAAGTTGTGCTTGAAGGGAGTTTTCCCATTGAAAAAGTCTCTTCCCACTCACAATTTTTTTAACATATCTTAAAAAAAGAAGAAGCTACAACTATCCTAACATATTTTCAACTTCCACTCACACGTTTCTTTCCAAATTTTGTTTCAACAGCTCCTAAATAATTTTCAGCAACAATAAGGGATTTTAAAAAATTCTAGACTAAGTAGCCGGCTTTCCATTTTATTGGTGTTGTATCTTGCAGGAGCTTCTTCCTCTTATAATGTGCGCAATTGAGCGCCACCCAGATAGCAGTACACGGGATTCCTTGACCCATACATTATTCAACTTAATCAAGCGTCCCGATGAAGAACAGAGACGGATTATAATGGATGTAAGACTGCAAAACCTTTGTTTCATACTAGAATTTCGTCAAAAAGTAGAGCATTCCACCAAATTTTTGTATCATGTTTAGGCTTGTGTCACTCTTGCCAGAAATGTTGGAGAGATGAGAACGGAAACTGAACTACTTCCTCAGTGTTGGGAACAAGTGAGATTTATTTCTATCCATTCTGCTCGAAGCTCTCATGATTTTACCATATACTCCATTTACTCTTGCTACTTCACACTGGGTGTTATTGTTGTGATGTGTAGATCAATCACATGTATGAGGAGCGCCGCTTGCTAGTTGCTCAATCTTGTGGGGAACTTGCTGAATTCGTGCGTCCTGAGATTCGAGATTCTCTTATCTTGTCTATTGTGCAACAGCTCATTGAGGATTCTGCTACAGTTGTTCGGGAGGCTTCTGCTCATAATTTGGCGTTGCTTCTGCCTCTCTTCCCAAGTAGGGACAAATATTTCAAGGTCAGCCTCACTACATAAGCTTCGAGGCAATCATGGAGAAGAAATGTGACTTGAGAGAATTTCCCACAAAGTAAGCTCCGTAGTCTAGGAATGGAGCATTTTCCCTCCCCTGGTCTTAATGTGGCTGCCCAAACTGATTAGATGATAGCATATACATAAATGGATTTTCTCCAATTCCTTTATTTTGTTGTTGTGTGTGTAAAGGTTGAGGAGCTGATGTTTCAATTGGTGTGTGATCCATCTGGAGTGGTAGTGGAAACAACAATCAAGGAACTTGTTCCAGCTTTAGTAAACTGGGGGAAAGAATTGGATCATTTACTACAAGTCTTACTATCTCATGCTTTGGGCTCTGCTCAGGTATGGATTCTGCATTTACTTAGTTCTCCTCACTGAAGCAGTAACTTGTCTTAAACATGGAGCTGATATATTATCCCTCCTTCCAGCGTTGTCAACCACTTTCAGGGGTGGAAGGTTCTATCGAGTCACATCTTCGTGCTTTAGGAGAGAGAGAGCGATGGAACATAGATGTTCTGATGCGCTTACTGACGGAGTTGTTTCCATTTGTACGCAAGAAAGCTATTGATACCTGTCCATTCCCATTGGTTTCGGATGATGAAAGACTAGTCTTTTCTACTTCAGTTCTTGAACAGTATGCTGGGTAATATTCCCTTTTACCTTAACCTGCGTTTCTAATCTACCTTTCTATTCCTTCTTCAAAGGTGCTCTCACAATGTCTAGTTAATACTTGCAAGATATTTGAATTGTCTATGCAGAGGAAAGATGGACTGGCCTTCTTTTGAGTGGTTGCATATCGACTGCTTTTCAGCATTGATTGAACTAGCCTCTCTATTACCTCAGAAGGAAGATAACCTAAGGAATCGAATCACGCGGGTAGCTTGAATTGTTTCTCTTAATTTTTGATGCTTTAGTTTTAGAGTTGCCTCCTCCTTTCCGGATTCGTCTTTAATTTTGCAATGCAGTTTTTATTGGCAGTTTCAGACCTGCTCGGGGAACCTTACCTGACACACATCATGCTACCTGTATTCTTGGTGGCAGTTGGTGATGATGGTGATTTATCATATTTCCCTGCAACGTGCCAATCAAGAATAAGAGGTAATGAGTTAAAAACTTCTTGTCTTCATCAATCCTTTTAAGTGATAGATCATGTTTAGACCTTATCAAATTGATTTTGATTTGCTCCTCAACAGGTTTGAAACCGAAAACTGCAGTAGCTGAAAGACTTGCTACCATCGGTGTCCTGCCTCTTCTGCTGGCAGGTGTTTTAGGATCTCCTAGGAAGCATGAACTACTGACAGAGTACTTGAGAAATCTCTTGATTCAAACTTCAGGACAAGAGAGTCAGACAGTGAAGCGCGAGATTTTCTTTTCTGTTCGCTTTCTTTGGTTTGTGCCATTTTAATAAAGGCATTACAGTTCTGTGTCTGAACTCCTTAGATGATGGCTGACTATATTTTTCTGCAGCACTTTCGATGAACATCACAATATGATTTTTAACATCCTCTGGGAAATGGTTGTGAGTTCTGAAATAAACATGAAGGCGACAGCTGCCAATATTTTTAAAGTCATTGTAAGACCTTTGGTTTTTGTGAAATTGCTTAAATTTAAGCATGGTCTACGACTTTGATCATTCTTCTTAGTTCACCAGGTTCCATGTATTGATGCCAAGGTTGCCTCAACACATGTTTTGCCTGCTCTTGTAACGCTTGGTTCTGACCAAAACTTGAATGTGAAATATGCCAGTATTGATGCTTTTGGAGCTGTGGCGCAGCAGTATAAAAATGATGCGGTATAGGGTTTTTGCTTAAATATCTGATGTCATTCTTGTTCTGTGTTCATCTAGAGGCTTTAATGAGACGTTCTGTTCTAACTTTTCTTGCTAGATTGTTGATAAAATTCGTGTTCAAATGGATGCTTTTCTTGAGGATGGATCACATGAAGCTACGTTAGCTGTAGTTCGTGCATTGGTGATGGCAGTGCCACATACCACGGAGGGACTTAGAGATTATATCCTCAACCTCTTAGCTTTCATGCACTGCTTGAAGTAGCAATGCATTTTTATAATGTGTGCCAGAACTAGTTTTGATTTCTAATTCTCATCAACTTTCTTTAACTTTAGCATACATTTGTTGTCCAAGATTTTCTTACTTACAGCAACACCTCCTCCTTCAAGTGACATGATGCGTCGCCGTGAGAGAGCCAACACATTTTGTGAATCAATTCGTGCTCTTGATGCTACTGGTTTGCTCCTTTTAATTATTTTTCTTCTCTTTCATACATCTCTTTACTTTCTGAAGATAGAAATGTTCTTCAAAATGATCAGCCTCCAGGTTTAGCTGCTTCTTGAGATAAATCAGAGTACAATAAACTATGTATTGCAGTGGACTGATACAGGTGGTTTATATCCTGATTTTTGGTTGTGAAACTACCTTTAGCAATCATGGTTGATCAAAGTGATTACTTGAGTTTTTTCCCATCAAAGAAGAGTTAATTACCTAAAAATTGACCCAGTTTTTACTTAAATACATGCCGAAGTTAACATAAATGGTTGATTGTGATTTGTTGGGTTTGGTGTGCATCCTTTTCTTGTTCATGTTAATACAAGTGTGTGACGGACCCTGTCTTGAGATAGTTAAGTGAGAGCCAGGAAACTCTCAAATTAGTGAAGAGGCCGTCGTTACCTTCGGGATCGATGAAGGTTTGGCAGGAAGATGACTGCTGGGACCTAAAGCATTCATTATGTAGTCTCTAGGCTTTGAAGGTGCAACTCTTTTTATCTGGTTGTGTAGTGTAATACAAAAATGTAACTACATGTACTATTGAAGCCTAAATGTCGCACACTTGCCTTTTCCTGCCTTTTGGCATTTTGTCTGGACGATTTCAATGGAATCTTCCTTTACTCAGTTTATGATTGTAATATTGCAGATCTTTCTGCTTCAAGTGTCAGAGACTTTCTTCTACCTGCAATTCAAAATCTGTTAAAAGATGCTGATTCTCTTGATCCAGCACACAAAGAAGCTCTGGAGATCGTAATGAGGGAAAGATCTGGTGGAACATTTGATACGATTAGTAAGGTAATGGGTGCTCATCTGGGAATTGCGTCATCAGTAAGCAGCTTCTTTGGCGAAGGTGGTTTACTAGGGAAAAGGGAAGCTGGAGATCCAACATCACCACCAGCACCAGTGGAAGTTGAACCTCTGAGGCCTGTCCTCACACATGCAGCACCAGCAGAAGACACTAGATTTAGGCGGATCATGAGAGGTGGTTTTACAGACATGCTCAGAGGAAAAGCAAAGGGCGCCGGTGATACTCCCCCAAGTCAATGATGATGGCTCTTTCTACTGCAGGAGAATTAAGAAGGAAAGTAAGTTCTGTATGTTGTGCAGTAGACTACAATGCTTCCATTTGTTGATTCTGCGCTGAAGTTTTCCCTTCACAGGGATGAAATTTTGCAATTTATTTCATTCTTTATGTACAAGAAATGTAATGAATTCGACAACAAAACGAGGAGAAAGTGTATACATTTACTAGTTGTACAAAATGATATGGGAGATTCATAGCTGTCTTGACCAACAGACCTTTGATAATATACATATATTAAATAGATACATATGTCCACTTATATAATCCTATCAATTGCATGCAGTTTTCTTTTATTGTCAAATAAATTGAATCTAGTATAAAATATAGAAATCTCTTGGGGCTAGTTACATTCTAATTCAGAAATTCTCCTCAATTACAAAAATCTCAAATGTTTCATTGCTCTCCGATGCATTTCTTGGTTGTCTGATATACTTGCAAATGAATAGGATATCTAAGTAGAGAAGGATGTATCCAAAAGAGGGTAGAGATGTATCCATGAAGTAATTTTTGTTACTTTTTAATTGATAGAAAATATATGAAATATGATATCTTTAATTGTGTATTTATATAACTTTAGTTATTGTGGACGGTTTCATATTTTTGTTGCCCTTGCATTGTTTTTAAGTAGACTAGATTTGCGATAATGTTTGTGACTATTTTTTTCAATGGAAATACTAATAAATTTCAATGGTGTCACAAGTAATTGTTTGATATGTCTGTTATATGTGTATATATATATTATATATCTTAATTACATAATGTATCTAATATCATTCGAACAATGATGAATTTTGAAGGATAAGTATTTTCAGTGTTTATATGGAGCGGTGCTACTTATTTGAGTGCGTGCCGAAACTCATGGGTCAAATATTACAAAACTCCAAACGGTATCATAAAAATTATCTTACCAAAAACGGTAAAATCGCTGCCGAGGCAGCTATTTATTCCACTGAAAAATAAAATCGCTTGCTGAGGCAGCGTATTTTACCAAAAAAATTTTTTTTTTAATAAAAAAATGAATCGCTGCTTTAGCAGCGATTCAAAAATTGTCTTCTTACAAATCTCTCAATCGCTGCCAGGGCATCGATTTGATATTATTTTCTAATTTTCTTTTTTTTTTCAAAAAATAATGTGTATAATCGCGGCACTGGCAGCGATTTGAAATAAAAAAGAATATTTTTTTTTATATACATCGCTGCTACATGTAGCGATTTACGAAAAAAAAAATTTTGTTGTAAATCGCTGCTACAAGTACGGCGATTTACGAAAAAAAAAATTTTTTTTTTTGTAAATCGGCTTCCCTAGCCTCGATTTTATTTAAAAAAAATAAATTTTTTATTAATTTTTTTTTTTGTTAAATTATATGTTAAAAATTAATTCATAATTTTTCTCCTTTTAAGTTTTTATGTAAAAACATTACTTATTTTAATTCAAATAGTATTTTAAATTTAAATTAATATAGCTAATCTTTTTTTAGAAGAACATATATTTATTTACTTTACTTATTTTTAGTTGGTTTTTTAAAATAATTATATTTGTTAAACTTTCATGTATAACCTTATAAGAAACAAGATATTATTACTTTCTTATTTTTCATTGTTTTTAAATAATGTATATTTTTTAAAATTTATGTCTATAACTTATAAGAAAATATACATATTTTAAAAAATTAAAAATAAGTAAGTAATAAATATATTTTCTTTCTAAAAAAGATATTATATTAAATTTAAATTTTAAATACTATTTGAATTCAAATAATAATTTTTTTAAATAAAAAATTAAAGAAAAAAATTTAATTTAATTTTTAACATAATTTTAATAAAAAATTAAATAACACAATTTTTTTTTTTAAATAAATCGCTGCTAGCAGCGATTACAAAAAAAAAAAAATTTTTTTTTTCGTAATCGCTACTGTCAGCAGCGATTTCAAAAAGAAATTTTGTTTTTTTCGTAATGCTACTGTAGGCGGATTTTATATAAAAAAAAAAATTTTTTTTTTATAAATCGGCTGCAGTGTCAGCGATATACCTTATTTTTTTAAAAAAAAAAAAAATAAAATTAGAAAATATATCAAATCGCTGCCCTGTCAGCGATTTTGTAAGAAGAAAATTTTGAAATTCGCTGGCTCAAGCCGCGATTTGTCATTTTTTTATTAAAAAAATTTTTTTTGTAAATCGCTGCTCAGCAGCGATTTTTTACTTTTTTCAGTGAAGTAACTCGCTGCCTCGGCGCGATTTTTAACCGTTTTGGTTAATATAAATTTTTATATACCGTTTGGAATTTTTGTTATATTTTTCTACCCATTGAGTTTCGGACTCCTACTTATTTGCTCTCATTCAACTAACGTTTAATGGCATTTTATACAACCCATGAATAAATCGCCATAATATAAAATATTTTTGATAGTGAAACTGCATACATATTTTAGCTAGTTTTTTTTTTTTTTTTAATTAACAGATCTAGTTAGCTAATCATTTGCAAGAACGTAACCAATTAGGAAAGGGACGTGATAGGAAAACATCAATCTCGGAGACATAATTTACTTTTTGCTACTAATAATAAAATAAATAAATATGTTAGAAATGTTTTTTGGAATTTTTTTGAATTCAAAATAAATATTTGCTAGCACGTCGATTGATTAATTCAATAAAACAAGAATATCACTCTATTTTGTTGGCACCAGGCGATTGTTTACCTATTTAATAAGACTAGTGAATTTGTAAGTTCAATCACCCAACCTACTTTTGAAGTGGGTGAATCAAAATCTTGACAAAGTTTTTAATTTAAAATTAAGATTGTGGTGATGATTTTGGAAATTGCTCCATTGCCGAATTATTTAGAGGTATAGATTTGAAAAAGCATATTTACTTGTATTATCTAGATGAGAATACAATAAGCCATAAGCCCGTTAAAACTATAATAATATAGAAGATTCAAGTGCAATGAAACTTTATATATAAGTAAAAATAGATTACACATCAATTTAAAAATAAAAAACTCTTAACACACAAACCGAGAAGAATTAGGATTTTTCTTTATTTTTTTTAAAGAAAAAAAATTAAATATTCAAGATGTTTAAGTAACAAAAAATACAAAATATTATCAGAAAAAAAATTCTCAACTAAAATTAATATTTATGAAAAAAGATATTTACAAATATTATACTCAAAATATTAACCAGTAAGAACCAACCATCGATATGACAAACGCATTCATATGGAAAATAAAACTTCTTATGGAATAGGATTTTCATCCTTCGAAATTTGGAGAGTATCAATATTACTTATCATTTATCATTTTCAAAATTACAACAAATAATGTTAATAAATGCAATCAATCCATGGGTAGTGTTATTTTAATTTTCTAATTAATCAATTGTTTTTCTTTTAAGTTTATGTTTATAGTTTGTTATTTGTCTCTGGTTTGTATAGTTTATAATTTAATTTTACTTAATTTATCATGTATTTGAAAATGGGAAATTAACAATTATTCCTTTTTTTCCTTTAAGTTAATTCATCCGACTTTTTTCAACTAAGTATGATAATTAAGAATGACTTAAACCAAATTTTTAATAAGAGATTTGTATATTGTTTCACATTTTTTCTTTAATATATGTCATAGTATCATTAAAAATATAACTTTTTAATTTCACATAGTAATATTATTGCTAACATTTATATCATTTAAGATTAATTCAAGTTATGTGTTAGTCGTTTTGTTTGTAATCTAATATATTGGATGATGTTGTATAAAAGTTTATTTAATAACATGAAAATGTTTGACATGTAAACTATTTATATATAGGTATAATATAAAGGGTAAGATATACCCTCAACGAGAATTATGTTAGATTTTCGACTGATCAACAATTTCTTTTACATAATATTGTTAGTGTAACAACCACTTTATAAAAATTTAACTTCAAGTTTTGATGGTTGATTTTATCGAGTTCGGAGTCTAAAGGGTATAAAATATTAATAAAAAAATCAAAAAAGGTATATAAAATTTTATATTAATCAAAACGGTAAAATCGCTAGAACAACAACGATTTACTCCACCAAAAAAAAGCAAAATCGCTGCTACTGCATAGAAAATGAGTAAATCATTGTTGTTCCATCGATTTTGCCGTTTTGGTTAATATAAAATTTTATATACCATTTTAAAATTTTTATTAATATTTTATACCCTTTAGGCTCCGAACTCTGATTTTATCACACAATACACCACATATGAGCATCTACTTCATCTATTGATCCCCTACAATACAAAGTATAACGTTACTATCAATCTCCTCATTTAATTCCTTGTATTATAACTATATTAAGGAGTCCGAAACTCAAAGGGTAAAAAATATTAACAAAAATTCCAAAACGGTATATAAAATTTTATTAACCAAAACGGTAAATCGCTGCGCGCAGCGATTAGCTTCGAGTGAAAAAGTAAAATCGCTGCCTCACAGCGATTTTGGCCAAATTTTTGTTTTTTTAATAAAAAAATGAAATCGCTGCTCAAGCAGCGTTCAAAATGTTTCTTCTTACAAATAGCTTCCAATGGCACGATTTACATTAATTTTTTAATTTTGTTTTTTTTTTTAAAAAAATATGTATAAGTCGCTGCGCGGCAGCGATTACGAGAAATTTTTTTTTTTCCTTAAAATCGCTGCCAGTGCAGCGATTTATTAAAAACAAAAAAAAAAATTTTGCAATATAAATCGCCTGCCTTGCCAGCGATTTATAAAAAAAAAAAAAAAAAAAATTTTTTTTATATAAATCGCTGCTCTAGCAGCGATTTACAAAAATAAATTTTTTTTTTTTATGTAATCGCTGCTTCTAGCAGCGATTTATATCAAAAAAAATTTTTTTTTTTTTATAAATCGCTGCTTGGCATCGATTTAATTTTAAAAACAAAATATTTTGTTATAAAATCGATGAGCAATTTTTAAAATAAAAATTTTTTAAAATGTTACTATGTTTTATAATTAATAAGAAACTATAACATTATTTTAAAAAAATTAAAAATCAGTAAATATATTTTCTTTCTAAAAAAAATATTATATTAACATTTAATTTAAATAATATTTTGAATTCAATAAATGAATTTAAAATTAAATGAGAAAAATTATTTATTTTTTTTAAAAACAAAATTATATACTTTTATATATATATTAATATATATATATATATATATATATATATAATTGAAGTTAATTTAAATAAATTTGAATTCAAATATTAATTTAAAATTAAATGAGAAATTATTTAATTTTTTTTAAAACAAAATTTATATACTTTTATATTTTATATATATATCTATATATAATATAACACTATATATATATATATATATATATATTATATATATATATATAATATATAAAGTGAAAAGGATCCATACAATAGTAAATTTTTTTGTTTTTATTGTATAATTTGAAGAAAATTTTCACAAGTTAAAGTGGATGACATCACAATAGTAAACCTTTGTTTTTATTGTAAGTTTTTCAAACCAATCTTCACATGTAATGTATATCAGCTTTGAATTCCTAAATTGGTACTTCAATTTTTCAGACTTTGAATTCATAAAATTGGTAGTTCAATCTGCCAAGCCAATCTACTTTCAACTCTCCACATCTTAAAATTCTTGTTATTCTTCAAATTTTTCTAAAGTTTTTAAAGTATTTTCCTTATATGGTGCGTTTACATTATTTTATTTTTTCATTTATTTTATAATTTTATACTTTTATATGATTCATTGTTGATATATTCATCGTTTGATACTTATAGTAATGGGGGGGTTAATTTTTATTTTTATTTTTGTGTATAATTGGAATCCATCAAATTTATACGTACATCCTGGTCCAGTAGAGCATGATTATTCAATTCAAGTTCTCACGTTCCGAATGAATTTGGCATGGTAGCAAAAAGAAGAGATTGTTGCTATGTACGCGTCGTGGTGATATTGAATTTTTGGCAACATGTTAAATATCATCCATTACATTCTCTCATCCTTCAATATTTATGAAAATTGTAGATTTAAAGGATTCTTGATGTTGGATATGTGCCGATCACTCCGGAATTAATGTCTCTGCTTTATTGAAAGTGGCGTGCCGGAAACTCATCTTTTCACATGCGAACCTGTCGATGCTACCAAACTTTACAATATATTGAAATTATTCGGAATGGGAGTAGATGGTAGTCCTATAATTGTAAAATGGATCTGATTCTTTAGGGATTATAGGTAGACAAGAATGATTTTTTCACATTAACAGATGGTTTACCCGTACTATTGTTTTTTTCTGGGGTTAGTAGATTGTCAACATATAAATTGATGTATATCTAGTTTGGAGTTATTAACGCTAACTCCAACTGAGCATGAATTCAACAAAGATTAGATTATATTTATTATGGTTTGTGTTGGATCCAATATTTCCGATAAATCTAATAATAAGAATTAATGGGACAGTTTGATTGACATTAGAAATTTTATCATTTAATGTCAATCAAGCATGGGATCGGCCGCATATAATGGTATAATTGTTTTATGCCGTGCGTTCAATGAAAAACTCAATGAATTTTGTTGATTGCTCTCTTTAGTGTCAGGTATACATATTTTTTGATTAAATATTTTTTAATATACTAGTAATATGCCACGTTTAAATTTAGTCATTATAAGTAATGGTGAATTTATTTAGTGTAGATTTGGGGCATGGGAAAGAATTAATTCCCCTGCAAACATTGCCAAATCCTCTAAGAACCAATCAATTTGAGGCTTTAACTGCACTTGTCACGTAAATGGACTCGATAGAAATCATCAAAATGAGGCACAACTTAATCGGTGTGATAGGCTGATGTATTATAATTTAACTGATTTAACGGTCTTTTAATATTATTAGTATCTAACTTTTCATATTTATTTTATTTTAAATAAGAATATATTTTTTTCTGCCAATGTTGTTTTTTTTTTAGTAATTTCTTACTGAATTATTTTTTTTAGTTTATTTGGCAAGCCTTAATTCGTAGATGTTATTAATGGATTCTGAGTGGTGGTCTGTCAAGGACAACGTGTCTGGGATGGCACAGTCCACTGATTTTATGAATTTTATGGAGTGGCACATGGTTGATCGTGTTGTGAGACAGTTTGTAGTTACAACATCTTCCCTGGAACCGTGTACCCAATTTTCCGAATATCATTTTAGCGTGAAACGACAAAAATAAACCAGAAAGATATAGCTTTATTTAACTATCCACAATATTTATTGGGCACAACGTCAAAATCGTTATTTTCCTGACCTCCATTTGTAAGTGATCAAACAATTACTTTCCGTTGGTACATGAGGCCTACCCGCATGTTCATTGGAAACCACAACATGTTGTACAAAAAGGGTATCAACACATGCAAGGAAGACAGAGGCATTAGTATGTATATTACAATAAATTTCAAATTATTATGTCAACTCTTTAATATTTTTTTTTAATATTTGTTTATTTCATTATAGGCTAGAGGTCATGAAATGCATATCGTCGAGCTCGGATGTTGAAATGAATAAACTCAATCTAATGAAATGAGACAATAATGCATCGGAAGTCTCTCGTATTTCAATGAGTTCATGAATCGGCCTTTCAGGAACGCGAATTGAGCTTTGATCATGATTCAACCGTTCCCCCCACTCAATACGATGACCACCACAGTACAGTATCTCGCCGATCCGAAACAACAGCCGAGAGAGGGTTGCCGTCGAGGTAAAGGACCACGAGTAAACAGCTGATTTTTCTTTCTGGTAAAACTCAGGGCCTCTAACACTAATGTGGCGACTCCCGAGCCTTATTATCCCACATTTGAGTTTTCTAAGGGCCCTCTAACACTAATCCGAATTTTTCTAGTCAGCAACAGTTTGGTTTTTTGTAATCCGCAGTTTCCATCCTGTGTTTGCACAATTTAGTGGTTCTCATATGGTTTTCAACATGGTATGCCGTGAATTTCCCGATACATAATTCCTCCATTTGGTGGAAGATTGAATTTTCGAATGTAAGTATAATTATTTTCATACAATTTTTTTTTTTTAACTTTTTATAATTTTTTTTTATTTTTATTGCATGTTTATTTGATTATATTAGTGTATATTGTATTATAGGTAACTGCGTTTGATGATTCCAGATTTCATGCTGGGGCTTCACAAAATTTAGTCTTAAAGACAAAATCCACCTCGATAACATCTAGGCTACCCAAATTCAACTAGATTGGAACCAGGCAGATCACTAATCAAAATGAGGAGATTTTTGACAAATGAAGATGAAAATGAAGCTGAGAATGAATATGTAGAAGATTTTTCGGATTCAAGAATAATTTTTTTTATGGCACCTTTATTCTAAAGGCTGAAGATTGAATTTTTGAAATATGTAATTTTGTTGTTCGTCAGTTGAACAAAGTAATGAATTATGTTTGAACCAGTTTGCTGAATTTACTTTATCTTTTTGTAATGTCAAAAATACTTTTTTAATTTTATGTTATGTCCAAATCAACATTTTTGTATCATGTTAACAAATAAATATCAAGATATATCATTGTCACTCACATTTTGTATGTTTGAACAAAGTTTGCGGATTTGCTTTTTTTTATCTCAATCAATACTTTCTTCAACTTTTGTATGTTTGAACAAGTTTTTGCAGGATTCACTTATTTTTTATCATAATCAAATCATACTTTTTATTTAAGTCAAATCAATAGCTTTTGTTATATTAGGTAAATTATTATTTTTTTACGTACAATATTTAAAATGCGGAAGACAATTAAATTCGCATGTTCACCAAATTAAATATAAAAGATATCTCTAATATTAATAACAAGATAAACAAACCTGAACCTTAAAACATATACAAATATTTAAAATCGAGTAGGACCTCTCCTTTGTGTGACCTGTCTCCTTACAAACACTACATTTTCCTCGTCATGCGAGCGGACTATATTCCCTATCATTCTAGTCTGCTTCTTCTCTCTTGCGTACCACTTGTTCCCAATATTCAGTATTTGCAATTAAAAAAGGAGCTTGTGGCCATACAATTTCACACCCCTGGATTAATTCTCACTGTATGTTCCGTTTGTAATAGTTTTGCACTGTAGAATTTACTTACATAGATTTGGCTCGATTCTTCCGCTAAGTCCACAAAATTTGCTGCATGGAACAAGGCATATGATAGTTTTTCTACTTTCTCCATTTCCACAAGAACATTTCTTACCTTTGCAGTAACCTTGTGGACACTTCCGACCTTTGTTTGGTGATTTTTCTGTAACTTGGATTATCGTGATGTTTTTTCCTTTGAATAATTTCATCACGGACATCTAATATTTATTTCCGGATTTTGCATAACATATGGTATAATGAAGTGGCAATCATTTATCATTCCAAATTTGAATGATCTCCTTATAGTTTATCTTACGACCATAATCGGTTTCAACAATCATTTTCCGTCTTTCCACAGACCGCTTGAAATCTCTCTAAACCGAATCATCAAATCACACACTTCCCTAACTCATGACGCTTGTCAATAACTTTCCAACTTTTACTTTTGGATTGCTCCACAAAGAATTCTTTTTAATAGCAGACTATATGCTCTTACTGCAGATTTCATTTTGCATCTATTCATAACTAACTATACCTAGTGCATATCAAAATTAACTTAATCAACATCAATAAATAAATACCTAAACAACTATAAAATAGTTATTTCAAACAATCGAACCTTCTGGATAGTTTTATTTAGCATTGTTTAAACTTCCAAGTGCCGTTCGAATGGAACGTCATCCTCTCGTGTACTAATCTTTCTGCAGTTGCGTCAGTGTGTCTAAGTATGGAATCGCCTGTAGAATGATAATTAATACTGTGATCTTCAATTGGATCCTTAGGTGCATTATCCCATTATCATCAATCGCCGTCATACATATCATCACGTCTGTTAATTCATTCTCGGAGGTTCTCATGCTGTGCAACTCACCAACTCGTCTCAACCCATAACATTGTTATTTACATTTGTGTACAAAACGCACTGCATTTTGAATTTGATCATACCTAATACAAATATAATATAAATATATTAATATAAGAAAAATAATTTTTTAAGAAATAAGAAAACATTACTTTATTTACCTATTAGTTGAATCCGATGAGAAACAATTCAAAAATGACTGACATTTTTTGGCTAGATTCTCCCATAATATTAATTTTTTACCCATAAAATTTTGGTAGATTGGAAGATTGAAAGTAATATGATATGAGGATAAGTTCCATTTATATAACAAAAAAACATGAATTTAAAGTCCTCAATGTACTATTTACATGTGGAACTTCTTCAACTATTTATGATAAAAAAACAAATTTACTATTGTCATGTGATCCTTTTCACTTTATATATATAATATAATATATATATATATATCATCTATATAATAGTATATATATTCTCTATATATATATATCTATCAAAGTATAGAATTTTGTTTTTAAAAAAAATTAAATAATTTTTCTCATTTAATTTTAAATTAATTATTGAATTCAACTATTATTTACATTTAATTCAATATATATATATATATATATATCTCTATATATATTCTATATCATATATATTATCTATATACCCTATCAACAGTATATAATTTTGTTTTTAAAAAAATTCCATAATTTTCTCAATTTAATTTTAATTAATTATTTGAACTTCAAGAGTATTTAAATTTAACTTTAATATATATTTTTTTTTAGAAAGAAAATATATTTACTTATTATTTTTAATTTTTTTAAAATATGTATATTTTCTTATCAATATCACATATTTACATTTTAAAAAAGAAAAAATTTATTTAAAAAAATTGCCATGCGATTTACTACAAATTTTTTTTTTTAAAATAAAATCGCTGCCTAAGCAGCGATTTTATAAAAAAAAAAAATTTGTTTTTTGATATACATCGCTGCTAAGCAGCGATTTACAATAAAAAAAAAAATTTTATTTTTGTAAATCGCTGCTCGAGCAGCGATTTAACATAAAAAAATTTTTTTTTTAATGTTAAATCGCTGCTAAGGCAGCGATTTATTCAAAAAAATTTTTTTTGGGGTTTATAAATCGCTGCTAGGCAGCGTTTATATGCAAAATTTTTTTTTTTTTAAATAAATCGCTGCACTGGCAGCTATTTTAAAGGAAAAAAAAAAATTTCTTCGTATCGCTGCCCGAGCCAGTCGATATCCCATCTTTTTAAAAAAAAAAAACAAATTAAAAAATAATGTTAAATCGCTGCCCTGGCAAGCGATTTTGTAAGAGAAGAAACCTTTTTGAAATCGCTGCTTTAGCAGATTCATTTTTTTAGTACAAAAAAAAATTTTTTGGCAAAATAGCTGCTGAGGCAGCGATTTTAACTTTTTCACTCGAGTAAACGCTGCTGCGGGTCGGCAGCGTTTTTACCGTTTTGTTTATAAATTTTTTATAACCGTTTTTGGAATTTTTGTTAATATTTTTTACCCTTTGAGTTTCGGACTCCTATATTAAGTTACTTTGAAATTTTTTATCTCAAAAAATGACTTACGTATCAATCCTCACTTCTACGCGTATGAACAAAATCACCATCCTTCAAAAACTTAACTTGTGACAGCATGAATCAATATATAAAACGTAAAAAACAAAACTATCGGCAAGATTTGTAGTCATATGTTTACTACATATCTGTCACCAACCACCTGCTAGCTGTAATCGCCAGACCACAAATCATCTCCAAATTTACTACAAATTCTTTCATCACCATTCTCTTGAATCTTCCTTTACCACACTATAAATTGAGACATACACTTTCACTACTTCATCACTTCCATTACATTACTTAAATTTCTCTAATTAAATTGTATAATGAAAATGACTAAGGTTTGTTCTTTTGTGGCAGTAATGTTGGTGATGGTCCTTGTTTGTGATCAATTTGGGGCCAACGAGGCGGCGACATGCAGCGCCTCGCAGCTGAGCCCGTGTTTGGGTGCGATCCAGGGTGGGACCGCACCATCACAGGATTGTTGTGCTAGGCTTAAGAACCAGCAGCCATGCATTTGTGGATTTATGAAGGATCCTAATTTGAGGCAATATGTTAATTCTCCAAATGCTAGGAAAGTTGCTGGACAATGTGGTGTAAGCATTCCTAGTTGTTAATTAGGTTTACAACATTTTACTTGTTGGGGTCTTATGTATTATGGAAAAAAAATATATATATGTAAGACTTTTAAATAAAAAATGGTTGTAATCTGTGTTCAAGTGTGTTGTGATGAATGAATCTTGTGGCTTTTGATTCTATTTCATTTCGTCTTACGTAGAGTATAATGAATTTTGTGACTTTTTAAGCTAGCACTACTTTTCTTAATGGTTGCACTATAAGTCCATCTGGTTTTTCTCTATCGAGAATCAATGAGAAATTTGTACTATAAAAAATAAATTTTTATTTAAATACTTGAAATAATTATTGAATTGTTTTCTTCACTAATTTAATCGAAATATGTGTAAGAATAGCTGATAAATATTTTTTTAATATAGTAAATTTCATATTGGAAAGTAAAGATTGTTTTTTAGTGACTGATTTTGGCACACTTAATTTTTAACTATTTTACTTTTTGCTTATCATTTTAAACATATTAAGAGAGGGAATTACTCGATTCAAAGACTAATGAAATATTAATTAATATAAAAATTATAATATATATCTACCAATCACTATTTCTTAAATTAGGAGGCTTACAAAATTCAAACCAAACAAGTAAAATTAAACGACAAATTCTCACGTGAATAAGAGGAAAAAAATGAAACATGATTTTATTTCATGAAAATGAGAAACAAAGTCATTTCGACCACTTAACTATTATTTCTCCAGTTCCACTTTATTTATACTATACACGTAATTTGATTTTTGCATGTTAAGTTCAAGCGGTGCATTATATTATTTTATTTTATTTCTTATTCCGTGTCCGTTTATGCATTATATTTTATTATTATTATTATGAAAATAATAGTCATTATTGGAATAGTTGATGACTAAGAGAGAGATTTTATTAAATTTTCTGCGAGAGATTAATATGATAATAATCTGATAAAAAAGAACTCATAAACTAAATACAATAATTGCTATTAAATCAAATTATTTTATTATAATTTGCATAGAAAGAAAATGAATTGCTAGGAAAACAATTTGATAAAACAAAAACGTCTTTTCTATAATTGTCCTTTTCTGTTTCAAATCCTTTCTCAATAATCGACATATAACAGTTATTCACTTACGATTTGATATATAATTACGTAACTAAAACTTGAAAATATATATTGTATGAGAATCCGCAATGGCTGGAGTTTTAGTTAATAAGATCCTATTATTACTCTTTCACTGCAATTTACAAATAAGTTTTAAATAGGGTCCTTGAACCGACTATAGTACTAAATGGAAAAAAATAGGTTATTAAATATTTATTAATTCTCTCTTATTATTTAATATTATTTTATTAATTAATGATTTCATATCAAATTCAAATGAGATACATCTAGATAAGGTGGAGCTATAGTCATACTAAGTGTCCAAATTTGTCAGAAAGTTATATTATATATATAATTATATAAGAAGTTCTGCGTTTGAACCTTAATAGCATATTGGTATGTTGGTTATGGGGTTAGCCGGAGGAGGGGGGGGGGGGGGGGGGGGGACCACACACAGGCACCATACAGAAACAAGCGAGCAAGAGAGTGAGTGACCCAAGGTGAGCGGAATAGAAAAAGAGGGAATCAAAAAATCTAATAAGATTCATAATATTGCAAACTAGGATTAAATAATTAATTCTTAATTAATGATACCTTTATAAATTACTCATAACAAATTATTAAATTTCTCTAAAAGAAAACCAAATGAATTAAGTATACTTAATTCAAATGTTAAAACCAAATCAACAAGCTACTAAAATGAAGGTGGTAATTCTCAAGGCTATAACAAATGTGAACAAAAAAGTCTAAATAGGATCTGTTTAGCAGTGTGAATCAGAATTGCTCGTATTGTGATTTGCAATATCAACATAAAATGATTAAGTGTAAGATTTTAAATAATTTCAATTTTGTGAAGACTTAAAAAATAAATGACTGGACGATGACGTGGAATGCAAGAGTTGCACCCCACGATTCATTTAGATAATAAATACTTTTTTATTTTTCCAAAAGATAATTGCATAAACACACTTATCTATATGCTTACCAAAATGTTGGAGAACATTTCAATTAAAATAAAGTCAAATTGATAACCTCACAAATCACGATTATATTCTGATTTCACTAACTACCGAATTCTCATTTTTTTAATAAAAATTCCAGCAGGAAGGAATCCATATATCGTGCCGAAATATATAGTATATATTTATATCATACTTTAATTCTCATATGGCATATTAACTTTTGTAAATATAAACATACCTCAAAAGAAAAGATATTTGCAAGAAAATGATATAAAGAATATCAAAGAATCGTAATAGCTTAATTGATTGATTATTAAAATGATAATTTTTATATTAAATATCGAATTAAAAAAATGTATTTGCAAGAAAATGACACAAAGGGTATCTTAATCCACGTTGCTAACATGAGGGTCCTTTTTTTAGATTATCACGTTTCAGCAGCTAATCTAGAACATATTAGTAGAGGATAGTTCATTCATTAATTAATTAGTAGGAGTCACATTTGATATTACTAAATAAAAAATAATCTTTAATTCAACGATAATTAAATAATGATAATAATTTAGTTATTATTAAAAACAAATTTAGAAGTAATTAGTACTTTTTATTAATATCTTTAAAAATTATAATTTTAAAAATTATATAACAAAATTATTCACTATCAGAAAAATAACTGATTTGCCGAATTTTACAAAACTCTCACCTAAGATGTCACTCAAAAAATCCTTCGATTATATATAATGTATATAAAAGATTTTGTATTCATAATTTTATTTGTATTATTAATTGTAGCTTTAATTTATTTTTGATATTATAATTTCATTTAGTGAATTAACCGAACCTTTTGTTTGGTAAGATTAATATAATTAATCAAACTTTTAATGAGACCAAAAAGGAGGTTATTTATCAAACAATTTGAATTTAACCAATTCATGATCAAATAAGGTATCTATTTTATTTGGAATACACATGTTGAATTTAACCACTTCATGATCATATAAGGTATCTATGTTATTCATGGAATGCACATGCTATAATATAATTTACTTAATTCATCAGTCATGTCTATTCAAAATCATATATAAACAAAACACGTTTTCCCATTTCATTAAAATATGAAAAATTGAAGCTTAAAAAATGAAGTAGATAATTATTGAGATCAACTTGGGGTTATAGTGTATTAATGAGAGCGCTCACCCTTAATCAGAGGTGTCGGGTTCAAGTTCTGAACATGGAGAAAATTATGTTGTGGGAGCGACACTCCTAAATATGCCTGCATAGCGCGATTCAAATTTAATTGAAGCTCTAATATGGACTTCGAACACCCATTAAAAATAAGTAAAATAAAATAAAAAATAATTACAGAGAGTCATATATTGAAGTAATATAAATTATTTTAGAACGAAACACGAGACTATTAATTTTATTAACACGTGAAATCAGAAATGTCTTTTGCTGGATACAAAATTCCATTATAACGTTAATCCTCTGACGTCTTTACTTTTCTCAAAGGTCAAAAACATTACGATCAATTATTTTTTAACCAAAGTAATATTTTTACTTTGAAAAGAAAATGAGAGAAAACAATCATTACTTGCTGCAACTTTAATTTCACTAAAGCTACCACCTTTAAACGTAGCTATAATTGCTGTTACAAGGCCATTAAGCGGGTAGTTGCATTATATAATACACATTTTTTAAAATAAGATTTTATAATTATTGCGGAGGTTACACTAAACATTATCTTACGGATTAATTAGTAAAGTCCAGCATCTCATGATGAATAGGATCTTATCCACTCTGAGTTGGTGTTTTCTTGTAACGGTTGGGGGTTATACATTTTAGGACAATTAATAAACCTCATATTTAATTTCATAAAATTAGTGGAAAGAATCTTCACATCTTGTTTTGGAAAATGTTTTAAGGCTGTCTAACGTAGCGGTCAGAGTTTATGATGCACCAATAAAAAGTTATATAGTAAATTCTTTCATCCATATTCAATCTATACGAATATATTTATTTTTCTTTCTTTCGATTGTATTGATAATAAAAAAGATTTTCTTTCATTAAGGAATGAGTAGATGCTTTATCATGTACAATATCTATGAATTTAAAATTAATCCGATCAATGGATAAACGACACTAAATGATTGAATGAAAGTTGTTGACAATACATTACTCTCTTCTTTCCATTTTAGATGAACAAAACAAAATATTCAATCACATATTACTTAATTACTTACTAAATTAGGATAGAATTACTTTTTTTTTTTCATTTTATCCCTACAATTAATATGAACTTTGAAAGTTAAAAGCAAATTTTGAAGATCCAAAATATCTTTTTTCATGAGGCTAATTATTGTGAACAAAGAGCAAAATAATACTCGCTCCGTCTCATGTTAGTTGATCATTAAACTAAATACTAATTGATCACCTCACTAAATAAAATCATAATTAATTACATTTTTCTTGTATTAGCCACGTAATTTTTTCTTTTTTAGAATGTTCATATTTGCTTGTAAAATTTCCAAGAAACTTTTTTTTTTAGAGATGAGTTAATAAAATTATAATTACTTAAGTATCGTGCAAAATAAAAAGTAATCAACTAATATAAAACATAAAAAGTAAAGTTAATCAAAAGGATAAATGACAGAAATATCACCTTTAAGTTCTCTATTACCATTATCCCCAATAAGTTTTATAGATTTCTAAAATCCCTCATTTTCACACATCAAGTTAGCGTATTATGTGTAAAATGTATATCAGATTAGTGTATCATATATAAAATATAATGTATCTTATTTCACGATTAATGTATCTCGCGCAACATACTGATGTATCAATGATTATATTATTATATCAATTTGAGGAACTTTTGTAATAATAAACTTATAAAAGACAAATGATAATTTTACCTTAAAAGTATGTGATTTTTGTTCTTTTACCCTTAGTAATTTCTCAATCACCGTGTAAAAAAAGGGAGGGGGTTGGGAATTGGGATGAAGAAACAACTAATTTGTGGTCAATAGATTCGTCTATAGATAGTTACCCAAAAACAAGAAACTCGTGGAGTCTCACACATTAGTTAACTAATTAAACTAGAAATTTCCCAGTAATAACACTTGATTTTCGGAGTAGTTAAAAGGGCTGTTGACTTGGAGCAGTATACAGCTAAAAGTAAAAATTGGGACCCTACCCTATACTAACAGTATCTAATTGACTCAAGGGAAATGGAAGAGCCACTTAATTATGTGGGGTGGGTTACAATTTTGCCCACTAATTAAGACTCCTTATTATTTGCCTAAAGTGGAGGAACAATTAAATTTGGAAAACTCATAAATTCATAATTTAAATTTACATGTTTAAAAATTTGAATTGTGTTACAATCCATTTGATTTATAGGACGTAAATTTATCATTGTATAATTAGTTAATAACAATTTGACATCTATAGATATCATACTTTTGCTAAAGTTACTTGATTCATATAATAATTATTTTTTGAGATATATAAAAATCGCATAAAAACTATTTTCATTCATTTAGATTTTTTCACACTTCTTGATAAATAATGACAAATATGAGTGTTCGGCTATAATGTTTATATTAATTGATCACGAATAGATTTTTTGTCTCTATTTCGATTAGATACATGATGCTGATAGAGGAAGTATTTGGCTAGAAGCCTATGAAGGATAGACATATATAATCTTAGATTTTGAAAATAATTAGGAAAAATAAGTAATTAAAATTAAAAATAAAATAGAAGAAAATCTATTTTTGAAAATGAACGAGTAAAAGCAAACGAGATATTTTTAAGTCGTCCAAGAAAGGTAGCAAAGGAGAAACTATTGCACTTTATTTGTTAGATCCATTTTTTCCTATTGGGGAGAAAGGTTTTATCCGAATATAGGCAGATCCAGGTCAGCAATTCCTCAGCTTTGACCCGCCTTAGAAGAGCCTCCATTAGATGTGTATTTGTCCACGTGGGATCTAATATTATGATTAACAAAAAAAGGAAAATCATTAAATCCATAAACTTGTTTTAATTTGGATTAACCCTATTTCATCCTCTCTTTCCTAGTCACACTAAACAAATTATTATGGTAATCTTACCAATTACGCGGCGATCGCCCTATAAAACCCCGCAATTTCCTCTCTTTTTTTTCTCTAAACCATTCACTAATTCAACTTTGTGTGTCTCATTCTTCGCCTCTTAAATAGCACTCTCTATCTAAATTTTAATTCTCATCTCTTTTAGTATTTGCATTTTAGCTACTACTACTCATAAGTAGTTGAAAAAAAGAAAAAATTAAAGCAAAATTATCGTGCTGCCATGGCTGTCGAGGAACTCTCGGTTGTTCTCCCCCGCGTTCTCATTGTCTCTAGACGTACCGTTCGTAAGAACAAATTTGTTGATTTTGTTGGTACGTTTTTATTTTTTTTCTTTCACATAATTATCAAAAAAGATTGTAAAATTCTGAATTTTAGATTTTGATTAATTTTCAGGAGAATATCATCTCGATCTTATAGTAAGCTATGGAGCTGTTCCGGTGATTGTACCCAGAGTTTCTGGGGTACATTTGTTATTAGACAGTTTTGAACCAATTCATGGTGTTCTTCTCTGTGAAGGAGAGGATATTGATCCTTCTCTGTACAACGACGAACTATCCGATCTCTCCGTAGAAGAATTGGAAGAAATTAGGAGATTGCACGCTAGCGATACTGCAATTGACAAGGAAAAAGACACAATTGAACTCAGATTGGCTAAGCTCTGTCTAGAAAGGAACATTCCCTATTTGGGAATATGCAGGGGTTCACAGGTACTGAATGTTGCATGTGGGGGAACTCTTATACAAGACATTGGAAAAGAAATATCGAAAAACCTTCCTGAGAATCAGAGGGTAGTTCATATGGATTATGATAACTATGATGGTCATAGGCATGTTATACAAGTTGTAGAGGAAACGCCATTGCACCATTGGTTCAAGGATTCGTTGGAAGACGAAAAAATGGAGATTTCAGTCAATAGTTATCATCATCAAGGAGTTAAAAAATTGGCTCAGAGATTTGTTCCTATGGCATTTGCCCCTGATGGTTTAATTGAAGGATTTTATGATCCAGATGCTTATAATCCTGCTGAGGGTAAGTTTATTATGGGACTTCAATTTCATCCCGAACGAATGAGACAAGAAGATAGTGATGAATTTGATTATCCTGGATGTACATTTGCTTATCAGGTACCACTATAAACTTCAATTCCTACTGAATTTTGATCTTTTACTATGATAAATTTTCATATATTGGACTATCAGTATTACCCAGATATTCCTGGGAAAAATAATGTAATAGAGGATAAAACTGATCCATTTGAATAGTTCATTTGACCGTTTTCGTATTAACTTTGTTCTAACAGTTGAATGTACTAATTTCGGCAGGAGTTTGTGAAGGCTGTAGTTGCATATCAGAAAAAACTGTTAAGCACAACCACAATCGAAAAGCCATTGAAACTTAATCAAGAAATGGAGAAGAAGAGGAAAATTATAGTTAGAAGTTTTTCCCTTGCTAGAGATTTATACGAAAAAGGCTGTACATTTCAGTCATCCAAAACTTCAGACTTAGATGTAGGAGCAGAATTCCTCGAGGTACATGAATAATTCACACTTACGTGCTATACTACCGTATTCATTTAGAACCTACTGACTCTATCGATTGAATTAACGATGATTACTATATATGTTACGTTTGCAGTCAAATACAGCATTGAGTTTGCAACAAGAGACCAGATTAAAGCAAATGGGAGCAACAGTAAGGAATGCATCATCTTATTTGCAGAGATTAAAGATGAATGAAGAGAAAGAAAGGTTGGGAAGGAAAGTAATGGGGAAAATGTCGGTGGAACAGCTATCTGATCTAAAAACATTTTACAATATGATGGGACAGATATGTTCTGAAGTTTTAGAGAGAAAATTACAGGATCTCATGACTCTTGATGAGGAATTTTGATATTTCTGCACGAGTTTTATTGCTTTAATTTAATTTTTTTTTCTTCTCAAGGCTATATATGTATTTCCTTAGCTTTCTTTGTAAAGTCACGTGATTGCGGAACTAAGCAATGTTAAAATATTCATAGCAGATTTTGTTGTTCATCTTATATTTCAAATAAAATTTTGAACATTTTTTAAGATAACAAAGTTTAAAAATATTTTCATAATTTGAAAATTAAAATTAGTAGCGAAACTAGAATCAGAATTTTAAAAAAATATACGAAATATTTTTCTTAAAGAACAATTGATGCTAAAATGTGTCTAAAGAATCTTATTGATTCCAACAGACACGTTCTAGAATCTGGAAAAATTTTAATAGGAAAAAGATCAAGTCCACTAAACTCATAGTGTCCCCTTAAGAAAATTATTCTCCTCTAGTATTCGAGGTTTGATTTGAAATATGACCAAAACCTCCAGTGTCAGTGAACCACTCAACGACAGTAAAGTATAATTAAAATACTAGTTTTAGTAGTTGAAGAAGAAGTCCATGAATTCTGTATTAAAATGAGAGGAAATCCCTCAATTTATAAAAAAACAAAGGGTTGTGCAAAAGGTTCTTATTGTACCTTACCGGAAAGGTCACAAACCTTTGAAAAATTCACAATCTTTCAGAAAGATCGTCACCTTTCATAAAAGTTACAATTTTTCATAAAAGTCACAACATTTCATAAAAGTCACAACTCTTTATAAAAATCACAACTATTTATTTTTTTCATTCGCACCTTTTTAAAATTCAACAATTTTTAGTACAAAGTAGTTATAATAACAATTAAAGTCAGACATGACGATATTGCTAACCTTCAGCCGTTGGGTGGGTGGATTTTGAGTCATCGAGGAAGAAAAAATAGGGTGCAGCTTAAAAAAAGAAACACAGCCCCACCCCGCTATTTTATTAGCCAAATAAATGATGCAATTAATAACTAATGATGATATATTCCAAATTTTTATGCCTAAAAATAATTTGTGGTGAATTTATTTTTTTTAATGTTTAAAATTTCAATTTTTCTTACTATATGTCGAATATACATTAATTTAATTAGGTTCATACCATAAATTAATGTTCCACTTACATTAATTTGTATGCATATATATTAATGTACTTAAGTTCATACCATAATGGGGATAATTCATTTTTTTTATACATACTGAATAAATGAATAATATTAATAATAGTATATATGAGCGTATATACAAATATATAGTTATCCAAACAAGCATTTATATATTATATATGAACTCAGATCTTAATGGGACCTCTTTTAATTTTCATATTACTAACATATTAATTAAAATTTTAAATATATGCTAAAAATTGATATGAGTATATAAATTATGCTATTTATGAACGAACAATAGTTATGCCACTTATGTTATTAAATTAAAATATGGAGAAATTATTTGGATGTATATTTTTTAATAAATAATTACTGATTTTAGTAATATTTTTTATTTATGAGAAAATTGTATATAATTGTATATTATTAATTCAAATTAAATATTATAATCATAGTTTGATTCAATCGTATATCATTGCAAAATGGTTGTTATTTTGCCTCTCTCCTGGTGAATCTCGTCCGCCACTCTCGTTCCCTCCTTCACCTCTCGCTTTTAATACAAACGCTGCTAGATCTTGCTTGCCACTTTCTCAGATCTCGCTCTCACTCATGCCTCACTCGCTACAAATAAAAAAGAAATTGTATAAATTGTGTTACTATTGGTATAAAGCGAGAGAAAATTGTATATACACATGCAAATATATATATATATATATTCGTCCTATGTACTTATCATTTTACAATACAAATATTTCCTACCCATTTTTCATTTGCCTTTAATTTCTCTCTTCTCGTTTTATACAAACACAGATTATACAATTGATTTTTTTATATGTATATCGAAACGAAAACAGTTTATATACATTTGTTTTCTTTTGTCTATGTATAGCGAAATATAAATATTTATGTTTGGTATGAAGCGCAATGATGCTAACTATAGCTATAACATACAAATATGATTTTTGTGTTTGTTATATGTGAACGTTATTTTATTTATTATCATTTATAGCAATATTATATTAAATCTACAATATGTATTAAAAAGTGAATTAGGTATGCAATATATATGTAATATATCATCAATAAAACTTATATTATACGTGAATAATTATAAATTGTTTTTTGTAATATATATTAAAATTTTATTATAAATATATTTAAAATTATTAAGCGAGGAAAAATGTTATTGCTATAAACAATAAATATTTTTTAATATAGTATATTTACTTAAGAATTCCACAAAAAAATAAAGTAAATATGATGCACAATGTAAAAATCTCAACTTCTTTTTTGAGGATCAAATCACGTGAATGAAAATGTCAATTCAGAAGTAAAGCTTTTTTCTGTGTGTATTTTATTTTCTCTGTCGTAACACAACACAATATGTTAAAATACATAATCTGAATTATTTTTATTTAAGAAGTTAATGTAGTCCCTTAATTCTTGTTTATGTCATCATCAATATCTTACTTACAATTTTATCTTTTCAGATTCTGACTTAATAAATTCGGCCTAACTTTACATACTGCTACTATTTAACTACTCACATCTTTTTTGCTCTGGGCATTCAAAATGGAAGGCTTTTTCTCTTTTCAAATTCTAGCTTGCACACTACTCTTCTTCATCATAATCCATCTTCCTCCTCTCTTTTCCGACGAAAACAAGTTGTTTTCCAGCTGCGGCAAGTCCTTCAACTGCGCAAATATAACTGAAATTACTTATCCTTTCTGGGGAAATGATCGACCGAAGGAATGCGGTTATCCTGGATTCGAGCTTCAATGCGACGGTCAGGGAAACACTGTAATACAGATTTCGAACGTAAATTACCTTGTTCTGGATATTAATTTGGATGCTCAAATTATTACACTTACTAGAAAAGATCTAGGTATAGATGGAATTTGTCAATTTAACTCGACTATAGATAATTCCAATACATTCGAGTACGCTTCGAGCTTAGTGAATTTCACATTCAATTATGCGTGCTCGCCTTGGATCGGATCGTTCAATTGTCCGATTAATGGAGTGGATTATAAGAATAGTTTTACAATTGGAGGTGATGAGGGAGCTGGGACATGTCATGCTAGTCTAGTTGTACCAAGTCGAAAGGAGTTGCCGTCTGGAGGAATAATTCGAGATTTGGGGGATTTGAAGCAGTTGCTGGAACAGGGATTTGATGTGAAATGGAAAGTGGATACTAGTCATTGTAAGGAATGTGAAAAGTTTGGGGGACGTTGTGGATTTGATGCTGGTGCTAATGAATTTAGGTGTTTCTGCCCTGATGATCAATCTTCTTCTTCTTCGTCGTCGTCCAATAATGCGTGTACCAATGGACTTCCTTTCTCTGGAACTGATAATAGTAAACCGCTTTCATCCCTGGCTACACCGCCTGGTACGTTTTTCCGATTTCCCTGTGCATTTTCCGACCATTAATTTTGAATTAGTATATTGTTAGTTAATCTAATTAAGAGAACTATAAGTGAATTAGTTGCATTCGTTTAACAAGTTATATATAAAACTGTTTTCATCAATAATAGTGTATTAAATTTGTATGTTTTGACTGTAGAAGCCAAAAGGAATTCATTAGAAAGGCCATTGAATTTCTCCCATAAATCATCACCAATGACATAGAGAGAAAGAGAGTATTCTATTCTAAAATCTATAGTTTCATTTATGATTTGAATAATGGGTGAGCGTTGGGAGAGAAGCGGATGGTAATCGTCACGGAAGGAAGAGCGGTGCAGATAAGGATTTCTCCCTTCGAATGGAAAGAAACATACATGCATACACTTTTTAATGTTGGACACGTCATCTTTTTATTAGTGTTTGACACAGTTAGGATTGACTAATAAAAAAGGTTGAAAGATTTTTAAGTTAAAAAATTAAAATTATTTTATATTTATATAAAGTCAAGTTAAAGATTTTTAAGTTAAAAAATTAAAATTATTTTAAATTTATATAAAGTCATTTTTGATTTTGTCAAACACTTCCTTACTTATTTTAAGTCATTTTTTATTTATTTTAAGTCATTTTTTACCTTTTTAAGTTATTTTTTATATTTATCAAATACTCAAAAATCAAAAACTGAGTTAAAAGTAGATTTGACCAATTTTTAAATCAATCCAAACATCCTTTGGATTGATTTGAGTAGCTTTTAAGTAAAAAAAAAAAGGTCATTTCTATCACACACAAAAAAAGTAGGGGAGACCTACTTTTGGTTTTTGACTAGTGTCCATTTAGATTAATTTATTTTAGGTGTTTTTAACCTAAAATAGCTTTTAACTTTTAAGCAGTTTTGAAGTGTCTGAGTAAAGTTAAAAAATGCTAACAAACACTTATTGAAAGACAAAATAAAAAAAATTAATGTATACTATTGGTGGCGGGTGGTAATTATAACAAACTATAGCTATGATGAATAATTAAATAGTATAAGTTTTGCTTAAACGTAATTTTCCCAAAAATTAAAGATCTAAACAATATAAGCAAAAAGTGCAAATGACCCATCTATTAGAAGATGCAACTCCGGCCCAAAATTTTCTCTAATTCCATCCTAACGCTGGGCTTTTATGGGCTTGGCTTTGTTGAACTAGCATTGCTTGGTAAAAATTAGAAGCCCAGTTCCTTCTCGTCCGGTGGAAGTGCACAAATAATTGGTTTTGGTCATCATGGAAGTTTAGCCACCTTATAAATAACGTCAAGCATACAGGTTTAGAGTTTTAAAATTTTGCGTTTGAAGTCAAGTAAATTGATTGTGTAAGCTAACTTCAATTTTTTTTATGTGAATAGCGCCTGAAATTTTGCTAGACAATGCCGAACTTCAAACATGTATAGTTGAAGTTTTAGACACATGAATTCGAAACTAAAATCATTTTTGGAGAAGGTTAAACATGTTTTATTTCCAATTGTAACCTTGGATTTAATAGAAGTCTTTGGTGGAAGATCCTTGGAGAGGTCAAACCTGTAATTTTGTTGTTTTTATAGGAGTTAAGAATAGTTTATATTGAAATATAAATTCAATCAAATACGAAAAACAATAGCACTCTATTATATTTTATTCCGAAATTGTCATTCTATATCATTATACCCCTTTTTGTTTTAGATAGAAAGCTTTCCTACTTTAGAATGAGGACTCTCCTTGCACTTTGTTGAAGCACTTCACTTAATGCACGAGATCCTCTAAGTTGATTCCTTCTACCGCTACTTCTAAATTCTCTTCTCCATCTTCCATTTGGTGCATCTTTATTCTAAGTAAGTTAATTCCAAGAATTAGCCTAATATTTATGTCTGGACTCTGGACTCACAAAACTCACCAAATGATTCTACATACGAGTCATCTATGGACTTAGAAATGGTAAAAGCCACCAAACCTGGTTGTTCATAAGCAAATTATAGTATATGTGGTTGTTGGATAGTCCATGACATAGTTGTCCTAATTAGATAGAAACGCTTAACAAACCTCCAATCGTTTTCTAATGTACAAGTAATTTCTTGACTTCTCTATATAATACACTGCCTAATCCCAAATAAAGAAGAAATTTAAAAAAAATACTAAACAACAAAAAGATGCACCAAATCTTAGATATTCTTTTCTTTTTTTTTTCTTTTCCACCACTGAAAAATCAACTCTCTAGGTAAGTTTTCATTTTCCTTAAGAGAGCACCTTTGATTTCCTCCACAGTTTAGATTCAGTCAATGTGAATTATTTTTTCCATGACATCCCTAATAAAGAAAAAGTGTAGTATCATTAAGTGAAGTCATTTTTATCACCCAATTTCCTATGTATATCATCTTCTTCATGCTTTATTTCCACCTACTTTTCTGCTCACCTTAGACTTGTTTAATAATCCATTGCCTCCTTCGTTTAGCCACTTTCATTTCCCAATTTTTTCCAAATGAATTCTCAAAGCTTTTACTTCTTCTCTCTGTTCACTCTGTTTTCATCACTTCTACTAATTCATGTACCTCGAGGTTCTAGTGACCCAGATGAATTTTACCAGACTTGTGGGAAAACATATACATGTGGCAATATTAAGGGATTAAGTTATCCTTTTATGAGTGTCAATGATCCTTTCTTCTGTGGCTATCCTGGTTTTGAGCTCAATTGCAATCAGGATGGTAGTACTACAATGGAAATCGAAAACATCAAGTATCGAGTTTTAAACGTACTTCCAACAACCCAAACGATAAGAATTCTGAGGGAGGATATCATGAAATCAACTTGTCCTGTTGATTTGGTTAACACCACTCTGGATTACTCCCTCTTCGATTATGCCTCTGGCTATACAAACTTGACCTTTATATACGATTGCCCTGTTGCATCCGACTTTGCAGAAATGGATGGTACTTTCACTTGTAGAAATAGCAAATATCACAATGTTTTCGTACTACCTGGTGCTGTAGGCCCGGGGAAGTGCGATGCTAGTGTCACAGTTCCAGTGCCTCAAATGAGTGCTGGTAATGTAGGGTCATTGAATACATCAGGTCTGGCACAAGTACTACAAGAGGGGTTTGATATAAGATGGAAACTTGAAAGTAAAACCTGCAGTAAATGTATCCAAGACAAGGGAAGATGTGGATATGATGAATATTCGAAGCAAACAACTTGCTTTTGTCCTGGTCCTCCTTATGCATCTTCTTCTTGTCCAGTTGCTACTTTTGGGCTCCCTACTTATGGATACGCACCACCATTACCAGTATCTATACCATCTCCATCCCCAGGTAAATGTTCTTGTTTTCCTAAAACTATTTCCGGCTCAATTTGTCTTCTTAGTCAATGGATTTGATTCACTCACTCCACGGGGTTTACTTTTTCTTGTGTCGAATTGACTAATTAGCTACTTCGATAATCTTAAGCTAACTCAAGGGTAACGAAAAGGACCAGTGTTTATCCCATGTAGATGCATAGATTATATTATAATAACAGATCGTGTAAAGTTAAACGCTTATCAAGGTTTCAACTTGATTGTAATCTCCTAGATTAGTTTAGTTTTTAATCCAATCTTCTGTTACGTTCATCTCTGAAATAATGTATCACTTCCGCTACTGTGTTAGGTCTAGTTTTACGTAGCTGTCATTTTAGTTGGTATTAGGTATACCTCCACCAACCAACCATTAATCATAAAGTCTATCATTGAGATATTCTTTTTATTTTCTCTACATTGAACATATTTTCCACTCAAGGCTGAATATAACTATTGTAAAATGATAGACTTTATGATTAATGATAGATATCAACTACATCATCCATGTGTAACTATTGAGTGGAAAAAGGTTAGCTAACTTCACATGGTGATGTAGTTGATATATATCTCCAGTATGAAGACTCGGTAAAACAAATTAAGAAATCCAACTACTACTAGTTTGAGTCATGGTTGAATTAGTACGAATTAGTACATCACAGTCAAATGTTCTCCAATTTCTCTTCTAATTTTTAGCATGAGAGTTGTTGTAGGCTCAATTCAGTATTAATATTGTCTCCTTTGAGCCTAAACCGCACAACTTTAACATGTGTCTCTAGGTTCTATGGCAGCAAAGGCTCTTAGAGTAGATATAGTATTTGGGCATATAAATTCTTAACATTCTCCTAAATGGCAGAGCATGTCTAGGAGATAAATCTGTTATAGCATCTTACAAGTTAGTACTGTCTTTTTTTCTCCTCATAATCTGTCCGGTGAAAAGAATATAATGGTTCACTTAGACGTTAAAGAAATGGATATTAAACTTAAACTCAACCCAATAGATTAGCTCAATAGGTTTCCCAAATAGTATAAAAGAGATATCACCTATCCCTTGAAGGGCTGATGTATGACTTTTCACACCTCCTCTCAAAGAAATGGATTTTAGGCCTAAATCAATCTCAACTGGTAGCTCAAAAGGTGAGAATTGTCCGAGCCATATTGAAGAAATCACTCATCCCTTAAAGGAACGATCTGGAACTCTTCACACAAACTTTTCTGGTTTTGAAAGATGTTTGTCCATCCTTACTGTTATCGCATTTCCGCCTGAAATTCTCATTGTAACATTTAGTTTACTGTTAGCCACTATCATTTTGAATATTTGTCGTCAAATTGACGAGCACACGGACTCTAATTTAGATATAAAGCTCATGTTGGGTTGTCTGATTAAAAAGTAGTTGATAAGTCTTAAGAGGTGAAAACTACTTCTAGAAGTTGAAGTTGATCGTATAAATAAGTAATTACATACGTGGACGGAAGTGCACGTAGTTGTATTTGGTTAAAAGCTGTTGATAAACACTTTTTCCCGTAAATATGGCTGAAAGTGTTTATGAGTCGTAAAATCTTAACTTAAAGGTGACCAAATTATGACTTACAGGAACTTTTGGTGTTACCAAACTAATAGGTGCTAGCTCCAAAAAGTGATTAAAAAATAATTTAACCAACTTATAAGCTTTAAAGTGAATTTCTCGAATTTACATTGTGGAGCAATCATGGGATATCTTATTATGTAACGCAAGTTTTGACACGTTACAATAAACTATTTAGCACATGACTTGGGTATTTCGGGCCCGTTTGGATGGGCTTAATAAAAGCAGCTTTGAAAAAGTATTTTTGAAAGTGGTGAAACTTATTTTTAAAATAAGCAGTTTTGCGTTTGGATAAAAGAGCTAAAGTTGCCATGCCGAACGTGAAAAGGAAAAAATGGAAGAAAGAGATGTTAGGGTTATGTGGTTAATTTGGAGATTGTATAAAAATATTAAGGGCAAAAAGATAAAAATGTGGTCAACTTAAAACAGCTTATAAGCTAAAAAAAAAAGGATCCCTACCACAGGTTTTAACTTTTGGCTTAAAATAAGTTTTTTTTAGCTTAAAATAAGTTATTTTAAGTATTGCCAAATAGCTAAATAAATCAAAAATCAACTTTTAAATCAGTTTAACCAATTTTTAAGCTGAGCCAAATGGGCTCTCATATGTTCTTTTGCACATAATACATGTCTTAATTTTATGACCACTCTAGTCTTAGCTAGATGGTTTCTTTCACGGGACTTACTAGTTCCTTACTCACCAAATATAAATAGACAACTCTAATCATAGTTGTAAATATAATTAAATTTCGTGAGTCATACTAGTAGTTTTATATATTATTAAAGTAATATAATATTTTTTAGGACACGGTGTTTGTTGTATTAGACCAAGTCTAGCACCCCTAAATTCCAATAGAAGCTTCTATATCTCCCTTTTCTTGTAAATATATGTGAAATTTGGTATCTATTTCGTCAAAAGATCGTTGTACTGGTAGCTATATGTTGACCAAAACATGACAAATAAAGCACCCATCTTTATCGTTGAATTTTATATCTCATCTTCCTAATTTAATTTGTTGTTCTTCCAAACCTCCTTTCTCTGTCCCTTAAATCCTCATCTCCTTTCAGCTTAGCTCCTGAATAAAACTCTTTTACCACGATTACCAGTTAGCGCCTCTCTTTCTTAGGTGGTGCTAATTCCCTTAATCAAACAGAAATGCATCCTTATTTTTTGCTCTTCACTACCACAATATTTATCTTGATCTATATACCGGGGTCTTTCTGTCAAGATGACGAACAATACAGGAGTTGTGGTGAGCCGTTTCGCTGCGGCCGCATGGATATAGTTTACCCTTTTTGGGGAGGGAGTAAACCAGAGTATTGTGGTCATCCAAGTTTTGAGATCAAGTGCGAAAATAACATCCCCAAAATTACTATTGAATCAACAGGATACGAAGTGATTGATATCAACACCCCTAATCGAATTGTAACCCTGGCTCGGGATGATTTACTGAGTAATATTTGTTTGGATAATCCTGAGAATGCCTCCTTTGATTTAAACACTTTCAGCTATCTTTCGAGTGACCTGAATATTACTCTGTATTTCGGCTGCACCCTCAACCCTGGTTCGCAATTACCAGCTTCGTCTCCAAATAGATTCAATTGCAATAGCAATATATTTGGTATATATACGCTGATCAACGTTCCCTTCGACCTTAGTCTGGTAACATGCCCGGAGAAAATAATAGTTAGGGTCAATCAAACGAATGCTGTGGCATTAGGCAGTCCTACAGCTTCGGTGGAAGTTCTGAAAAGAGCCATTGCTGGCGGGTTTTCAGTAAACTGGACGGCAACTATTGATTCAAAGTGCAACCAATGCGATTTGTCAGGTGGAAGATGTGGATCCAATCCAGATTCTGGAGACTTTGCTTGCCATTGTGAAAGTGGTACTCATCCAAACGACTGCAACGACGGACAAAACCAAGCCGGCGGTAATCTTTTCTCTATTATTACTCATAATTTACATGTCCCATCCATACATACCAGTCCTTTCTCAAGAGATTTGAATTACAAACGCTAACTTAGTAAAGACTCTTTCACAATCAGTAAAGTATGAATTCTTGCTTGTATGCAAAAATCAGAATAACTTTGAAGGAAAAAAAAAAACCAATTCATACCTTCTCCATCATCTGAAAAAAAATTGATTTTGGACGTAACAGGCAAATAGTATAGGCATGGACCCAACGGATGCAAGTACTTATTTGCATTGCTTCATCTACTAACTCTCCATAACAATGTTTTAGAGTGTTCTAAGTTTGTCAAATTCATGAGGAAAATAATATATGAACAGGCCTCTAGTCTAGCCCTCTAAATACCAGTTCCAATTCTTGAGCGTGTTCGTATGGCTCCTTTTTTATTTTATTTTTATTTTTATATCAGCGTAAATATAAATAATCGTTTATAGTATATGCAAATAGTATTCTTACCAGAACATCCTTATAAATTAAAATTTGAAATCTTGAAAAATAAGATATGTTATTGCTACAACAAATAAAAAACTGGAACCTAATTTTAGACTTAGTACTGTGTCTGCGTTTGTGCCATTGTTGTATTGTTTACTTGTCGTCGGCATCAACATTTGGCATTGTCAAAACACAAAGAAACTACTTTTCTTAATCCGAGTAGAATAAGCCTCGGATTAAAAAAAATACTATGCAAATAATATGAAAAGTACAATAATTCTCTAACTAACCAGAAAAAAGTACACATATTTCATTGAACATTTTTATTGACAAAGTAAACAAGGATACAGTTCTTTATTTGTAGTTCTTGTACTTTTAGTTAGTTCTGTGTTAATTCAAACTTGGTTGGCGCTTGAATAAAACGACTTTTTTACTGTGATATTTATTATATATATATACACGTTCTACCTTCCTCTTTTTTAAAAAAAAAATTGATTTCAGATAATTCTATTCATTGATCAATGCATTGAACATGTATAAAAAATTACAGTTGGTATTTTTGTTTTCTTGTTTCTAGTGGAATTCACACTAAACTTTTTATGATTCAATTTTATTGAGGTTTGACCACACCAAGTTAAGTGCTACGACCCCATTCATGACTTAATAATGCCTTCGATAGTTCTAAGTACTCATCTAGGTTTACTGACAACCTATTAAAAAATTAATTATTAATATAAAAATTTATTATTTTACCCTTATTAATTGTAAAGTGAATGAATTAAAAAAAATTAAAATTTCAAAAAAAATAATCTACGAATTAAAAACTTAAAATTTAAAAAAGTTCCATCATTTTCAAAGTAATTAATTGAGGGTATAATAGATAAAAAAAATTATTCTTTTTTTATTTGTCAAAATATACAAATAATTAAAAACAAGAGAGTAAGACATAAATATTAAGATAGTTTTTGTTAAGAATATTTTCTTTATTAATAATACATTGAAACTTTAACTTTAATTATCATTAGTTTGTGTAGTTATTTAATATTAAAGATGGTAATATGAACAAAATGTAATTAAAAACTTGAATTTATTAAAATGCACAAATAAAAATAGAAACACTAAATAAAAATGAAACATAGGGAGTAATTACTCTTTTGGTCTAGGTTTATAAATTATATCGATCCTTAACATTCAATTTTTTTTTTGCATAACAAATAAATATTCGTTTAACTTTGACTTCATATTTATTTGCTTCAATTTTGAAATTTTTATAAATTGTTGTCCACTGCTTTATTTTTTGAATGTTGTCTGTTATATAGTTTTGAAATATTTAATCGTATTTATCAACTTTATAAAATTAATGATAAGTTTTAAAATTATTCAAGCCCGAAATTATAATTATAAATTTTCTGCTATTATATTGTTTATTATTAAATAATAAAGTTAATATAATAAACTTAAATTACTATGTAAATATATATGTCTACTTATTTTATTTAAAGATATAAATGTTATATTTGACCAAGTTAAAATTAAAATACATATTTATGTTTCATTAAAATTTAGACGTCTTTCAACTTCTTTCTTTTCTTATTCAACATGAATAGTAATGATATTCAACTTTCAGTCAAATCCTTTTTTTTGTCTCAAATGTAATCTCAGATTGTCACCATCTACCAAATTTCCTTTAATAATGACAGATATGAATCTGCAGACTACAAATAATTCCAGATATGATTCTCTTTTCGTATTCCAAATGACTCTCTCCTATCCTTCCACCACCACCAATGGCCGCGGCGGCGCCACCATCACAACTACTCTCTTGTTCGCCACCTTTATTCTCACAACAACCTTCTCCTTCTCTGATGACAACGTCTTATTCCCCAATTGTCATCTCACTTACTCTTGTGGTTCTATCCGTAACCTCACCTACCCATTTACCGGCGGCGATCGCCCTGACTACTGTGGCCTCCCGGATTTCAAACTCCGATGTGTTGACGATAAACACACCGAGTTCACTCACCAATCACTTACCTACCGTGTTCTTTCTATTAATCAGACATCAACGACCATGACTGTATCGAGAATCGACCTCTGCAAAAATTCCTGCCCTTCGCAATTCATCAACACCACTTTTAATTCTACCGTTTTCAATGTCGACCGTAACGAAGACGATGAACTTTCGTTGAGCTACGGCTGCGATATATCTGCATTGGTTATCACGCCTCAGAATTTGTTCAACTGTAGTGTAGATGGTTTGAATTCCACCGGTGCGTTTTACTTACTAGGTCCAATTCCAAGTGACCCTTTTCTGAATGTCATAACTTGTACAACTATTGTCACTGTTCCGATGTTTAGAACAGTGGGTAAAATGCTATATAGCAATGAGATTGCTCTTGGGGAGGCATTGATGCAGGGGTTCAGTGTGAAATATGATACCCCTTATGATAGGCGCTGTTCTGAGTGCAAGAGTCTGGGTGGGAATTGCGGATTTAATGTGGGGTGTCCTCAGAATTGGTTATTTTTCTGAAATCCTTTGCATAGTTCATGTCGAGAGAAGATTCTTCACAGGAAGTTACTCCAAGGTACTGAAACTGAGAACTTTATCCACTGATTGATTTAGCTTAACAGTAACCCAGATAGAGAATCGGTACATATAGGTGTTGATTGTCCTAGTTGATGAATCCCGAGTTCATGGTCTGAGACATTGTTTGTTCTACTCTGACATGATTGCATTGCGCTTGATTGATATATATGTAGTGTATCACGTGTAATCTTACAAGTGGGGTTTAGGAAGGGTGGAGTGTGCACGGTCTTTCGCCTTACCTTGTGAAATTAGAGAGGTTGTTTTCAACTATAATTTCATGCTTTTGCATTTATATTTGTTATGACTGTATGAGTAGTTGTTATCTTAAACCACTAATAATATAGGTCTTTGATTCAAGGGATACCCAATGCGCTATGCGACTTGCGACTTGCTAACACAAAAGAGAACTTGAAATGAAGTGTAACTTAATGTGATTTACTAGAATCTTCATGTTAGTTTTTAGATTTTCATGCTATGTTCTCTTCAGGTATCCCTAGGAATTCTTGTTACAGTATGCTTCTTTCTTATAGTTTGTATTTTTCAGATCTATTGTTAGCGAATACATCAATTTCATCTCGCCACATGAGTTCTGTTAGTTTCTCCTAATTCCAGACGGATTTACCTTATGTTTACCTGAGCATCAATTGTAGTTACCACTTAATTGACGACGGTATGACTGTTTTGCAGATAATGGAAAGAAAAATCAGACGCCACTTGCAGTAGGTATTGTCTTTGTTCTAACATTATACTAGTACAACTCAATTGACAGTCAATGCCTTGAGAAGATTGTAAACTTTCTTCTTTCGATTGCAGGCCTTGGCGTAGGAGGTGCTGTACTTGCCGGCATTGGTGTTGGGTGGCTAGTCTTCTTCTGCAGACAAAAGAGAAAGCGGATTGCATCACAGGCTTCACCTGTCCAAACCGAAAGCAAGGATCTTCCAATTTTGAGTTCAAGCAACGGCCTGAGTTCCTCTTCTACTCCTTCTACCACTTTCACCAGAAGCATTCCCTCTTATCCATCTTCCAAATCTGAAGCTGATTACGGGAGGGGAAGCTCCTACTTTGGGGCTCATGTCTTCAGTTTTGCTGAACTTGAAGAAGCGACGAATAATTTTGATCCATCTAAAGAACTTGGAGATGGTGGTTTTGGTGTCGTGTACTATGGTATGTGTGTTCTCTTTCTTGCATTATTATTATTTGGTGAGAGAGCTTCCTAACAACTCCAAGTAATTTGTTATCAGGCAAGCTCCATGATGGTCGCGTGGTTGCAGTCAAGCGCTTGTATGAAAACAATTTCAAGCGTGTGGAGCAGTTCATGAATGAAGTAGAGATTTTAACTCAGCTACGCCACAAGAACCTAGTGACGTTGTATGGGTGTACATCTAAACGAAGCCGAGATTTACTCCTAGTTTATGAGTATATACCAAATGGGACAGTGGCAGATCATCTACATGGTAAACGGGCCAAATCTGGCTTACTCTCTTGGCCTGTCCGAATGAACATAGCCGTTGAGACTGCTGAAGCCCTGGCTTATCTCCACTCCTCAATTATAATACACCGTGACGTCAAAACCAACAACATTCTGTTAGACAACGATTTCCATGTGAAAGTTGCTGATTTTGGGCTATCAAGACTGTTCCCAACTAATGTCACACATGTCTCTACTGCTCCACAGGGTACACCAGGCTACGTTGATCCTGAATACTACCAATGTTACCAGCTCACTGAAAAGAGTGATGTCTATAGTTTTGGGGTGGTCTTGGTAGAGCTGATCTCATCATTAGAAGCTGTGGATACCAGCAGGCACCGCCATGATATTAATTTGTCTAATATGGCTGTCAACAAGATCCAAGGTCATTCAATTCATGAATTAGTTGATCCAACTCTTGGATTCTCAACAAACAGCTCCGTGAGGAGGATGACTACATTAGTCGCAGAGTTAGCTTTCCGATGTCTGCAACAAGAGAGAGATCTGAGACCTTCAATGCAAGAAGTGCTGGAGACATTGAGAGGCATCCAGAATGGAGAGTCGAAAGCACACAATGCTGAGGTACTGGATATTGTGGTAGATGATGTTGGGCTCCTAAAGGACTCCCTTTCTTCTCCGGATTCAGTTGCCGTAAAAAATGAGGGGTGACAAGCTCCCACACATATAGTGGATTGAATGAAATAGTTTTTCAGGTTGTTTGAATCGATTGCACGGGAAGGAAGACCCAACTTACTACTAGCACTTGTGATCAGTATCTCGCGTCTGCAAGAGAGAAAGGAGCGGAGGAGGGGGAGGAAAGAGAGGGGGGGGGAGCAGGGGAAAAAAACGGGGGGAGGGGCGGGGGGAGAGAGGGGAAAACGCGGGGCGCAGAAGCAAGGGAGAGAAAGCCGGGGAAAAGAGGGAGGTTTTGTGAGTTTTGTGAGGAGAAGAAGAAGGAGAAGAGATGGGGGGAGAGTTGGGAGCAGGGGGCGCTGGATATGGGAGGAGGATATGGGGGCTCGGGTGAGTACTCTGCTAGTAGGGGCTCCCGGTGGGTAGTGATAGGGACGAGAGCATTCGGGAGGATAAGGGGTGGGGCAGGGGAGGTGCGGACCGGGGGTATTGAGTTTGGGTGGGGCGGGGTGACAGGGCTGGGGGGGAGAGAGGGAGAGAAAGGGGGGGTGATTGGGGGAGGGAGGGTGGGGGAGGGCGGGGGAGGAGTGTTGGGATGGCGGGTGAGGGGAGGGGGAGGGGAGGGTTGGAGGGGGGGGAGGTGGGGGGGAGGGAGTGGCAGGAGGGGGGAGGGGGGAGAGGAAGGATAGGGGGGGGGAGGAGGGCATAGAAAGCAACTGTGGCGAAGCAAGGGGTAGGGGATAGCAGAGAGCAACGAGATCGTTAAGTTTGGGTGTACCGGTTAGAGTACAGAAGGATGAGGCGGGGGAGATAGAGAGGGAGGTGGCAAATGAGCTAGGTGGGATGGGGACGAGGGAGAGGGAGAGGTCGGTGGGCGATCGGGTTGGGGGAGGCCCCAGCGAGCCATGAAAGAAACTGATGTATGAGGGGAGGGCCATTTTGTGTTAGTTGAATATTAACTACTTGAAGAGTTTATTGATTATTTTATTTAATAAGTTATTTAGTTTTATATTACTATTTTTTTTTTAATGTGTTTTTATTTTTGCTCACACCCATTATGTTTAGATTTTAATTTTGTATTTTTCACTGAGAGGAGAGGCAGCGCGCGAGGGGGCCCTGGGCCCTATTCCGTTCACGGCTAGCGTAGGTTCCAACGCCAGAAGATGTGACACGCCGAGTAGCAAGCGAGAGGGGAGAAACCTGTCTGTAAGCATAGGAAGGGAGGACTGTGGGGTAGTGGCAGCGGAGGTGGGAAATTCGCGTCCCTAACACCACAGGGGGGGGAGGGGTCTTCAGAGGAGGAGGCAAAGATCCGGAGCAGCGGTGACGCTAGAGGTCGCGGAGGAGATGAGCGGGGAGGAAATGGGAGGAGTAGTCGTTAGGCTGACAGGAGGCAGGGGAAGTTAGAGGAGAAGGTGGGGGATGGAGTGAAAAGTAGGAAAGGTGGTTAGGGTTTTGTAGGCTGAACGGGAGGGCGAGTGGGAGGGTGGGGTGTACTGAATCCGAGGGAGACACAGGGGGAGGGGGGGAGGAGGGGGGACGAGTGAGGGAGGGGGCAGGGGGGGGGGGGAGAGCCGGAGGAGGCGGTAGTGCGAGAGTGGTGCGTCGCTGCAGACTAGGGTGGGCGCGCATCTTTCGGTAGGGGGAAGGGTGGTCGGGCCTGTAGGGGTGAGGGCTACGGAGCGGGGCGGAGTTGAGCGTGGGAGGGGGGGGAGTGGTGTGGCCTAGAGGGCGAGTGGGATGCGGGTCTGGGGGGGAGTGGGAGGAGATTGTGGGATAGTCTGTGTTGGGGTATGGGGGTTAGCTGGGGGGGGAGAGGGGGGGAGGGGGAGGGAGGGGAAGGGGGAAAGGAGTAAGGAGAGGGAGAGGTTTGTTGTGTTTTAGTTGTGGGTGGATGAGAGGTATGTCTCGTATGGTTTGTTTAGAAGTTTTATAGATTAGTCCTTTTTGATTTAGTCTTTAGTTACGCTTTATTAGTGACCGACTTCTAGATACAAGTGCATCTCTGCTCTTTTGTACACCAGGTTTTGTTTCTTTATGGACCTTAAAGACATTTATGCTGAGGACATGAAAATAAATGCACAGCAAAAATACACTGCAGCAGAACTCATTCTGAGCCTATTCATAGCTTGGAGTGCTAGGTTTTGACTAATCATATAAAGGAACATACTCTGATATTAAATTGTAAAGAGAAAAAAGGAACAAAACTCCAATTCATGGGAACACCATACCTATTGCTCTAGAGAGCAGGGCTAGCATATACTATAATTGTGAAGTTCAGGTGAAATTCATTAGTTTTTCCTAAAAAAAAAGTTTCACAAAATATAAATAAATTTTTAATTGTTAATTCAGTAACCACTTTATATTAACATGAGATCATTATAAAAATTCATAAATTTCAATTTGAGAGTACACCTGTAGGACCACATTGATTGATCTATTCTATCGTATACAACCATACTTTGCATTTATTGCTGAAAGAAATCGTTTCTAAATTCTAGGACTTTCGGTGCTTAATTATTTTATGTCATTTCAGAGGAGAATTTTGAGAAAATTGATAGACTTTTAAATTTCGATTTGGAAGCTGTATAACCTAGAATGTCATTCATCAGTTATAATTTTGGGAATTTCCTGCAAACTAGGTGAGCTCAATACCTGTTGGCTTGTTACTTGCTGATCATAGAATTGAATGTTTCAACTTTTTCCAAGTCAAGGAAAAATAACAAACAAAAGAAAATGGAAGCAAATTGTAACCCCCCTCACAAAGGAGAATGGTATACTGCGTAGTATGCGTTTTGACTTGCTTTCCGGTTCTACACCCCTACTTCTATGAAGCTTCCATATGACTACACAATTAAGGGGAAAAGGACAAATATACCTCCGTCATATTTATGAATGATGATTTTTTTTATCGTCTAAAAAGTAAAGCATATATATATATTTTATCCTAACGGATAAACATGTGTCATAATTTTATCAATCAATTTGACATTTATCAACGGATAAGATTATGACATGTGTCCCTATTTAGTCTTCCATTAGAGTAACATGCATATATGCTATAGTTTTTGAATGACAGAAACATCAATGTCTCAAAAGTATAACGAAGAACATCTGTATATCATTAACGTAGTTCTGGAATATATTTGTCCTTTTTCCTACAATTAATGCAAATATGACATTGCTCTAATTTAAAATACCTCTAAACTTGACATGAATTTAGGAGTGTATTTTTAACACTTTTCTTGATTTTTCATGAATAATTTCACGCTTCTACATGATTGTAGTTTGAGACCATTTGCTATGTCATGTAACAAATCGTAAGGTGTATTTAAATTTAATTAATCAAATAAAAAAATATTTAAAAATCATTGAATACAGTTTAAAAATTAAATAAACAATTTTATCTCAAATTCGAGACGTTACTTTTAATACTACCTCCCTTAATTTATGACTCGACTGAAAGAACAAGAAAAACATACACGTACTTATTAGGTTTGGTGTTGTCGCTTACCAAAAAAAAAAAAGTTAAACGCATGAGTGGAGTATTTGACGATACTTGACTTTTATCCATAAACTGAAACAATACAAAAAGATATTTAACGTACGTTTGAGTTTCAAATTGAGAATATGGTAAGTCGGCAATTTTTTAATTTTATTTTTTTCAAAAAATTGCCTTAAAGAAGAAGTGAATGCTCACGTTAGATACACTTTCCAAAGGCAACAAAACAGGCATACTTCGAATTCACACAAAAGAACTTGAACACAATAAACAAAGCATGAGAAATGATAAGAAATTAGTGGCGGGAAACGACCAAAAGGTGTGATAATGAGTGGGGTACTGGTGACAATAGCGGTTAACCGCCGAATCCCCCCGCGAATAATGAGATAGTCATCCTCCTATTTCTTCCGTGGATGGACAACGACTCCACATATCATACGCAGCAAATTTATGTCATCATAACTTTTATTTTCAGAAATCGAAACTTTAAATTTCATCTGCAAAGACACAATACATGGGAGCGGTTTGGGAAATGCATCTATCCCGATCAAATAAAAGTAACAAAAAAATAATTACTTGATTGCAATTCATAAGTAAACTCCGTTACGTGAGATTTTTTTAAAAATCTAAACATAAATATGATATAAAAAATTAAGTTTTCAACTTAACGAACGGGAATGTTTTTTATTTGTGCGGTCGCGGTCCTTTCACATCATGATAAGGGAGAAATGAACGGGTCCGCAGTCAACAATGTAGTATACCGAGTATTGCACATAGGAATTATAATGGTCCCAAACTTGGATAAATATGCACGAACAAGTTCAACCAATATTTACATACATAGAATATGGAATTGAAAGTTAGGGATATACAAGTGGCCATTTAGTCTTACTAAATAAAATTCTTATACTGCAATATAGTTTTAAAACTTCTTACAGACAGTGGCGTAGCCGCATACTATCAAGGGTCGGAAAAAAATTAACATATATACAAGTAAAATAATATACAAAATAATTAAATAACTTATTTTGGACATTTTTAACATAACAATTTTGCTATTTCTGAACACTCTTAAAGAAATTTCTGGCTCCACCACTGTCTTACGGTATACTCATTTTACATTGTCAATATGTATTAACAATAGAAAAATTACCTGAATTACCAATATATAGAGAGAGAGGGGTTAAATTAAAAAATGGTTAATAAAAAGAAAAAGTGGACCCACAAATGAAGAGTGATGCCGAACTTGGGAAAAGAGGCCACGTTTCGGTTTCAGCGTTATACCGCGGCAGGCTTATAAGTGGGGGAGGATAAACAAAGCAAAGCCTTAAAAGACCCAAACAGACGGTCCATATTCTTCGGCCGTACTAAATCCTTCCCAATTCCCCCTATCTTCACTACCATTTTTGCTTTTGTCGAAATACTTACCTCAGATCGCAACGAAAATGGCTACTTTGCAGAAATTCAAGCTTCTCGCAACTCAATGTGCAGTTGCAGGAAGTCCAAACCGGAGTCCAACAACAAGCCCAGTTATTCACCTCCGCCGACGGAAGACTCTCCGTATGCTCCTCAGTCGTAGCATCGGCGGCGGAAGTGGCCGTAGGCTGCATCGACGGGAAGTCTGTTCGCCGGATCGGTTTGTTGGAGATCGCGATTCGACGGAGAAGGGGAAGGAACTGGTGGTCAGTCATAAGCTGAAGGACTTGTTTGTTTCGTCGCCTCCGTCGTTTGCTGAAAATACGAGACAAGGACTCTCGCCGGCAGCCTCTGGTGCCGGCGGCGGGTTAAGTGCAGGATCAGCTGTTCGGCGAATAGGCTTACGCTCGCTTCGGCCGTTATCAGCGACATTCCGGCAACGGTTACTGCGGAGGGCTTGGCGGCCTGTACTTGTGAGCATACCCGAGTAAATTACCAATTTACTAGGTATATTGTACCTGATTAATTAGAGATAAAATAAATACGAAGTAGTACAATCATATATTAGGAGTTAAAACTTATTAATTCTCTCTGATTTTGTGGCAAAGTATATCCATTTCATAGCTTAATTCCGTAATTTTTCCAATTTCACGGCAAATTAGCATGAACAATGATCGTAAATTTGAAATTTCATGAATGACTTTCATCTAAAAAGTTCACTTTGTATTTCTCTAATTTAATTGTGTGTGTAAGGTTGAAGCAAAAAATTAGTTCCAAATTTCATCTTTTGTGTCTAGAATCTACACTAAAGTGATTTATTAAAGTTTTGCTGGATTGTTCAAACACTGAATTCACCACTTTTGCTTCTAATTTCTATGGACGAGATTTGTCACTTTACTTTTTCCCAACACTCTTAGTAATAGCAGGCAGTAATAGAAGAAAACATATCATTAGGAAAAAGATAAAATTCATCAATTTCGAGAATTTGAAAAATCATCTTTAACGATCAAATTTGGTAATTTCGATAAGAATTTGTTTTCTTTGTAATTTGAACCTCTAAAGCAGTTTGGAAGTCACAAACATTATGGAGAACATAATGCCTATGCAGCATGAGATTTAGCAATTCAATCTAGCCATTACAATCATTCAACTTCATGCATACCCAAACCAAAGTCTTTCAACTCTTTTTAACTTTAATATTTTGCAGTTCCCGAAAATAGCTACAAATAATATACTCAGTAAAATCTCGCTCGAAAAAGGAAATGATAATGACAAATAGTTTTACAGCTTTATTCTTTCCTACTGTTGGGTAACTTGTACACTCGTTTTCAGCAAGGAAGTAGTAGTGGTACTACAGAGTGTAGCAGAATTTTTTTTAACGCATGCATTGGTAATTGGCTTAACAGTAAAACAATGACAGAAACTGCACAGCCAATGTCAATAAAAATAGGTTTTTTGACCTACAAGGCAAGATATCACTATTTTATAATCTTTATATTTAGTAAAGTTGCAGAAATTTAATGATACTGATATTGAAAAATGTTATACATTGTTGGTTTGGTAATGGGAAAAGAGTATGGTGGGGGCAAGTTGGTATTGAAAGTGTTATAGATCAACACGAAGCCTGGTCTCATGGTCCAACATTCCGGCTCAATTAATCCCCTACGCACCCCATCCTTAATTATGAAAACTAAAGCCAAGACAAAAAAAAGCAAAGAATTTGCAGTTAACCTTAAACCTTTAGTCCCCGCAGTACTCCATCTATGATCGTCTACATCATTCTTCTTTCCTTTCTCACCTGCGCTTCTTTACTGGTGGCACACACAAAGTCCAATAGGAAAGAGATAAAAAGTTGATAAATAATAAAATATAATACTATAAAGTTCTGTCTCATTTTACTTCGTATTTTTGCTTTGGTCCATACTGAAAACGCCTTGGACAAAAGCTAAAGTGGGTATGTGGACTATTGATTTTATATTTAAATTTGAAAAAACAGGGACAGAATGAGATTGGACACCTCTTATTTTGATTGTTGAAATAGTGTGCACAGAATCAATAATTTGTCAATATATCATCTAATTTCCGAGGTTTGGCTTGTCAATTGTATTTTTATGGTTTGTATCTCAATTAATTTTGAAGTCTAATTAAATTAATTTATTGTCGAAATAATTTTATTTCGAGACCTAGGGTGTATTTGGTATGAAGGAAAATGTTTTTCATGGAAAATGTTTTTTAAAAAAATCTCTTCCCGGAAAACAAGTCGATTTTGAATTTAGTTTCGCAGGTCTTTGGTGGTGAAAGTAGAAAATATTTTCCGAAAATGAAATTTAAGGGTTTGATTTATGGAATGAAAAAAATGTTTTGCAGACGACAGTCGCTTTTATTTTTACTAGCGTAGTAGAGAAAAATAATTTATGAAATTGAAAGAAAATTTTTTAAAAAACAATTTTTATTGGGGTGTTGGGGACGAGGGGGGCAGGGGGAGGGGGGGGGTAGGAAGACGGAGTGAAAAATGTAAAATTTTTAACTCATAGTATTTTTAAAAAATAAACATTACTTTTTTTGGGGGGTTGGGGCCGGGGGGGCTGAGCCGGGGGAAGAGCGGAGATCGGTGGTAAGAGTTTGAAATAAAATTTTAAAGTTGAAAATATTTTTTAAAAGAAGCCAAAATTATTTTCTTGGGGAGGGGGGCTGGCCGGTGGTGGGTGGGTGGGGGTCAGGGATCGGATAAAATAAATAAAATTTTAAAATTGAATTTTTTTTTAAATTGTTGTTTTTCCCAAAAGAAATGTAATTTAAAACTGGATGAGAGTCTTGAATAATGTTTTCCTTAATTTTCGAAGGGAAATCATTTTCCTTAATTTTGAGGAAAATGAGTAATTTGGAAAATATTTCTAAAACTTTTATCCCAACCAAACATGAAAAAATTGAAAAATATTTTCCTTCATACCAAACACACTCTTAATCAAGTGTTTTTTCTTTTAATAAGATGATTGATTATATATTCAATAAGATTCAAACTTGAAATTCAATTAGAAATGAATGATTACTTACTGATCCATCACTATTTTTGTTGTTCGGCTTATAAACTATAGTTGCTAATACGTTGGTTGGTGCAGTTTCTTTGTTTTCTATCTATACTTTTTTTTTTATTCATTGATGTTTGAATAAAAACTCCTACTCCATCACCATCTGAAAATACATGGTAGTTTTAGCTCGATTTAAGAGATAAAAATATTTGTAAATTGTATCCAAAGATTGTAGAATTATATTTGGATTGACACAAGTTTTAATTGTTTTGAATATCCCTTGCTATATAAATCATGTTATATAAAATGGAAAAGGAGTGTAATTTTTTTTATATAATATTTCTGATGAGCGTGTGATTCTATAGTTCAGGACTGTTATCTGTTTAATGAGTACTTAATAAAAAATATTTATTTATTTTTACCTGTTACTTTCTTAGACAGATCAATTTTTTTTGATAACTTTTGTAAAAAATAGTTGAGTTTACATCGACCATCTTTATTCTTCAAATTATTTCTCTGAGACATAAGACTAAAAATGAATTATTAATATGAATGTTGTGATGAAATGCTAATATATATCAATCAGTATTTCACTAATTTTATAAGACACATGTGATGTTCATAGTGAATATGTGAAAGTGAGCAGAAGGAGTAGTAGTAGCAAGGATTGAAGTTAAATCATTGAATATGTATAATATCTAACATATATCACATTTGAGATGCATGTGAATATGAGACCTATACTTGTATTAAACTTTTTCTCTGGCCATTATAATTGAAGCTTCAAGGAAAAGTATATGTATAATGACTATGTATATCTAACATGTATCACATTTGAGATGCATGTGATGAATATGTGACCTATACTTCTATTGAACTTTTCTCCTGGCCATTATAATTGAAGCTTAAAGGAAAAGTAGAGGTACCAATGCCATGCAAATAAATGTCCAAAGAAGGTATATGTGATATGTCATTTTCCCTTGTCCACAAGCACATGGACAATATATAGTGCTAGACAGATATACAGGAATCCAAATGCTTAGTACTATGAGCAATGTCTTAAATAAATCTAGCCTGGTTTTGCTTACTTGTGAAGAGTCAACCACTCCTCTCCCATGCTGAGAAAGTCAAATTTATTGTTTTGGCTTCAACTTTATAAAAAGTTTATTCCTATAATAGTAATGAGATTATATTATTTTGAACTTTGTGAATTCATGGTTATATACAGAGGTGGATTAAGGATGGTATCATGATGGGAGCTACTAAAGAAATTTGAACTAGTATTCTAGTCCCCTAAAACTCGCAGAAATTGAAAAATCTGGAGAGAGAAAAAATCGAGATTGAAAATTTTGACTTCTTTTAATTTGATTTACAAATTTTAAAATTCGATACAAATGGTCTGAAATCAATTTGGTCCATGTATACCCCTAATTGTAAGTTTGTTTTGTAAATTCTAATCTATCTAGTGACAATATACAGTTTGAATTGACGAATATTTTTGTCCAAACTCTCAACGAATATTTTTGTCCAAACTCTCAGTAAAGGGCGTTAAATAGTTTGTTACAAAATATACAGTTTCTACATAATATATTTCTAACAAAATCTTTTTACAAAATATTTGTTAATCAACACTTCTATATTAATCTCTTTATTACATAAATATATTTCTTACGAAATATTGTTATACAGTATTTGAGTATGAGTGCTATAGAAGGGTAAATTTTGCGCAGAGTGCACTATTATATGAATAAGATGAAAAATCAATTTGCAGAAGAATCCAAAATAAGCCGGATCAACCCGACCCGAGGCCCAAATGGAAAGTTGCTTTAGATTTACGTTCCCAAACTAAAAAGAAAGAACTCATTCTCCATATTGGGAATTTTCCATATCTCCCGCCAAAGCTTGTCATTCAAATTCTTTATTTTGAGAAACTGAATTGAACAACGCCGCCGGCATTTCCATTCCCCAATTTTCCGATGTCGGCTTCTTTACCCAAGGTATAGTTCCTGAATTCAGCTTTACATGTTTTTTTCACTGATAAATCTTCAAATCTGAATGTTAGGGTTAACCGGAGCAATTTCCATTACTAATAAGGTTGTTTCGACGAGTTTTGATTTTTTTTGTTTCAGATGGAGGCGCTTTATTCTAAGCTCTACAGCAAGTACGCTAAGCTCAAGGTATATAGGGGTTTGTACGAGTTCATTTTTTAAATTTAATTTTTGAGTTGAGCTAGGTGGGAACTTAATGTGTTTTTCTGTTTATAATTAGTGGTTTGCAAGAGTAAGATTTTTCGTTCATCCTTTTTTTTTCGTAGAAAGAAAAAGACACTAGCATGGAGAACCTGAATCGGGAACAAGAGGAGAAATTTGTGAATTATGTGGCTGGTAGGATTATATTTGAAAGCTTACCTTGATTTTTATCTAATAATTATGGAATTTTCCCTTTTTATTTTGTAGCTATTACGTTTTGCCAATTTGAAGTTTGTATTTGTCATCTTCTTACACATCCTATACATTGAGTCTCTGTTGAAAGTATGAAATTGTACTTCCAGATGAAATCTTAACTTGGAGAATCTATAGGTGCTATTTTTAATTACATTATATACAAAGTTGGTTGAAGGTTTGACATGCAGCTTTGTTTCTTCCAGCTGCCGATGCAGTGATTGACCACTTGAGAAGTGAAACGGACAGACTAAAGGAACAAGTAAATGAGTTGAGGAGTGAAATGACATCAATGAGGTCTGCACTCATGAGAAATGCTTACTCTATTCAGTAGGAATTGAAAAGAATATAAATGTGTACTTAACTCTGCTGCAGGTCTGCCAATGATGAAGAAATGATTCAATACCAAAAGCTTTTGATGGAAGAGAACCTGAAGAGTAAGGATAAATTTCAAGTCATGGTAGAACGCTTATAATGTCTATAGTCCTATCTATATTTTCTGCTAGACAGCTAGGCAAGTTAGTATTGCTTTTAAAATATTGGATTTGTGGTTAAGTCTACGTATATGCAAGTTGTAGAAAATACCAGTGACTTCAAAGGTTCAATTTCTTGTTACTCTTATTGAAGCATAAAATTTCTGAGAGAGGTCTATTTAGTTCAAACACGTTTGAATTTCAATCCATTTAGGACTTGATGTGATTTCTGTATGTCCATTTAGAAAGAGAGATGTTCAGCTTCAATGCTTGTTTGACAGTCTTAGCAATTGGTGGCGTCAGATGGGGTTTATTTCTTCATAACATTCTTTTTTATTTTATGCCTTTATCTGTCTACCTTCTACAAAACTAGATGCTCCATCTGTGTCTTCTACAGTGTTGTGAAAGGCGATTGCCTTGTCACAATGGCGAGAGGCAAGGTGAAGTGATCCTTCATCGCTTATTAGCTTTGTAGCAAGGCGACGCCATGATGACAAAGGCGAGAAAGGTGTCGGCTTTTGTATTTTCTTAATATAGGCGACCAATTTAGAGTTCTAAAAGTTAAAAGGTAACTTTAGGGCTTTCTTTTCAAATTTGCACAGTTGCACAGTTGCACTCTTATACTGCGACTGCGACTCGAACCCGTCTACTCGACTAGACTTCTCCGACGACTCCAAAGTCCAAACAATACATAGTTCTTCTTCAAATTTCTTCTTATTTTCCTCTTCAGACTTCAGAGTTACTTCTACCTCTGTTTTTTCCTGTCTCTTTTGATTTTTGTTCTGTTTTATTTTCATTCAAGTTCTAGACTTATAGTAAGTACTTTCCTTTTTCAGTTTTTGAATTGAAATTTTTGCTAATATTTTATTGCTATAGAGATTTGCTAATTGCTCTATGAAGGCAACTATTCATTTTGTTCCTCTGGGGATTTTAGTGCTTCTTATAATGGCTTTGCTGTTTGCTGTTTACTTTTGACTTTTTTGGAGATTTATATTTGCATTCTGTTGAATAAGTATTCCAATTTTGAAATCCAAATAGTTATATAAATATTGCCTGCAGATAAGGAACTCCGTGATGATATTCAGAGGCTTCAACAACTTGATCAGCTGGGGACCTGTTTCAATGCTAGCAGTGATAAAGGAAAAAGCAGACAAATTATTACTGATGGAGATTTTCTTCCAGATGCATTGGATGACTCAACCATAACAAACAAGAAACACTGTAGGCAGTCTTTGCTCATTGTACAAGACACACATACACCGTCTCCCATGGAAGAACTTCCAAATAGACCTGAACAACCAAGTACGACTTCATATAAGTACACCAAGGTCAGTGCTACTCTCCAATTTCTATCACATATGCTAGTTTATCCAGCAAACTTGAGCTGGGATTTTACTATTCTGACCATCAGGCAATATTTTGCAGCCTGCTTGCTGTAGAAGAAATGTTGACATTTCAGGTTTATCCCAACTTTAGTTGTTAATTTTAGTATGTGTCATCTCCTCTTATGTAACTATTCCTTTGATGGGATATTTTAGGTGATAGTGCTGCTGATATATCTCCAGCCTTGTGCATCTTCCAAGACCTTGTTCAGTGGTTAGTCGGTATGAAATTTTTTGCTGTTACAGAAAATGAAGAAATATGCATATCAGCTTTTCATGAGTCGAGCGGTAATTTCTGGAGGAACTTTGTTATCCTGTATCTTGCTTCAATTTTGGTCCTTTTTCTTTCTTTCCACTTCCATTTTCTACTATGTGATAATACTTGTTAAAAAATCTTTGAAATTTACAGAGGCGTCATTCAAGTTTCAATAGTCTTAGAAAATGTGCCTTATTTGATGACTTGAGTTTTATTTGGTTGACTTATAGTTTGTTTGTTTTTTAAATTATAATTTTGACCTAATAATAAATAGTTGGCTGTATGTCTAATTAAACTGAAATCTAAAAGTTTGTATGAACATAAATTTTGGGATCTAAGTCATTACAATATGCGGCTGATATTAATCTTAATTTGTCTTGTGGGAGTCGAGAGATAATCAGAAAAACATGCTCAATTTAAAGAAGTTAGTCGCTGAAACTTGAAATGGTGCTCGCTTATAATCAGAAACCTAAATGGTTTGATTTACCTAAGTTTCATTTCTGTGATTTTACCGAGAACAGCTGTATAAAAACCAAGCAGGGTTGTTTGAGTGGTGAACTTCTATATTTTTAATGGTGTAATGTGAGCTACTAAATGATTCTCACTTTTCTTATTATATATTTTCTACTACAGTGCACTCAACTGTATCTACATCTTCAAGTTAACTATCTTTTGTTAAATTTAAGGAGTCGTTTGGTATGAAGTATAAGGAATAATAATCCCAGGGATAAAATGCAGAACTATTTTATCCTGCGTTTGATTGGAAGTAAATGCAGTGCTGGGACTATTTATCCCACACTTTATAGTTTATACCTTAGTGACTGGATAATTTATCCCATATGCATGATGGAATAACGTATATGACCCCTAATTTGACTATCAAATTATTTTTAGATCATATTGTTTTGCGCTAGAAATTTTTCATTCAATAGTAGTATTCTAGTTTGTGTTTACTACTATTATTTTCTAAATTTTGAAGAATTCAAGTAAAAAATACAACCTTAAACATTGATAAAATTTGCCACTCAAGAGAACTTGGTCGTTTTCGCCACTGAATGAACAGAATGTTGTTAATTTATGGAAATTACTTAATTAGGAAGGAATCACTTATAAGGCAGCTCTATAATGTTGAACTTCATTCAGATGAATCAGAATTTTCAATTTTCCCTTTGTTCTTTCATTTCCAGTTTAAAGTAGAGCATTGTGATAATTGCTCTTTAATATATATGTGTTGTGATACCCTCACACAGAGAGAAAGCTAGAAAGGCTTAGGATAAATTAATGGTGTGAATTACCGACAAGTCTAATTGATCATCTAGCTGGACTAACTATGTTTCCACAATTTCTTGTGGTCATGCTTTATGTCTTTGGCTGTATTAAGTTCACACATACTGATAAGGAAACGATGTCCATATGTTTGTTTTGCGGAGACAATATAAACTTGCCTCATTACACTAGTTTGATGCATGGAGGAAGTGATTGAACTCTCTGGTGCTGTCATGTTTCTTCTTTTCATCACTCCAAGTTTAATTTCGTTTATTGATTACAGCAACTTTTGGAACTTACAATCTGAATGTAGATTGTCTTGGTTTGTGCAGGATTATCTTTTAGTCTGACGTTGACAAAGAATGCATCTGCAGAACCCGAATTAGTGTACCGCATATTGTCACTGGGGACTTTTGAGAGAGTGGCCCCTGAATGGATGAGGGATACAATCATGTTCAGCCCGAATATGTGTCCACTTTTCTTCCAGAGGGTTTCTCGTGTTATCAAGCTCAGTTACTGAGTCCCTTTCTCATAAGTTTCCAACTTGGGACCTGATTGGGTTTAGTATTTTGTATATATATCCCTCCAACTCCCTATGTTGAGTTTATATTATTGTACGTTCTCAAGCAGAATTGTTTAGCTTATTTTACTTTTACACAACTACAACCATATTTTGCGTAGAGCAAATTTCTGGGTTTTTTCATAGAGTTTATATTATTACTCGATCATCTGTGAGGTAATTGATTTAGTTGTGTTTTATTATATGTTAAATTCACCATGCCAATTACACTAAGCGTGCATTGTGGAGGCCAGAATACTCATTTCAAAGGAGTAGGCTTAGAGGCTTTACTTCTTCATCATAAATACTATTCCCTGAACAACCATCCACTGATACAAATTCTGATACAAGCAGGCTCGCCAAATAATGAGCCTTGGACAAGATATTTTTACTATTTGCACAAAATTATGGCATGAAACTCGATTCAAAAATCATATCATGCCATTCTTTTTTAACAGCCTTGCAAGTGTCTAGTGTTTCCAAGGATGTTCGACTTAATATCTTGAAAATTATATCTGAAGGATGTGGAGAAGAAGAAGAAGCCATTGTGTATGAATAGAATAGAATTTTAATGAAATATGAGAAGAGGAGCAATAAGTTTTAATGGCCATTGCTCTACTAAACACTATACATATATATATAGGAGAAGGGTATTCCTTGATTGAAAAAAAGATACTAATTTGGAAAAAAAATACTTATTTGGAAAAAAAGATGCTTTTTTGAAAGAAAAAAAATACTTATTTGAAAATAAAAATTACTTTATTTGAAAGAAAAAAATACTTATTTGGAAAAATTATTAATTATTTGGAAATAAGATACTTCTTTGGAAATTAATAATAGTATTTGCTAAAATGGAACGTTAAAAACTTTTTAGGTCCGATCCTTTATATATAATTATAGATTGTGGTGGGGATGAGTAATGTATTACTCATTATTTTCATTGGTTCTTGGTAAAACTGTAATGTAAAATAATTAAGTTATATACATGCATATGACACTAGATACATTTTTCTTTGATATTTATATATTTAAAATATATATATATATTTGATACTAGATATATGTATATGACACAACATACATGTCTCTTTGATGATACGTGTAATATTGATACTAGTTATGTGTTTTTTTGATAGTAGATCCACTCTAAAACACATATGGATATGGAGAGATGCGAGCAAGAGAGGACAAAGGAGGTTGAAGTATTAGTACATCATATATATATATACATGTGATCATGTTTGAATACAATTTGACCCCATGTATTCAAAATACATGTATCTAACGGAGGAATTTGTATTGTTTCCTCATTTTAATAGGATCCTACATGTAAGTATTGTACTGGCTGTGTCGTCTGTGAATTCGCTCATTTGGTAGAGTGTATAAGAATAATGAAAAATAGGGTGCATTAGTAATGTTTGCATTAATAGTGCTTGCATTAGTTATGCAAGCATTATTTCTTATACACTATTTGATTTGATGTATTAAAAATAACAAATTTTACATAATTTTTATTTAAAAATGTATTTACAAAATACTCTTCACACTTTATTTATTTGTACACTTCGTTGCAACAAAATTTTTGCTAAAACATCATTAAGTGCTCCTCTTCTTGTTCTTTTCAAAAATAATGTTAAATAATTGTACTGTTTGAGTCAAAAAAATTGTGAAAAATTGGCAAAGATTTTTTTTTTTTATCAAATATTGCCATAATAGTAATTTATTAATTAAATTATGTTGGAATTTGATTATTATTTTAAAAAAAAAAAGATACTGGAGAAGCCATAAAGTCTATTAAAATACAAATAAATTAAAAAAAATTGAAAAACAAATAAAAATAAAAATAAACATATGACGAGAAAGGAAAAAAAAGTAAATGCATTAAAATGCTTTTTTGGTAGTTTTGTAATTATTTAATTTAATGCAAGTGTTAAATGTTATGTATAACAAATACCTAGAATTAATTGGTATTAGTAATACACAACCTAATACACAATAATGTATGACAAAAAAAAGTGTACCAAACAAAATACTACTAATACACACTTAATGCATGCATTATATTTTATAATAACTCTACCAAACGATCTCTATTAGAGATAATAAGTTGCTATTAATTGTTGACTAGTTGGGCTAGAGTATATATATTTCCCTGCATCATGGTTTTAGATCCTAGGTAAGGTCGTTCAAAATCGAATTGAAATTGATAACTCGAATCGAAAAAAAGTTATTCGACATCAGTATTAGATTATTGATTTAGCGGTTTTGATAATGATTTTGATTTTTTTTTGTTCTTGGGTTATTAGTTCTTAATGATTTGGAGTTTTTTCTTAACTAATCAACCTATAACCCAATAGTAAATTAAATAATTATATTTCTACCATTTTATATACTCCCCCATCCCATTTTATGTGACACCATTTTCATTTTGGTCTTGTTGGTTTGACGTAATTATAAACATAATACTCTAATACATTTATGAGGAGAGAGAAAGTGAATTTACTTTTTTGAAGAACAATTTGATAAACATTTCAAAGTGTTTATTATTTTTTTAACTCCGTGCCCGATCAAATATTGCCACATAAAATGAGACGGAGAGAGTATAAAATCCTCGACTTATTTGATTTTCTATTTTTATTTTTTGTCATCTCAAACACTTGATTATTCAACAATATAAAAAGTATTTACTTTTAAAAATCGATGTGCAGTTGAGATAGACATCCAAACTTTTTCAAGCATAATGCATGCAATGGCGCATGATAAGATTGACAAGATGTTCAGAGAAAGAGGAGAGACAAAACGCAAACACCAATGATGTACTTGTATGCATTCTATGCCAAACATCCAGCCCCAGACCTGATTTACTTGAAACGCTTAAGCATTGCAGTAACACAATTGTGTAGTTAAATAATTCCTACTTAAATTGCAACAACTGAAAGTGACCATCACAAAGATTTGAATTCATCTGATTGCCAAAATGAGAAGTAAAACATACTAATTTGCCAACTAGAATCCCTCCAAAACATTCCTTTAATAGTAATATCGATGGCTGTCTACAAAAATACATAAAAACAAACTTGCCAGGAGACAAGCTGATCCAAAAGTTGGCACTCAGCTTATCACTGAATGTTTGAGGATTTGTTAAGGATAACACCTTCATATTTGACCTGGAACCACTTCATTGAATCCTCCTTAGTGACCCTGTGCTGAATCCCGACTCGAGACTTGCACCTGCGACGACGGGCAACACGGTAGCCAGGGCGCTCCAATACAACATAGAAATCCATTCCATAAATACCAGTTGAAGGATCATATCTGAAAATTTTTAACAAAACATAGGATAACAGACATTAATAGATTGAAATTTTAAATGCAAAATAGCAGATGCAAATCTTTCGAGGTTAATATAGTAAGGCACGGCAACCATAAGATAGATCCAAGAAACAATATGAAAAAAGTAAATCATGTTTCCTTAAACTACGTCCAAGTTATATGGGTATTAATGAAAGAGCTAATGCGATTTTCCTATGCAACATAGCTAATTATGTAAGTCGTGAAAGCTATAAACCAGAAAGACATCTAAACGATTATCTGCTTACTTAATTCCAAGATCAATGTGCTCCTGAATACCAAACCCAAAGCAGCCGGTCTCACTGAAGTTCCTTCTCAACAACTCGTATTCCTTAACTTTCAATCCACTCTCAAGAAGCTGCATAGCTTTCTCCCCTCTGACAGTCACATAGCAAGCTATCTTTTCATTACGCCTGATTCCAAAGGACCGCACAGTATACCTTGCTGATAATGAGAACCGTAACAATAACATGAGAGATCAAAAAATTAAAGAGGGAAATCTTTTAACAATATCTCCAAACAGGGAAAGCTGAGATACATATAACATCTGTTAAATGTCCACAGACAAAAACTACAAAACAAATAACTTAAAATTTCATCAGCCAGGTTTCTCATATCAATGAATGAACAAAAGCAGGACACTAGTTCACAGAACTAGTGAATGGCGTGTTTTTCATAAACACTAATGAATTGCGAGAAACACCAACTTCAACCAAGATCTACCACAAAGACTAGCATGCGTAAAAGCTAAAAATTATATACCCAGTATAATACAAGAATATGAACCAAATAAGCTAGTACCTTCATTAATTGCAAAAAGAAACTTCATCAACATGCATACATATTGAATTAACCATGGATTAATCCCATGGCTTGACATTTACACTGCCATTATCAAGCAATCAACTAGGCTCCAAGGCAAAAAAGAAGGGTTAGGCTGAATGAATTTTTGCATCCTTCCATTCTATTGAGGGTGATATTTAAAATGTGATTGATAAAAATCAATGACAAGCTAAAAAACTGACACAGAATTCGTTAAACAATTACCCTAAAAAGAACCAGGGGTAAATTTATAGTCAACAATTGAGCAAGTGAACCCGTGTTGTCTCTGTAAAACTAGGCATTTTGTGTATAAACTGTCTAAATTTGTATTATATTACATCAGGGCACCCACGCTACAAGAAGACTAAGGTGCATTTAGTTGAAAGTTGAGTTATTTAACTAGAGGATTAGGGATAAATCTCCATGGACCCATATTATAGAAAGTCTAGATTTGACACTGAAAGAAACAGCTTGAATGCATATAGATCAAATTAAGCATGGATTAATTCCATGACTAAACATTTACACTGCCATTATCAAGCAATCAGCTAGGCTCCAATGCAACCAAAAAAAAAAAGGTTAGGCCACATGATTTTTGCATCTTTCCATTCTATTCAGGCTGATATTTAAACTTCAACTGATTAAAAATCAATGATAAACTAGAAAAAAACTAGCAGAGAAATAAGTAAAACAATCACCAAAGGCAAAATTTGAGGCACGTGAGCCTTTGGTCTCTCTCCATCCATAAAACTAAAGTATTTTAGGTATATATTGCTAAAACTTGAATAATATTATATACAGGTAACCATGCTACGAGGAAGGATACCAAATGGTGCACATGGTTAAAGGCTGAGATATTTAATATATTATATACAGGTAACCATGCTACAAGGAAGGATACCAAATGGTGCACTTGGTTAAAGGTTGAGATATTTAATATATTATATACAGGTAACCATGCTACAAGGAAGGATACCAAATGGTGCACTTGGTTAAAGGTTGAGATATTTAATATATTATATACAGGTAAACATGCTACAAGGAAGCATACCAAATGGTGCACTTGGTTAAAGGTTGAGATATTTAATTAGTAGATTAGGGATCAATTTCTTTTTATTTGGTTTTTTTAGTGGTGCACCCATGTTACAGATATCCAAGATTCCACACTGGATTACAAGGAACAGCTTGAAGGTATACACAAGTGTCAATTCACACATTAGCTAAATGTTCATGGTAGAAAGCTAATATTTACTAGACCACATAATTAATGTACTTAAATGGAAAAGAATTAGAAGATTAAAAAAATTACCCTTAGAGAAAACAGGGGATTGACCGCTAAGTTGCTCCAAGACTTTTGCTGCTCTGGTGAGTCGATCTCCACTCTCACCGACGGAGATATTGAGGACAAGCTTCTGGACCTTGATATCCCTCATGGGATTGCTCAATTTCTTCTCTGAAGCCTGTTCTCATTGCACAATCAAAAATCATATTTCAAGTTAAAGGCGAATACATATGATAAAGCATCAACACTCGTGAAACGGAAATCGGTGAGCGATACCATGGCGCTTCTGCGGGAAGATGTTTCAGCTGCGGCAGCAGAGTTGAAGGGGTACTGAGAGGGCGGAAATTGTCGTAATAAACCCTAATCGTAGCTAACTTTATAAATGGTACGACATATGGGCCGTAGCTGGAGTCGGGTCGTGGGCATCTTTTGAGGAATTTCACAAATAACCACTATAATAAATTTTTTATGAGAACTTTCGCATATAGCCACTCAAACATAGTTTAACTATGCTAATAACTATAGTTTGTTATTTACAATTTGTATCTACGTATCATGGGCAGGAAAGATAGCATAAAGTGGGAGAGAGGTAAATTTTTTGTGTGTATATATATATAGTTAGTTAGTTAGTTAGATAATTGTATATATGTAATTGATATACATATAAATTTATATATTTGGCGAGCGAGATTTGGAGAGGGAGGAAAGAGTCGAGAGATGTTGGGAGAGGAAGGAAAGAGGTGAGAGAGATGGGACAATAATTTGTATAACTCGAATCTCATTAATATAATTTTGCGAGTACATTGGGGTATAATTTACATGTTTTTGTACAATTAAGTAATAAAAAGCTTGTCATTATACAAATATGATAAAAATTTGAAATAACAAATAGATACAATCATATACATATGAATTTTAAACGGTTATACAAATTACATTATATTATAAAAGATATGAAAACTACACAGTTGTACAAACTTTTATAATGTTATACACACAAAAAAAATTAGAATGTTTATGGTAATAAAACTGAATAACCAAAGAAAATCATCATCATATCAAATACAAAACATCATATACAAATATAAATCAAACGAAAATTGTTAATTGTGAATTATACAAACTCAAAATCAGCCCACGTAACTAATGATTAATATCAGTCGCGAGTGGTAATTATAACAAACTATAACTATGATGACTAATTAAGCAGTTTAAATTTTTTTATTCGCATAATTTTTTCTAAACTTAATTAGGCTCTTACACTATAATTTGCATATTTATGAGTTGTAGTTATAGTTTATTCGTTTGTATAATTCACGAATATGTTCATATAATTTGTGTATATTTATATAGTTGAGTTATTTTCGTCTGTATTTGTATATGTATAAAACTTTTATACCGATATATTTTGTATAGGTAAAATACAGAAATATACAACTAAAATAACTACATAAAACTATGAAATTTATACAAATATGGGTACAACTATAAATCTAAAAATACATATGTTTTTCATAGTAATATAAATTTCAGGATGATACAAATATGATAAAACTCAAAAGTTTGAAATTTAAAATAGTTATACAACTTATATTATATAAATTACATTATAGAAAATTCTACACATTATATTATATATATATATATTTTTGAAAAATATACATTTATACAACTTTCAAAAGTTATACATAAACGATTGAATGCATTCGATGATAAAATTAAAAAAATTAAAGAAAATTATTGTCATATATAAATACAAACCTTCATATATATAAATACAAACCAAACAAAAAATTAATACTGACGAATTTTACTAACTCAATACGTAATTATTATAAATTAGTCAGAGTAAATCTATATTAACTAATTAATTAATATATATTTACTTATTGGTGTAATTTCTACTACTATCACTTTTTGTTAACTAGATTTTAGTTGGGGAAAGATGTATTAGAAAACAGGGACATTTTGATTTCTAATTTACAAATATTGTGATAATTTAGATAATTATCAAATGCAAGGGAAAATTTTCGAAATCTGTTTTATCACATAAATATAATAAATTTAGCTTTAAAAATATATATATATAACTTTGTGGAGGATTTCTTTAAATATTAGTTCACGCCTATGTCAAGGATAATATGTTAGATCTAAGCCACCATTTTAATTCACGCCCTTTATCAAAAAGAAATTAGCTGTCCATAACACGAGGCACGTGCAATTCACATGCTTGGTTCACCGTTACTTTTAGACGGACATAGTAACTTTGGATCAAACTTGTTCAACTTTTGATACTTTTACCATAACTCCTCTTAATTACAATACATTAAGGATGTACTTGACATTTGATAAACTTTATGGGCTTTCTTCGTAAAACTCACTAACTCAGCCTAAAGTCTTTTGAAATTTCCCGGTGGTCTTTCTACCGGCGGCAACTGTTGGCTCAGCGGAAGTCCAGAAACTGGCAAAGAGAGCTTTTTGAAATTTTCTTTCTCATTCTCTTGCTAGATAGCGGGTCAAAGGCTATTGATTTCGTTCGTTGTTTTTAGGTATTTACTCTTTCAGTTATGCATTGTTTTTTGTGTGCAAATCGGTGATTCTGTAATTTTTTTTTATGTTCATGTGCATTGATCATTCCCTTTCAAACAGCGATTTCATAAGCATTTGATATCTGAGAATTATAAATTCTGTCACTTTTGTTCGAAAAGTTGTTCAGATTTCAGGTGTGAACTGTTTTGAGTAGATGCGGAGAATCAAAGATAAATTATCAACAAGGTTAATGAATGTTTGTGTGGCATCTCTTTGTAAAGCCAAACAATTAGAGAAAGCTGAAATTGTTATAGTTGATGGCATACGAATTGGATTGCAACCAGATGTTGTCACTTACAATACATTGATTGCTGCATATTGCCGCTTTGTTGGCATAGACGCTGGTTATTCAATCCTTAATAGGATGAAGGATGCTGGAATTAACCCTGACGTTATTACCTATAACGCTTTGATTGCTGGAGCTACTAGATATTCTCTGTTATCTAAATGTCTCGACCTGTTTGATGAAATGCTTGAGATGAGAATTCTTCCTGATATCTGGAGTTACAACACATTAATGAATTGTTTCTTTAAATTCGGAAAGCCAGATGAAGCTTACAGGGTTTTTCAAGATATTCTTTTGAAAGATATATCTGTTCATTCTGCAACATTTAGTATTTTAATTAATGGGCTGTGTATGAATGGATATACTGAGAATGCCCTTATGCTATTTAGGAGTTTAAAGCGTCATGGATTTATTCCGCAGTTAGTAACTTACAACATTCTTATTCATGGTTTGTGCAAGTCAGGACGAGGAAACGTGGCAAGAGAGTTTCTCAACGAATTGGTAGAATCAGGTCAAATCCCGAATGCCATCACTTATACGACAGTAATGAAATGTTGCTTCAGATATAGACAATTTGAAGAAGGCCTTAAAATCTTTGCAGAGATGAGAAACAAAGGATATACATATGACGCCTTTGCTTACTGTACAGTTGCAAGTATGTTACTTAAAACTGGGAGGATAACTGAGGCTAATGAGTACCTGGGATATATCATTACAAGTGGCTTTACCCTTGACATTGTGTCTTTTAATACCGTTTTTAATCTATATTGTAAGGAAGGTCAGCTGGATAATGCTTATAAGTTGTTATATGAGGCAGAAAATGGAGGCTTGGAATCTGACAAGTTCACCCATGCTATCTGGATTGATGGCTTGTGCAGAACTGGTAATTTCCAAGAGGCCCAGCAACAATTGAACCGTATGAGTGTGACAGGTTTTGATTCTAACTTGGTTGCGTGGAATTCTTTTCTCAATGGGTTGTGTAAAACTGGTCAATTGGATTATGCTACACATATATTTGAGTCAATGGATACGAAAGATTCTGTTACTTACTCTACCATAGTCCGTGGTCTTTGCCAAGCTAGGAGGTTTCGCACAGCATCTAAGTTACTACTATCGTGTATTAGAGGTGGCATGAGAATTCTTAAATCAGATAAACGAATTGTTATTGATGGTCTTCGTAGTTGTGGACTTACGCATGAAGCAAGGAAGGTCCAGTCTAAAATCCAAATGGCTAAGCTTCTGCATTATTGATAAATAATGGTTATCAACTTTGCCACTGAAGTTTTAACCTTATTTATTGGCTAAGAGTTCTACATTATAACGATTTTGTGGAAGTTGAAATTTAAGAGATAATGCAACTGAGAATACAACCTATGTTAACCAGTTTTAAGTGGGTAGAAGCATTCACTCCTCTTGTAAAAGGCAAACACAATGACGTACTGATGTTAGTTTTGGGCAGACAAATGATAGTTTTGGAGATTTTTTCCAGATGCGGATGGATCAAGCATAAAATTTATTTTCTCAGCTTACAAGGCGCAGTTGCTCTATCTCCCAGGGAAGAACTTCCAACTGGAGCTGCACAATCTAGTATGAGTTCATATAGGCATACCATCAGACAATATTCTTCAGCCTGCTTGCTGTAGAAGAAATGCTGACAATTCAGGTTTCCCAACTATTAGTTACTAAGTATTGTTTTGAGTCAGTGATGTCTCATCTCTTTGTAACTGTCATTTGGATGGTATATTTTAGGTGACGATGCAACTAATATCTGTCCAGGAATGTGCATCTTCCAAGACATTGTTCAGGGGAAAATGGTATGAAATTTTCCTACCATTCTTGATGAGTTCTGTAGTCCTGGATCCTGCTTTTTTTATTCTTAAGGGCCCCTTTGTCTTCCTTGCAACTTCCATTTTCTACTGCCTAAACTGCACATATGTGATAATCCCTGCTGAGATCTTTGATATTTGCAGAAGCACTTATTCATGTTTCAATAGTCATAGAAAATTTGCCTTACAGATGAATTGAGCTTTATTTGGGGTAAACTTGCAGGGTTTTGTTGCTAAAAAATTACTTTGACCTTATAAATTACTACTTCGCAGTATATCCATCTTCTTTCTTTTGCTTCTCCTGTTATGAAATACGAAGTTAGTATAAATCGAAAAATTGGGACTAAGTCATTCCTATACGTTTCTGGATATTGGTCTTAGTTAGTCTTACTCCGAGGAGTTGAGAGATAATGTGAAATAACAACCTCAATTGGTAGAGGTTAATCATTTGAAACTTGAAGGAGTGCTCCCTAAAAAGCAGAGACCTAGATGACATATAAGAAATTATCTGGTTATTACATCCTTTGTTTTTTTAATTAGATGTCCTCGAAGGGACTACATTGGCTAACTTTTCTTTCTTAGCATTTGGTTCATCAGATTGGCCACTCAGGAGAACTTGGTCACTTTGGACACTCAATGAACTTAGTTGATCTAAAGCAGTCTTAATGGAACATTAATTGTTAATTTCCAGAAATCACTAAATTAGAGAATCACTTAGTCTTCATCTATAAGACAAGCTATTTGATGTCAATTTTTATTTAAATGAATCAGAATTTTGAATTTTCCTATGTTTCATTTGTTGATCTTTCATTTCCAATTGAAAGTAGGGTTGAGGCTGGTTGATCTACAATAATGATTTGGTTCGATACACTTCTCTGAAGAGAGCTAATAGGGCTTAAGATAGAAAATTGGGTCTCTGGACCTGAATTGCGTGCAAATTTAGTCAGTCATCTAGCCGAACTTTCTATACGAAGGGAATTTTTTGAGATCTTTATGTAACTTGCTCTATGATCTTTTGCTTATTTTCAATTCACACATATTGACAGAGAGGAGGTATCCATATTTTTGTGTTGTGGATTATGAGACAACGACTTGAACATTGGAATTTGCATCTAGTTTGATGCATAGAGGGAGTCATTTACGGTTGGAGTTGTGCTAAGTGATGCCTTCTTTTTTCTTCTGTTCTTTGCTAAGTTAAGCATGGCTAGTCACTCCACATTTCAGATATCATTTCTTCACTGCTAACAGCAGTTGCTGTCGGAACTTATATTCTGAAGACATCTTTTTGGTTCGTGCAGGATTTTCGTTTTGTTTGACATAATGAATACATAGGAAGAACCAGAACTTCATATGGTCGTGCAGGTTCAAGTCCCAATACTAGTGTGTACCGTGTAATAGTCGAGATGTGCATAAGTTGATGAGAATACTACCTGGTTGGATGTTATTAAAAGTTAAAAAGATTAATGAGTGGTGGATTGCTAAAGCAACGGATAGATGAATGAAGAGTGACATCAGGCGGAGAAAATGGGAAGAAAAAGAAGGCAGAGAGGGTCCATTTTTGGCAGAATGCGGAAACAAGAGTCATGTAAAATAGTAGTTGTTCATCGTGACATGTCAACGTGCCACCGCTATGGCTTTAGGTATGGAAGGCGACTGATTGATCTGCGCATTATTATTGTGCTGTGCAAATATATACAATGGGGTGATTGTGGTGGTCCATTACTTCCTCAATTATCTTCCCCTTTACCTACACCAAATGTCTATAGTCTATACAAACAACAAAAAACATGTCTTTCTCGTCCATCTCCATACTCTCTTATCTAGAATTCACGTCTCTCTAGTTATTTCTCTATCTACCTCGACCCCTTCTAAAAAAAAACATAAAATATGTGTTTTTCAGGTATATATTTACCCTTTCACCACGGTTAACTGATATTGACTTTCATGTTAATTTGTAATCGCTCAGTACTTTTCATATTTTTATATTTTCTTCTAAATTATTTTGAACTGAACATCAAATTTAAGACGCATTCATAATTTTCATGTGGGTATTACTTTAAACCCTAAAAAGATTATATATTAGTAGTAACTTGTCAGATATTCTTGATGATTTATATTCTTATACAGAATAAAGAAATAGTAGTTATAATTCCATTATGCATCACGTTCATTAATCATTATTCAATGCAATTCTAGAAAAGGTACTTTTAGTTAAATATTGTAGCTGGCGATGGCTGAATATAAGTTGCGCTTTATAGCATTTCTTTGCGTAGAAGATTGACATTTCTCTTTTAACTTTTTGTATTGTGTTTCACAGTTTTTTTTTTTTAACACATCGGACACTATTTCTTTACGTAATAAATAGTGTAAAGGAAGTATAGCTTAGGTTTCTTTTCCTTTTGATTATTGTCTTATTGTGTCAATAAGGAAAATACTTCTTCTACTGGAAACCTTATTATTAAAAACAATAATTGCAAATTGTTTTAAGTATATTTAATTGTAAACTTGATTATTTGGTTATATTAAACTTATGGCTATAAAATCTCATTAATTTTAAATTTTATATTTTCCTATAAGTTGATGTAGACATTGTGATTATGAAAAAAAAAGAAGGGGAAATCTGAAAATGGTACAGATGGGATTATGTTTGACGTGTTCCATTAACGCTGTTCTCTCATTCAATTGGTTTGACCTAAACTTTGATAATTGATGCTCTCCAATAAATAATGTTTTCCATAGATACGTTAGGCCTTTATCATTCCTTGGGCTGGCAAGTACACTATTTTAATACACAAGAAAGAGGAAAAGACTTTGTCCTATTAACCTTTTCTCTTTGGTTCCATCTTCCAACTTGTTGCACGAATATATCTGATTTACGTGACACTTTTTATTTTTAATTTATTCAAAAAATAAAATTAAATGAATTAAAATAAAAAGAATAATATCAATTGGTCAAGAATAATAACCTTTACTTCATTAGATATTCTCCTTGAATTTTAGCATTTTAAATATATATAAATAGAAAACTTTTCTCTTAAGAATTATCAACTTTTCTATTTCTTCCTCGAATATGTCTATGATATGCACAATACGTATTTGGGAGACGATGTCATTCTTGTTTTCATTACCATTTTTTCAATTAATATTTTGTGCTTTTTTGAACTAGCATTTTCTTTTCTTTTCTTCTACATATATTTGTAATCAAAATTACGTATGTTTAATTAATGTCCATTAAGGTGCATTTCTACAATAGTTTAATAGTCAAAAAGCTCCATTACCTTCTTCCGTGGTTTGGTCATTAAAGTTATCATAACATCGTGGTTAGAAAATTCTAATCCAAAGTTGAAAACCAAACAGTAAACATAAATATTGTTTACTTCACATGCTTTCGTTTGAATTAATTATTTTAAGCTTTTCTTAATTAAACTTATTACTTTATTAATTGGTTTTATAAGAATCAATTTGATTAATTTTTAAAATTATTATTTTAAATTTAAATTTTTATTAAAATCATGCAACTTTATTCTCGAATAAATAATTTTGACAAATAAAATGGAACGGAAAAAATTCTTACGAGTTACGACCATACTTCTGAGTCATAAAGTCTTACATAAAATCCGAAAACTCCAACGTTATACAATATATCCCCTCTTCCTCCAACAACCTTTTATTAGTCGTAGCATATTCCTTTTTTTCAAACCTCCACGCGCCTCTCTTGACCTCCACGCGCCTCCCTGAAGGAGAAGATAAGGGAAAAGGGGGCTGCTTTATGATTGGTGCAGTAACAATAAGTTACTGTAGATAATGGGAGGAGTGACTTCTTCCATCGCTGCTAAGTTCGCCTTCTTCCCACCGACTCCACCGTCTTACACGGTTGTCCCCGACGATGGCAAGTTTAGCATACCTGAGGTAGCTAGGAGAGATGGAGTAGACTTTTTGAAACTTCGTACTCGCCGTGGAAATGAAATCGTGGCCGTTCATGTGAAGCATCCAAAGGCATCTGCTACTATGCTGTATTCTCATGGTAATGCTGCTGATTTGGGTCAGATGTTTGAGCTCTTTGTTGAATTGAGCCTTCGTCTTCGTGTTAATCTCATGGGGTAATTTAATTAACCTTCCCTTTTAATTACCACAATTTTATTTCCTAGTTTCTCAATTTTGTTTCCGTTATCTGATTCTGAGCTAAAGCTTATCATTTTTTTTCTCTCTTAAGTCCTAATTCTGTTTTAAACTTTTTTTTTTGTTCTTTTTCTTGAATCTAGCAATTGGAAAGACACCTTATGCAGTAATTGAGAATTTGTAACTTCCATAGTTGGATCACTTTTTTTTTCTTAAATAAGAGCAAAGGTTGGAAGTAAAATACTTAAAACATTTTTTTTGGCCAAAACATTTAGTTGAGCAGAAATAAGACATCTTTAGTAGAACATACTCCAAATTGAGAACTTTGTTGAGATTTGACAAAAGTTTGAAGTTGTTTGCTTTAATTTATTGGGCATGACACAGTCTAATGTGTTTCTGAAACATGACTTACTTTATGCTGTATATTTTGATTCTTCCGTAAGGTGATAATGACATGATGTTTTTACTCCGTCTCATGACTTCCCTAGCTTTTAGAATTCTTTTTGAGATTTTACGAAATTGGAGAAAATTTGAGGTTGTTTGTTTTAAACTGTAGTGTGTTACACTGTGCTAATTTTCTGAAATGCGACTAACATTAGGCTATTTATACGGACTCTCCTATAATGTGGGGACGTCATGAAATTGTTATTTTTGTGCTGTATTTTCCTAACATTGATGCTATGGTTGATACATGATTACTAGTGGATAATAATTTGATGAACAAGTAGACGTTAGAAGAAAGCCAAGCTTGAGGTCCAGGAGTCCAATTCAAGCAAGCAGCTTGTTTGGCTTTACTAGTTTACTCTATACTAGATTTTAGTAACTCGTGATCATTTCCTATCTTCTGTGCAATTTGACCTATTGCGAGTTGCATCTGAAAGACCCCGATGAAGTTAATATTACGGTTGAACCCTCTGGTCTCTCTGTCTTTCTCTAGTTTCGTAAATAGAGCTTTCATTTGCTTCAATTCTAGAACTTTTTTAATGTCAAACTGAACAGTAGGATTGCCGTTTGATTTCTCAGACCCTCCTGACGTTGCTCATATGGTTTCTTGTTTAGGTATGATTACTCTGGATATGGACAATCAACTGGAAAGGTTAGATACCTGCTTCCTTGGTCATATATACTTAACAGCTTTTTGTTCCCCGTCTTCATAAAGAAAACAGGGACAAAGAGAAAAACCTCACTGCCTTCATCGGTTTCAGTTTGTTACGTGTATAATAACATTATTAGTAGGAAGAAATTGACATCTGTTTTGAAAACTGGCTTTATTAACCAGCTCTAACTTGCAATGATACTTGTTAATGGACGAATGTGATGGTAGAACTTTAAATTTTACCTTTTTGGACTTGCATTAAAATTTCAGAATATTAAAAGTAAATGTTGCTAAGATATGGTAGAATCTAGGTGTCAACGTCCTCATCCCTGAGCTATATAATTGTTATATTTGTTTTGATTTATATGTGGGCATATCATATTTATGAAATTTTTATGCAACCTTCATGTAAAGATTGAAGGTTTCTTTCTTAAAATGTTCGTTTGCTCACTTTTGGTAGATTTCTTATTTATTGAAAGAAAAAAAAAACATTTTCTCTAGATTTCTTACATGGAAGTTTAGTATAAAGACCATGGATGATGTCAATGTTATATCACCTCTCCTTCAGGCCTCGTATTAATCATTTAACGCCATTTGTCACCCATGTTGCTATATGGTCTTAAACTCCTAACTCCTAAGATTCTCTGAAGCAAAATTTGATGTCAGAGAACAGATATCTTATCCTCTGTAATCGCTCCAGTAATTTGTTACTCCAAATTTGGACAACGATATATAATGCCAAGGGAAATTAATCTCTAAGTGATGCTAATAATGCAAAAGAACCATTTCCAAACGATAAGTTTGGATGTTACTTGTACTCTATTATTACAGATGGTTTTTCATCTATTTTACAACATCCAAAAGTCAATTTAATATGGATATCACTTGGGCGATTTTATGATGCGCGAATAAACATAAAGACAATGGTATTCTTTTTTGCTCACTTGCAAACATACAAGGACTAGGCAGCTAATACTAAACCAATAAGTGAAGTAGTCGTCGTTTGACCAATCGGCTCAGACACGGGACTGCCCCTATCAGCCATTTTGTCTTGCCCAAAATGGACTGGCTCTCTTAGTTACGTTGCCCCCCAACCTGTGGGCTGTGTGTCCAGGTCCGCTTTTATCCTCGGTACCTTCTTTTTGTTTTTGCGTCTGGGGTAGGAATATGTCGTATAATTTGAAAGCATTATTTGCAAGAACACACTAACATTGATTATTTTAAGGTAGCATTGATTACTCGGCAGATATTATAGAACACATCAAATCTGTTTCAGTACCACCGCATATGTTACCTAACCTTCAGCTTAGTTTCTCCTTTCTCATTAGAACCACAACTTGAAGCACTAGCTAACCAAACTAGTTCACGTAGTTGGTTCTGTCAAATTATCTGAACCCTGCAATGCACTTTTTGGACTTAACTGCTTATTTTTGTTGTCTTATAATGGTAAGTTTTTTCGTTCCTAGGAAGGAATGCCAAGGTGTAGTATTGGCAATGGGCTTGTGTTTAGTCATAAATTCTCTATAACCCTGACCAGTAACCGGTCTAAGAACAGGAGCTGTTTGTCAATGAACTCTTAAAAGCTTTAACGTTCATTTTTAAATTCTCAAGGAAGAGCTTGCTTGCCTTGTTTGTACAATGACCAATGATTATCATCCACTTCTTCATTTAGTGAACTCCCACGACAAACCGTGACTGGAATTTTATTTAAGCCTAGTTCCCTTCATGAAATCCATATATGAAAGAAATATTGTTCTTCTTTTTTTCTTCTTCTGCCTCTGTCATGTTATGTATGTGATATGTTGCAACACGCATCACATATCTTGATTTTGTTACCAGATTTGGGGAGACCTTTCAGTATGCATTTTGTTGTCCCTCAAGCATCTTTTTAAGGGAATATGATAATGCTTACTATCTATACATACGATAAGGTGAAAAACATATGCCTTGGCGAAGTTCTGCTGATGCAGGAAGAGCTAGAGCCATTAATATTTTACCAATTTGGGTTGGACTTCCTTAGAAAAATTTTTTTAGAAGGAAAAGTTTATATCTGTAATTGGATCGAGGTTTTTGTACATTCTTAAATCTTATGCATGGCTTCCAAACCTAAAGTTCTTTGTTATTACCTCATTTCTTTAGTTTCTAGATGCTGGCAACCATGGTACTTTATTTGGCCATGTGGAACTCAGTGTTATTTAAAGCAAAGAGCACAAAAGAACTCTCGAAGTGCAAATAAAGTGAGATAATGAAAAAGGTCGCAAAGTGAGAAAAATTCAAATATATGTGATTAATTCAAGCTAATATGAACAAAAAAGTTAAAGACAATTCACGTAAAGTAAAGTATTGACTGTTTAGTGTCGCCTCTTCACAAGAGGCTTATTGACTAGGAAGAGTATGTCTTATAACCTTGATGAAGATACTGAAGTGCATATTAAGCGAGGAAAGCGCCTCAACACGTTTTGAGCCTCGCTTCAGGGCTAAGTGCACTTTTGACAACACTGGTCAAACTTTAATTAGAATGTTGCTTTGTGCATCAAAACATCTTAATCTTTCTTTATATAGTTTTCTGCTTATGTTATTAACAAATTTGTGTGAGACCTGACACAGTTATATAAGAAAGTTTCAGTTCGTAATCTTGGATATTTCGTTCATTGCTTGCTCTAGGAACTCATTTGGTATTCATATGGGTCTATTCCGTTGTTGCTGTTTGCTGTTTAAATTATAATGAAATCATCCTTTCTCTGAAACAGCCATCTGAATGTAATACGTACGCGGACATTGATGCAGTATATAAATGCTTAAAGGAGCAATATGAGGTCAAAGATGAACAGCTAATAATCTATGGTCAATCTGTTGGCAGTGGCCCAACTGTTGATCTTGCATCACGAGTTCCCAATTTACGAGGTGTTGTTTTACATAGTCCAATATTGTCTGGTGTAAGAGTTTTGTACCCTGTCAAGCGGACATATTGGTTTGACATATACAAGGTAAAACACTCTCAGTGGTTATCTGTACGTAATTCTTTTTCCATCTCCACTTGTAAAATCTGATTCCATTACTCCAATTAATTTCAGAACATTGACAAGATTAGTGCAGTGAATTGTCCGGTTCTCGTCATTCATGTAAGTTTTCCTTCTTTTCCAATGTTTTATCCTTCTATTCCATAATTAGCAATCTCTTTCAAATTCAATCTATTTACAAATACCTCACAGTATAGATGGGTCCGGGATAGATGGCGGGGCAACTGTCCTGTTACTGGTTAATTTAATAACTGTAGATCCTTTATGTGTTTGTACCTCCCAACAATTCTAATTCTTTACCCGTTAATAAACTACTTTAGACCCTTTCTGCCTTGTACCTCCCAAAGATTCTGTTTTTGAACATTTTACTCAAAGAATTTTAACACGTGTATAGGGAACAGCGGATGAAGTTGTTGACTACTCCCATGGGAAACAGCTGTGGGAGCTATGTAAAGAAAAATATGAACCTTTATGGATAAATGGAGGTGGACACTGCAATCTTGAACTTTACCCAGAGTATATCAAACATCTAAAGAAATTTGTTCTTAGTCTTGGCAAACCGAAGCCTGCTGCTAATGGCCCCCAGAAAGCATCAACAGAGTCTGAAAATCAGAGTAAACCTGCCGAAAGTGGTTCCACCGACACGTTTGACCTGAAACCTGATCTTCCTGAAATTTCAAGGAACAGTTTGGATAGTCGACTTGAAAAGACTAAGAAGTCAAACAAACCTGAGAAGTCGCGGATGAGCACAGATCGTGTTGACAGGTTTAGGAGAAGAAAGGGCTTAGTGTGGTGATTCCTGAATTACAGAGGGAAAACACCATTAATTAATCACCTGAGAAGTTAACATGTGTCTGTTTATGCAAACAAGGGATGAGCATTAACTGCAGTTCCTGTGAGCGTAATTGTAGGTGTAAATGGTTGAGTTATCTGTGCCATCAAGATATAACGTGGTGCCGGAGAAATAAAGTAAGTAGTGCATCCCTTTTTCCCCTGTATAATCAAATGTAACATTTTGACATGAAAAGCTTGTAGTTTTATACTCATATGAGCTTCCATACTTGTATATTATGCAAGATGTGCAACTGTAATGTCAGAAGCTCTTGCATGTATCATCACCTGTGTGTAACTGTTTGCTTAGGAAATTCGTTCCATATTTTCGTAACAAAATCTCTTCTTCTTTTCTCCTTTAGCTGTATGATATTGCTCAAGGTAGTTAACTACACCTCTAGTGTCATATTTCCGTCATCTCCCAGGACTCTTCCATGGCATCAACATGATATGTCAAAGGCTGGTGACTTAGCTATAAAGAGTAAGACCATTGGAACAGTTGTGGTGTGTTCCCGTACCTCCTTTAAAGAGTTGGTCTATTTTGCTTCCTTTTCTTTTCGTGGAAGTTATGTGAAGTTTACTTATAAAGTTGAAACAGAATAAAGCGTGTGAAAGTAGTTGATTTTGTTCCAAATATCATTATTGCCAATAGTCTAATGAATTACAATCATACAAAGAGAGAGGTGGAGATGGTGACGGTTCACCGCGCATTGGAAACTTTAATACAAGTTACAGATAAATCAACCTACGGGTTTTTCTCTTTTGCTCTTCTTGATTTTTTGAATGAGTCATATCTATTGACTACTAAGCCGGAGAGAAAATGACAATTTTGGACCTCCGTTTACCGAGTAATTTTACTGTCAAGAAAATATTTCCTTAGCAATTTTTTTATGGTTTTGGTTGTTCAAATTTAACAGTTTTAGCTTTATCTAATAAATCTTAGGGATTTGGTCCAAGTGATAAAGAGTGATATATATATATATATATATTTGTGTGTGTTAACGCAAGAAATTTGAGTCCTATAGTAGCCAAAAACGCATCGAGTGCACCAATTAATGCACCTGCGTTCTACCCAATGTGCATCAACGTGATTCATGTACAAAAAAAAAGTGAATGAGAATTTATATTATCTAGTGTATCTCCTATTATTTGCAGGGCGCTCTTTTCTTGGTATGATTTTTTCCAAACTGCTTTGGTAGGTTATTTGAGTTGGGTCCCTTGGGATATGTTTTACAGCCAACTTAGACCAAGTCATACTCCCAAGAGTCAATGCTTGACTTTGATTGTTACAACAAAGATATGAAAAGTCGACAATGTACTCCTGTCAAGTGCGAGTATTAGCAGTTTTAAAAGGCAAATAAAAAATAAAAAAAAAAGACTGAATTTGCTCCCAAAAAATGCTCTCAGATCTCCACACAACTGTCATTTTGTTTATCATCCTATGTTATCTCCATATGCCCATATCCCTCGGTCAAGATGACGAACGATACAGGAGTTGTGGTGAGCCGTTTCGCTGCGGCAGCATGGATATAGTTTACCCTTTTTGGGGAGGGAGTAAACCAGAGTATTGTGGTCATCCAAGTTTTGAGATCAAGTGCGAAAGTAACATCCCCAAAATTACTATGGAATCAACAAGATACGAAGTGATAGATATCAACACCCCTAATCGAATTGTAACACTGGCTCGGGATGATTTACTGAGTAATATTTGTTTGGCTAATCCTAAGAATGCTTCCTTTGATTTAAACACTTTCAGCTATGTTTCGAGTGACCTAAATATTACTCTGTATTTGGGCTGCACCGTCCGCCCTGGTTCGCAATTACCAGCTTCGTCTCCAAATAGGTTTAATTGCAATGGCAATAGCAGTATATTTGGTATATATACGCTGATCAACGTTCCCTTCGACCTTAGCCTGGTAACATGCCAGAAAGAAATAATAGCTAGGGTCAATCAAACGAATGCTGTGGCATTAGCCAGTCCTACAGCTTCCGTGGAAGTTCTGAGAAACGCCATTGCTGGCGGGTTTTCAGTAAACTGGACGGCAACTGTTGATTCAAAGTGCCAACAATGCCATAGGTCAGGTGGAAGATGTGGATCCAATCCAGATTCTGGAGACTTTACTTGCCATTGTGAAAATGGTACTCCTTCAAACGACTGCAACGACGTACACAGATTACCCGGTAATCTTTCCTCTACTAATCTTCATAATTTACTACTGCCAGAATCACTTGAAGACAAGTTGTAGGAGAAAGTATTTTGTCCCAACTTAGACTTTGAATAAAACAGCGAATTTCTACATACTCAAACGTATACCTTATGTATCTTAATTTAGTTACTATCGCTCTTTTCACGGTGACTCTTCTGGATTCTGAATGAGTCATTCATCAAATCACTCTTTTTTTCTAAATTCTCTCGATCTGTAGTTTTTCCTTCATGAAACTGTGACACGGTTCGCTTGAGTTATTCATTCATGATAATCCTTTGTCACATTTTGCAGTTTCAGTAAAGATTCCGACAGCTGCAATAGGTAAAGCATCCCTGTGTCATTCTCTCAATTTGCATTTGTACTTGATCTATTAACAATATCTATATGCAGTTGCCACAGTTTGTATCGCAGTGCTGGCCACAATATCAGTTCTAATCATCTATTGCCTCAGAAGTCGGGGGTTATCCTGTAAGCAACTGATTTGCCGTAAGACTGAATCACAAAATCACAAAATTGAAGAATTTATGAGAAATTACGGTTCTCATGCTCCAAAGATGTACAGCTATTCGGATCTAAAGAAAATAACAGCCTCATTCAGCAATAAAATAGGAAAGGGAGGGTTTGGTCAGGTATACAAAGGAAAACTACCTGATGGTCGTGCAGTAGCTGTAAAGGTCCTGACAGAAACTAATGGTGACGGAGAAGATTATATAAATGAGGTAGCCAGTATAAGTAGAACTTCCCATGTTAACATAGTAGGGCTTTTGGGATTTTGTTACCAAAGGAATAGGAGAGCCTTAATCTATGAGTATGTGTCCAACGGTTCACTGGACAAATTTCTTAACAGTGGACCATCTAGCACAACTTGTTCCTTGAAATGGACAACATTGTACAGTATCGCAATTGGGACTGCTCGAGGTTTGGAGTATTTACACCGAGGTTGTAACACAAGAATAGTCCACTTTGACATAAAACCTCACAACATTCTCTTGGACCAGGATTTCTGCCCCAAAATATCTGACTTTGGCCTCTCTAGATTGTGCGAGAGAAAGGAGAGCATTCTATCAATGTTAGGTGCCAGGGGAACGGCTGGATACATTGCTCCAGAAGTGTTCTCGAGAGCGTTTGGACACGTCTCTCACAAATCAGATGTCTACAGCTACGGCATGCTTGTTCTTGAGATGGTTGGAGTGAGAAACAACGTTAACATGCGCCAAACTAGTGAAGTATACTTTCCAAATTGGATCTACGAACATCTCGAGCTGGGGAAGGACCTAAGTCTACAAGGTATCATGAACGAAGAAGATGAAGAAGTAGCAAGGAAGATGATTTTAGTGGGCTTGTGGTGCATTCAGACCAAGCCATCAGATCGACCAGCAATAGAGAAGGCAGTTGAAATGCTGGAAGGAAGCCTTCAATCACTACAAGTTCCACCAAAACCTGTCTTGAATTCTCCAACAAGATCCATCCCAGAGTCGCTTACATCAACATCCACAACGATCTCGGAAAGGAGGTTCATTTCTGGAGCTAATATCGCTTCCACTTAAAAACAATTGATGCAAATTTGTTAATATATTCAAACGGAAGTGTTGTCAATTTAGTGGGATTGTGGGAATATTATTTGATCACCACTGATTAGGTTTCAGACTATTAATGGGTTGGTAAAATTATTGTTAATTGGTACCAAACAGAGAGCACATAAACTTCACATTTGTGGTAGCCTGACCAGTGACCAAACATTCTAACTAATCTAGCTGTGTCATACAATGCTTGTGCCGATGTAAAATACCCAGCGCTAGCATCCAAATTATATATGTATCATCTCCTGCTATAAATGAGCAGGCACAACCTGACCACACTTGTTTTGATTACCTATGGTCGTAGCCTCGTGGTAAATGAAGGATAAAGCCATAGGTGCACTATACACTCTGGATCGATGATCACAATGGTAACAACGAGTCCTCCTGGAAACACCCATGCTGCCTCAGAACCTCTTTTACTGCAGTGTGAGTTTGCCACTTCTCGGTTAAGCTAAAAAGAACTTGATTTTATAAGTCAATGTGTGGTAAGACTAGGTCTTTGTATGCAATCTTCTATTGAGTAAACATAAAACATTTCTGCAGTAGTTCAAACCTGGAATTGGCACAATATCACAAAGTTGCTGCAAGAGAGGAGGAACAGTGTCCTTAAAAATCAGCAGTGCAATTAATGTTTACCGACTCCGTGCTGTATGGAACAAATCCCTGTAGTATGTTCATCTTCTCCCTCCTCTAAATGTCTGTTTTATTGCTTTCAAGTGTAGAGGTGGGCCTACTTAATGCTTCCACAGATATTTCCTGTAGTAGTCATGGGACTTGAGGTCTGAGTTCTGGAATTTAATCAAAATAATCTTAAACCTTACCAGATCATGCAACAAGTGTCAGTCCTTTGAAATATGTCTATTATGTAATGTTAGCAATGTTACTCTAACAATCCATTGCATCTGCAGTCCACCACCATCCTGCCACACAAGATACAGATAAGTGAACTACACCATGGTTGAGAATTCGACTCTCCTAGTTATACAGCTATTGAAAATGTCAGAACTATTAAAACATAAACTGAAGCACCCTGAGCTAGTTGACACACAATTTTTGCTGATCGAATGAGGGTGACAGGAAAACACAGCAAGAGAAATGATTAATACATTTATTGAATGACACACTTAATCCAGCAAAAATGCTACCAAGGGATAAATTAAGTAGAAAGTAGCAAATTCTTGAATATCTGGAGATTCTTCCAACACCGTGTAACTTTGCAGGCCTAAATGGTTCTACAGTAATATTTTACAGAAGTCTCACTTCGTGAGCATCAAAACTTCCTAAGCATTCGTGCACACCCCAGTGCATGGCACACTAGTGCTGAGTCCCATGATGTGGAAGGATTTATCAACTCTCCGCTTTGTTAAGAAGATGCAGTCCTTGGAATCTTATCGTCTATTTGCATTATTTAACACATGGTCACATGATATGTAGAATCAGCTTTAAATCTTGGTCTTCTGCTCATTTTTGGGATTCTAAAGCCACTGATATCATCGATCTCAGACTCTCAGTACAAAATGTTGGAAGCTTAACTGCCAAAACTCAAAAACCATATCTTAGCCTCGACAAGGACATGACTTTTGGTAGACCAACACCTCTTTAAGTCTAGATGCTGCTTAAACTTTTGCACTCTCATAATTAAGAAATTCAAACCTCCATATTTCAGACCAGATTTTCCATATCCAAAATTAAGCTGAAAACAATATGAGGCAGTTACATCTCTTACTTCAACCCAAAAAAATAATAAAGATATTATGAGGCAACTATTTTTGCAAGGTTTAGCCAATAAATTTATAGTGCTGCAAACCATCCGTCTAGAACTGAAGTAAAACAAAGCTAAAATATCATGATATTGACAGCATATTTTTATAGGTAAGAGAATAGGATACCTGAACTGTTCTGGTCTCATCAGGAGAATCACAAAGTTGATGTTTCTCCAAGTTGCACATTATCCCAAAAGTGAAATCCCAAGATGCTAGCTAGGTGAGTATTATGGGGAAATAAGGACTATTGCTTTGAGAGCCCTTGATTTATGACCTTAAACTCACCTATAATGGGTGAATTCTCTTCGCGCTGATATATGTAGACCATGTCAAGACAGAAATCAAGAGCAATAGTAGTTATGACTGCACCACAAGCTTTAGATCTCCCCCATTTGACCAATCTTTACTGTATATTCTACCTGCAAAAAACAACTATCCATCAAATTTCAGCTAATAAAATTGGATAAGATTCACTTGAGATATCATTTCAAAGCCAAAGAAATAGTCACAACTAATTTTTAAAATGGAAGGCAAAAACAATCAGTAGACAAAGAAAAACTTTAACAGAGACAGAAATTACCAATTTCAACTTAAGATCAGAGATTGCCTGCTCCGTTTGATTTGCATAAAATTTCAATGACTGAAAGAACAACATAATTCTGAGATCCAGGATTTATAACAGTCACAAAACTGAAGGACTAAATAAATTAGCCTTAAGACGCAGAAGACTCACTCCAAGTCTCTGCATTTCCAGGGACCGACATAAAGCTTGTCTTTTGTTTAGAAGATTTTGAGGAACCAACTCTGGGCGTCTGTAGTTCTTTCCCCGATAGATTATTATAGCATGGCCTTCTTTAATTTTGTCAACAGAAATCAGTATTCCACCACTTTCTGTCTCCAGGAGCTTTGCAGTATGAATGACCTGAGAAAAGATTTTCTGCATTGTGATCACCTTAATAACTTCTCTGTGCTTCCAATGCTGATAGAGACCAGCTAAGACACCATCAAAAACACCACGTCTCCCTGAAGAGAAATTGAGAAAGTAGATTTGAGGTGACCAAGTGATCAGAAACTAGTTTTATCATAGAGCAGAACTGAAAACTTTCTCAATATTTTAAGATCCTAAAATTTTGAGCAATCAGTAGTTATCAGACAAAGGTATTGTTGTCGAATATTGGAATGAAATGGAGCTGAATAAAACAGAATTGATATGAAGGATTAATATAGTTGTCTCAACTAGCTCGGCTTGAAGCATTGTTATCCAGCCGTGAATAATATTGAGGAAAGCAGTTTGTTTATACAAGTCCAACTAGGGAATATGACAAATAATAGTTCACTTCTCTGTGGAACTATTTAAGATGTGTAATCATAACAGAAATTTCAGAATCCGGGTAGATAACAGACAATATATCTGTAGAAGACTCTCAAGTTTCGATTGCAACTCAGCTACAGTTTTTATAGTTTGACCAAGAAAGAGAAGAGAGGAAAATAGCGCAAAAATTTGCTCACCAAGAACTAAACTCCTGTCCATCTTTAATCCTATCTGCCTAAGAGATCGTCTTTCTTCCTGTGTTAAGATTTCTTTATCATCATCCTCTTTGGCAGGTCTCCAGGCAGCATTTAGCTTTCCCAGTGCTATAGATGATTTTTCAATCTTCTTCTTGAGCTGCATAATAGAGTAGGGTAGTGGTTCATTTGCTTCTTAAAACAATGAAAGTGAAAAATGAATAGCTGATATCTTACAATGTAAAGGCTGTGCTGTTGATTCCTCACTTCTTTTTCTAATCTTTCCTTTTCAGACATCAATTGAACTTCAACCTCAGATTTCTCCTTTCCAAGTTCTGCAATTGTCTGGAATTCTGATAAAGTCCCAACAATACTACTGCTCATTGATGCTTCCATAGTGATTGGAAGAGTCTCAATTGCTTTGAATCGTGCAACTTCTTCCTCAAGCTGACATCTTGTGAGCTCCACCTCCCTTTCAGCTACAAGTTTTGCAACTTGAGAAGGAAGAAAATCCTTGCCTCTGTATAGGATTATAAAGAACTTATTCCGCAATAAAAGGACTCCTCCTGTAAGATACTGCAAAAGAAAAGAGTTGAGCATTTTATCAGAATCTTAAGGGCAAAGCCGCTGATCTAGCCAATGTGCCCAACCTTTTCTTTTATTTTGCTTCTAACACTGCTTAGAAGCCCCACTAGAGCACTATGGAAATTTTGTAGCTAAAAGAGGCTAGATTCTGTAGCTTGAATAACATTTCCACCAAACACCATCCAGACACCTGAGCTTTTTCCAGTTGTTAGAGCGTTTTCAACACCACACAATTGTTTACTATGATACACTCCCAACATTCATAATCTTAACGAAAATAGACTTCGCTGAAACATTCACACCAAGATTCCTAAGCTCAACTCTGGCACCCGTGCCCTGACAAATTCACCAACAAAGCTTTGAAACCATCTATATTAGCTGCTTAAGTCCTCTTTTAATTTGCAATTTCGGTAGGTAACTCAATCCTAAATTATTTCTGTTCTGCAAAAGAAGAACTAATAGCATAGGACAAGGCGCAATCATGGTAAGTTCTTTCCATAATCTGATGGGAAGAAATGACCCAGCACTTTTTCACCCAATTCATTGGGTTCTAGGCTGCATCCCTGGCGCACTAGTTAAAACTGATTATTATGTATGAATAGGAAGAACTGAGAACATTAGGAGGATACAAATGGGTATTGAAAGTGAGCAACTTTAAAATTGAAAAACTTAACGCCTCGCCAGACCCTGCTCTGCCCTACTTCCATTTCTAATTTCATTGAGAATCAAAATACGGTTTTAGACTGAAGAATAGTACCTATTTTATTCGACTATCTACCACAATATAAAGACAAGATAGTTTATATGAAACAGAGGGCAGTTAGCAGCTCTTCTCCTCCCATTTTCTACTCTACTAAGATGCATAGAAATATAACTGATGCCATGTAACCATAGAACAAGCTAGCTAGCTATTAAGACAGACTCATCTATTGCTCAAGAAGTTGACTGCGATTAATTGAGAAAATATAAGGATGTTAAATACAAATTGCTTTGACCAAACTTACCTTTAACTCATTTGCCATTAGCTCATTGCTAGCATTTGGAATTCCCCACTTCAAAGCTATCTTTGCTATATGACATTTCTCCCACAACTTTACGAGTGCTGCTGCCAAGCCGTGCAGTTTTCTGTTTCTCCCTTCATTTCATGTCAAGAAAAATAAACTATCTCAAACAGGACAAACATAGTCATAGAGTTGCACAAGGTGCATAAACAGTTTCATCAAAATGGGAGCTCAAAACTTTCATCAAATGATCCACGATAAAAAATGTCAAATAAATACAATTAGCTAATTTATTATTCATGTGCAGCAAAGACCTAGCAACAGACGAGAGTGTACATGTATAGTGTTCTAGAGACAAGGGTGAATGGAGGGATCTGACTTGTTTCTCTTTAACCTCAAGAAGTGTAAAAGGTAGATCATTTTGATATATTTATCTACTATCTCCATGCAAATTTGACCATTTTAATTTCTAAGGCAATATGACCAGTTTAATTCCTCGGGGCAATTTGACCAAATTTTGGGGGGAAAGCTGTGTTCAGGGAGTAAAACATAAACCAAATATAAACCTTTGAGAATTACATAAAAGCAATCCCAAGTCACAAACTCTTACATCAAGAATATGTAAGAATCAATATTTAAACAAGTCTTGGGTAAAGATGAATTTTGACCCTCATATGTGCAGAGTGGAAAAAAGGAGTCCCTTACGACAAAAAACTTGCAAATGACAAGCAAACTCAGAAGAAGCATATACCACTGTTAATGCACCACCTGGCAATTTTCCTTTCTTGACATGAACATAAATGGCATAATATCACACGTACAAACATCATACAACAAGCAAACTACAGTTACATAACAGGAATATTCTCAATAATAAATATGACTCACGTCCAAATTATCAATCGAGACAGTATAGAAACCCACGATATACACAAGCAGGAAACATATGCAGAATAGAATTACTGGAGCAATTCATCTGCACAAGATATGATCATCAAGATGAGAAACCTACCAAGGACAAAATGAGTTGGCAAAGAACGAGCAAGTTTCCGTAATTGTGTAAGTTCATCATCTGTCAGCTTTGATCTTGAACGTGGTGGGCAAAGTCTAAATGGTGGCTTAAATCCAGGAACTACTTCAGGAAGTAAATCCGCATCCACAGGCAAAGGTTTTGGCCACCACCAATCAACATAACGAGGTCCTAAGTCATCCAACAATCTATTAGCTTCCCTCTCATAAAGTGACTCATTCATTACTAGGCTATTCTCTTCTGAGTTTCCAACACTTATCATTTCATCTTCACTGCTCCCACTTAAGTTCAATGGTGAGAAAATACTTGTCTCTTCAATATTTTCAGTAAATGAAGGGTTCTGGTGACTACATAGAAAATCATGCTGTAGCTCCTTTTGTTGTAAAGTATAGCTACATCCTCTATAAACAACCAGAGCATTTTGCTTCATCCAAACAACAAAGCCTCCAGTCTTCATCTGCAGTACAAAAGGAATAACACACAATTCTATCAAAAAGGACAGAAACTTAACCAAGTATCCTCTACACTTATGAGAAATAACTACTAAAAACCATGTTAGTATTATTTAGGAACAGTGAGCACTGGTTTATTAGATACGATAGAGAACTGAAACAAACATAAAGAGGAGCATCCGACAGGACAACTTGTCCCGTCATGCTTAATATAAACAGTTAAAGCGGTTTCCCTGAAAAAGGAAACAGTTCCAACGCGAAGTTACCAACTTGTTTGATGGACTAGACTTGTTTGAGGATTCACAACTATGACCCCCCTTGAGCGAATAAATCATAAGAATTTTGAATACAGAAACTGATTGCATGAAGCAAGCACTTTTACCAGCATCCAAGACAACTAAAAATCAGTTCTGGTAGTCCCAAAACCAAAGCCCGAAATCACTTTCTTCTTTTCCTAGATTAAAAAAAAGACTCAACTCAATCAAAGAGGGAGTAGAAGTATTTTAAAACACTAACGGTAGTTTGGTTTGATGTATAAGAGGAATTAGTCTCTTTAAGAGTACTGCATTACTAGATGACATTCGTAAATATGAGTATTCTTGACAACGGATATTTGCTTGATAATGAAACCACACCGCAACTTAATACCATTATATATCTCAAACATACATATATGTTATATCAGGATCAGAAAACAAAATATAATAACGTCAGAAAATGAAAAGGTTCCTCTGCAAGTTCTTTTTACCCTACAAAGCACAAAATATAGAAAGCTTATATACGGACATATGATCATAGATAATACGGTGTTTACAGACAAACCTCGACAATTTCTCGAGCTCTGTCCATATTTCGGCATAAAGGTAGGTCAAATTTGAGCATTGCAAGTTCATTATTCTTCCAAATAAATTGGATTTGATCAACAACAGTTCGGGTAACTCCTGCTTTCTTAACCTTCACCCACTTCTGAATCCTTGCAGCCTCACCCTTCAATCTCTCAAGCAACATTGCATCAAGATTCGACTCTGCAGTCATGACAACTTTCTCCTTCTTCATTCTCCTATACACAATTCTCTCCTCACTCTCCCATGGCATTCTCGCCCCACTTTTTCTACTCCCTCTTCCTTCCCCTTCTCTTGATAAAACACCAAATTCCACTCCCTCGAGGCTTTCCACATTGTCCTCCTCCCCATATGGGTTTTTCTCCTCAATTTCATAACTCACATCTCCCCATTCAGATAATGATCCTGGTGGGAACTGAAATTCAACCTTCACATCAGTTTCCACCTGTGTACATTCCCCAATTTGCGTTTCTTGGAGTTTATCAATTCCTTGATAAATCATCTTCATTGCTTTTTTACCTCTTCCTCCACTAACTTTACCAGAAAGTGCATCATTAGGGTTTTGGGTTTTAGCAAAATTGTTATCTTTCTTTTTTCTTGATTTGGATAAGTCCAAAACTTGATTAGGTTCAAGAAGAAGAGGACCCCTCATCCATGGAGCAGTAGGTCCTTTAATTCCTGAACTTGATGACCCATAATCTTGATTTTCAAATTCAAGATTGCATTGCTCCACGTTCTTGATGGGATTATTATTATCATTGGATTGAGAGGAAAAGGTGGTAAATTTAGAATTGAAAGATTTGGAAAAAAGAAGAGTTTTTTTGTTGATAAACGAATTGGAATGGTGACAACAGAGGGTATTCGAATTGGGAGCGACAAGTAAATTAGCAGACATGGATATGTTGAATTCGCTAAGCTCTCACCAGTTTCCAAGTTTTATCAAGAAGAATGAGGAAACAACACAACTATTAAATACTCAACTGATTTTTTAGCTTCCCTCTCTCTGGATATTTCATAATTTTATATGTTATATATATAAAATCAATTTTATCCTGTGTATTTTATATTAAAATTTTATCTAGGATATCTGATATTAATATCATCCGTGTATTTATAGAGTTTATTTCCTAAATCGAAAAATATACTTAAACTTCAATTGTTGTGTGAAAGCTTTACTTTGACTAGGATTGATTTTTGTGTATTTTTCTAACTTTGCTGTAATGATAATGTTCAAGGTGACTTTATGGTAACTCTTCTGAGAAATAGCAACTTATTCTCGCTTTTGAAGATTGTGAAAAAAAAAAAAAAAAAGCTATTTCAGGATCAAGTTAACTAAAATAATGATCTTAATATTTTTTAAAAACATAAATTAGTTTATTAAAAAGAAATTTTAATACTTAAGATTCTTTTATCATAATTAAATCTTATGCAGGAGAATAGTTTTTAAAACTTCCATAATGTCCATCCCCTTTGAATAACAACATATTGCAAATTAATTAATATAAGAATCACTTTTGAATATCAACTTACAATCAATTAAATCATATATTAGATAATCATGTGATAAATCCATTGAATGAGTGGATGTCCATACGGTTGGTACATTAACAACGAGTCATATTCACTAGATTCATAACCGTTTTGGATAAGATATTCTATTTATATTATGATAACTTAATATGGTGACACTTGGAGTGATTTTCACTCTATAAATAGGATTGTTTTCATTCACTATTTAGGACATACATGATGAACTTACATACACTTAATCAAAGAATTTTTCTCTTTCTTACTATCTACTTCTCTTGTCTCTTCTTCTCTTTATGATTAATTCTTATGAATTTGATTTTATAACAAAAAAATAATATTAAAGGTTAATTAATTATGAAGAAATAATTTATTAGATGCTTTGAAATCATATATATTTACAATGTCTTTTTTTTCTAAAAAAATAAAGTGAATAATATTTATATTAGAAAATAAAATTTGATATTGATTTATCAGTATATTAATCTCCTATAAAATGTATAGGCGATTCAATTAATTATTACTCATATTTTATGAATTTAGGATGAGATAAAATATATATTGGTGTTTAATTATATGAAAAGTTAAAATATAATATAGGGATAATTTCAGAGACCTCCAGGTTTCGTTCTATAACACTCACCTTCCCTGTGATTTACGATATTACATCTACCTTCCTTATTTTCATTTTATTGTAACCATTCATTAAATATATTTAAAATAAATATAAATAATAATTTTCTCTTTCCTCTTTCTCTTTCCTCGCCAACCTTTTTTTTGTCACATTACAATTTGTTTGAATACTGTTAAAAAAAAAAAATGCTTTAATTTTCAAATAGTTTACTAGAATTTTAACATTACTGTAATAATGCTGGCATACAGATTTTCTCATTGAATTTTGTTTGGTAAAAATACATAAAAGAATTATTATTTTTTTTTAACTTTTTTTATAATCTTCATAAATTCTCATGGTATTTTATATATTTTATTTTGTATAGAAGACATACGTGTGATGAATTAAGTCTATTATTTTTAAAATGATTGATTTAAGACATAACATATTAACTAGAATAGAAGGAGACTTTTGAGGTATTTAGTTGTTTTTTTCTTTTTGGATAAAAAGTTAATATTATTCACTTTCTATTTTTCAAAAAGAAAATTGTAAGCATGAATTTCAAAATACACAATTTATATTGTTGTAATTGTTAATTGACATTTAATATTATTGAATCATTATACAATTTATAATTAATTGATGTAAGTTAACATTGATGAGTGATTTGTATATCAATATTTAATTAATGCATGTGTTTATAAGTATTTAAAATGGATGATATATTATTATTTAAATATGACTTACAAATATCAAATTCATGTTCTTATAACGTTGGAATTTTTTTCCCATTAATTTGAATAATATGAGTAGACAAGTTTTGATGATCCAATAAAACCGATCAAACATCATTGTGCTTCTAATATTAAAACCCAAAGAAATTACATGTGTTCCCTATAACATATAATATTTGTGGTGAGAAAATGATCAAAATGGTCCTTTTAGTATGAATAATGCTTTATTTTGGTTCTCAATATATTTTATTTGAGTGAAATAGTTTTTAACGTATAAGAAAAGTGTTTATTTTAGTTCTTAATGTATTCACTTTATTGAAATGGTTCTCGATGTATTATAAGATGTGTTTACTATATGTTATAAAGAACCATTTCAATTGAATGAAATACATGGTGACAATGTGATTCACATTTAGCTTTCGTTATCTGATTACCTCAAAGGACTCTGGCATAAAGTTAGAAACTGAAATTTTCTTCCCCACAGATTTTATTGCTTATTATTAAAAAATATATAAGGGAAGAAAAGGCAATAAAACCAAATTGTTTTCAGTCTACTACATAAACTACTACATCAAAATTTACATCCACCAACGATGGAAACACGAGATAGATTACTGGGACAATGAACAATAAGGAACATCCTTGACTGCAAATCATGCACATTACATTTTCTTGGCATCCTCTTCAACGGGATCACGAAGAGTTCCAAACATCCAGTCCATCCATATGGTGTAATGACCATAATTATGGCGGTATGTTGTATGGTGAATGGTATGATAACCGGCACCCATTACAGGCCACACCTTACCATGTATGCAGTCATGAATATTAGCCGTCCATAAGGCTTCCACGAATATGAGCGCTATGTGTGTAGTGAAATGCATTGGCACCAAGAATAGAGCTACAACGTGTGGCACTGCCTGCAGTATTCCATCCAGTGGGTGGAATGCCAATCCTGAATAGCAGAACATGTTTAGCAATTAGCTTGAAAATGTACCAGATGAAACATAAAAGAAGCCATGACTCTCAGAGGTCAAATTAGCTTCGATAGAGTATCAGAAATTACAACACACAACTAACCATAAAATTAACTGGACATCATGAATTAGCTAGATTGCAATATTGTGATGATTTAGCAACCAATATCCTAAAACAGGGTATGCATTGCAAAGAGTTATAAAGGAAGTTCTGAATGTCAGAGATAATAGCATGGTTACAATTTACAAAAGGTAGGGAAGAGAAGATAGGGAGGGCTTATGCTGCTGTGCGTTGGTCAGGGGCTCTTATGCAGAGAGAGTCGATTTAATAGTGGATCTGAACATGAATGCATGTTGCGGGTGTGAAACGAAGGGACAAGTCATTAGTTGTAACATAGTCTTTTTCTCTTTGTGATGGAATAATAGGAAATACTTAATAGCAATTTTTCCAAGTTTCCACATTTTGAGAAATTTGCTTAATATTTTTCTTTCCTCAATCCTGTAACAAGTTCTAGTTTCCAACAAAAGGAAAGGAGAAAATAACAACAAAAAAGTTATCAAACGCTACTCCACTCTTTTCAACTAAACTGGATTTGGCACACAGAAACAATTAAAAGGCAAGAGACGAAATTCCAATGTGTTCAGTTATTCTCTAGTCTAACCAAATACCTAAGTCGACACTCGACTCCCCTGACCACGAAACGAAATGGTGCCCTGACTCAAGACATGAATGTTAAAATACACATTAATTTACTGTCCTCATGACTAGCTTTTCAATGTATTTAGTCATCACAAAGGAAACACTCACTTATGTTGCTCGGACTCTTCAAAAATGTCAAATGGATTGCGTGTCGGATTAGCCAAAAGTAGTGTATTTTTGAAGAATCCGAGAATCAAAAGTGAAGAATTCGCGCAACTAAGACGCTCAGTAATTCAACAAACTATCAATAAAGTATCACAGAGACACCTAAAGGCTCCACGAGCTAGAAGTTGTTTTCAGAAATAAGCACCAATATGGTATGACTAGACTTAAGAGCTTACCAGCAAATGGGGAAAGTGTGTTTTGCTTGTTGTAAATATGATGTGTAGCATGTAGATATTTATACAGAGGTTTTATGTCATGCAATAACTTGTGCATCCAGTAGATTCCAAACTCCACTATTACAAGATAAATAGCCGCATTGATGATGTAGGTAGGCCATCCAACATCACTTATTCTCGCAAAACATTTGGTCCATCCGTTTTCAATCATGTACTCAGAAAGTGATGGAAGGGCACAGTACCACGGCATAGCTTTCATAGCAACTGATATTTGCAAGAGCATTGCTTGCTTTGATGGTATGGCATCTGCAATCAAACTGTTCATCAGCCCATATATAATTTCCTCTTTTTAACCAAACGAGCATCACGGGAGAAAATACAAAACATTAATTACTCTTTATCTTTATCGAATCATAAAAACCTAGAATTGTTAAATTCATCTGAGACATTGACATCCCTAGTTTGAACTAAGGGGACCATCAATTAATACAAACATACACAAGGAGGTGGCCTTCTGTCAATCAGGTGGGTTGAGTATGATAACGTTTCAAGTTCAAATTCCAACAGAGACAAAACACTAGGTGATTTCTTCTCATATGTTCTAGCCTTAGTGGTCAGAGTTACTGATACATGATAGTTCAGATCCACAGTAATTGCTCTACATATCAATACACTATAAAATGGGAATATGCTTCTTACTCTTTACCTACTTCAAATACAGTAACACCCAAAAAATGCCAAAATATTCAAATCAAAAGAGTGAATATTCAGAAACCAACCTTCAAAAGCGTTACTAAAACAGTCAACGTAATTCATTAACTTGTAAATATCCAATAATGCAAAGAAATCATCTATACACAAAAAATAAATAAATAAAAAACTTTAACGGGAGAAAAAGGGAAAAAGAAATCATACCTTTGGGAATATAGACATTGCGCTTCAAGTGATAAATATAGAAGCACCAGAGGAAACCGGAGATGAAGTAAAGTAAAACACCGCCAATGTAGTTACGGAGCCATCCTTGAAGCATATGAGGAAGTGGTCCCCACCATGATTCCGGCAAGAATGTACCCAAAACCAGACGGTTGTAAAACGATGTCTCCTCCACGAATAGCTTCAAGTAATCCTCCATCTCCGACGGTATACTAGGTAAAAGAATAATATCTCCGTCTCGGGTCGGGTTTTACCAGACTCCGGCGGCGATGGTCCGCCGGAAAAGGAGGAACAATGGAGTGAAGATAGAGAGGGAAAAAAAAGAGGGGCTAGTGCGGTAACACAATGTATGCATGTGTGGCAGGCTGTATTTAATGAAAATTGATTCCATTTTGGACTACTACTCCCACGTGTTGTGTGGTGAGCTAAACTGGCAAAAGATTCTAATAAGATCGTTCGTTTGATTTTATTTGTTTAATATTTTTAAAAATATTTTTTTATTTTTAATAGATTTCACATTTTATTTTTATTATTCAATAACTTTTTTTTAGTAATATTTCATACATTTATCAATAATTATGTAATAATAAATCGAGAAAATATTACTGATGATAATAATATATTTATTATAATCTTATAAAATATTATTGATGATAATAATATATTAAATATAACTTTATTATGCTTTATTAATCTTAATCCTTAGTTTGAATTCACCTTGTCGTGTTTCATTAATCTAGGTACTATTGAAAATCGAGTGGATATATATAAAAGAGTTAGACACAAAATTAACTTTTATATTAGCTAAAATTGTGTTACGTATACATCTAACGTTAAGCTATTAAGTGATTTTCATAAATAAATGTATTAAACTTTAAAAAAAACACAAACAGTTATGGAATTTAAGCAATAATTTATGTCCATTTTACTAATACGATATAACTAGATGAAAGTTTGTTTGTGTTCTTCCTTTAAACTTGTGTTGAACTAACTAGCCACTTGTTGCAGTATATTGATGTCACAATAATTAATTTGAAGGGGACACTCGACTAAATAAAAAAATATTAAAAAATTAAAATTTTATCTGTTTTATTTTATGGTTATTAAAAAAAATGGCCTTCATAAGTTTGGCCTGTTCTACTTTGTCTTTTTTTTTTTTTGGTTTTATTATCATCTCTATGATTAATCATTATGTGGTCTTTCACCTTTCCCCTCTGTTAATGCACATTCGTTCTATGAATATAGTATCAAAGAGATTATAGTTTAAGCTTTAATGTAATATATATTATGAGATTTGAGTTTAGCAATTTATCATATCAGTCTAATGAAACAATATTTCAACATTCACAAAATAAAAATTAAATAGCGCATACATCATTAATTTTTTAAATTCAATTCATAAAATTATATTAAATATATTATTATTATATGATATTAAATTTTCATATTTCTCATGTTACCTATGCTATGGATCTAAACCTTCTTATCAAGAAATATCTATTATTTTGCGAAGATTGAAACTAGCTGGCCGGCCAAAGAGAATTTATTTATTTATTTGGCTGAGGGGCTATAAAATCACTCTCTCCGTTGTTATTTTCCTCGTGGTCCTTTGTTTTTTAGCCTAAATTATAGACATTTCATGCCACATTGGGCTACTTGAAATGTTAGGTAGTTCTACCCATATAGCTGTTAGGATCGAATTCACACACAATTGATGAATAAAGAACATAAGAACTTTCGAGAGGAGAGGAGAGATCTAGAGAGAAAAAGAGAGAAATCAATAGTTCGTGATAACATCCGTGAGTAAACTTTCACGACGGTGAGGTATATATTAATAATTTAGAGTATATTCAGTTACATAAATATTAATCAGGCTCCCCAACCTAACAATAACCTAAAAAGTAAACGTGGTCTAATGGTTTGTAATTTTTTCTTAAAAATATAAAAAAATCTTAGTATTCGATACTTATTTTGAAGGTGAATTAAATTAAAATCAAGCATAACAGAAATAATGCTCTTTAATCTTTTCCTTCCTATCTTTTTTTTTCTTCGTTTATTTAGACACTTAAATTCAATCTATTTCAATTAAATATTTTAGTTATATAATTAAATAAAGTCTATTAGATATTTTAACTTCAATATTTTGAAAATTCTATGTGTTTTTACATGCTTATTAAATAGTTAAATTTATCATAACATCTTTTAATTATATGTATAAAATCTCAGTATTAAATTGTTAAGCTTGTTTCAATCAGTATTAATATGTATAATTAAAAGAAATAATATATTTTTATATACTTAACTTAATTATAATAATAAATACTTAAAAAACATTTTAATAAACGTATATAATGTATCCCTTGGATTTTGTGTGCATGTGAAGGGAGTTGGGAGCAGTTTTTTCTTTTAATTAAATACTCATGTTGTCCTAAAATATTAATTAAATGTAAATAGAAGACAAAGCAAGGGAGTACCACGTAGCTAGCCTTTCATGTTGTTTGTCTTTTCTATGTCGATTAAATTCATATTAAAAATTATGTATTTTTTGTATAGATGATATGTAAAATAAAAATATATTAAGTATAGAAATAAATAAATAAATAAATAATGTCTTCACATGAAATGTCATACGCAACGTTAGGTATGCGATATTTTTTGTATGTGACTTTTTTTTAACCGTACTTTTAACTCTTTAATCTTTATCATATTACATTTCACCTATTTATTTCATTCATATTCTAATCGATTTTTATAAAAAAAATCTATTTTTACTTGTACAAAAAATGTTCACTGTATGACAAATGAATGGATCATGAAATTACAAGGCCCATGTTATGCATCCTGGCCCATTCCCGTCAGTAGACCCAAAGACCCGAATAAATTGCCTCAGAGCGAAGCGGGTCAGGATCGGGTCTCGAGCTGTTTCAATGGAAGAGGACGACGGGAGGAGAGAAGCTGCGATAGCATCAGCACCATCTCTACAACCCAATTTCACCAATAAAAATGGTGTCAACAATGCTCAAATTTCCAAATTTCAAGTAATCTCTTTCTCGCCTTATTTCATACGTTTTATAGAACCTAGTTTTCTTGTTGTTTTCATTCATAAATAAAGGTAAACAAAATTTCTCTATCTAATGAAGAAGCAGTAATTATGATAACTTTGAGTTTAGGAAATGGAATGAAATTCACAAAATGATTATAGAGGATTTGTTATATGAGAGTTTTGGATCTCCCAGTTGTTGCATTAGTGACCTACATTCATAGAGGTATACTATAAGATTTATCGCTGATAAAATTTATTGAGTCTTTGGAGATTTCTAGAGTCATCAATTTGGAATAACAGTTAATAATTTTGTGAGAGTTTTAGTACTATTCTGGAATATCCTTCGTGAAGCCTAGCATCCGATCACCTCTGTTATTACATATAACTCCCCTACATTACCTTGTACACCAGGGCTATCTATGGAAGAACAATCAGTATTGAGATTGAGGCGTAGTTGATTGAATATGTCGAGGAAAACCAAGAATTGTAATTGGTAGTTTATCCAAGCTATATTAGAGGTTAAGGTGTGTGAATTTAACAGCTTTCGAGTTGAGTTGTAAAGCAATATACTTTGTGGTGATTTGCAAGGATGTTTGGTTGGTTCTAACAAATAACCTTTGTGGTTGAGTTAATTGGTAATTTCTAACTAATATCATTGTAGGTTGATGTCTTGTGTCGTGGACATCAACCTACAATGAAAAAGCATAGCACACCACATACCATGTGACTTTCTAGCCTATGAATCAGCAAGAAACCCAAACTGTGGATCCTTACAAACCACATGTATATTCGAAAGGATGCTGAGCTATCAGTGTCATATGTTCCACATGTCCAATATACACGTTTCCTAACAGTAATATCTAAAGCATGAGTTACAAGTTGGAAAACATTGAGTTATTCCGAGAACACTAGAATTAATTGAAGGGCATCTGCCTCACGTAAGAAGTATTAGGTCCACCCGTGCACACTATTATTTACAAGCTTTATGTAAAACGTCCAGTTAAGTATTTGTGAGCTTTTTCAGAATATGTAACTATGTAAAAACATGTCATGTTATTATGCTCAGAATGGTATGAGTAGCAGTTGGGCACTTTTACAGTTCTCAATCTTTATCCACGTATATGTTGATGTTTCAATCTGTGATCCCTTAAACATTTTCTATAAGTCGTGGAGTAAAGGTTGCTTTAGTTTTGGACTGTATAGTTGGATACATAGTTACGAGATGGTAAAATCGGTTTCAAAACTTAGAATACTGAGGTTTAGGCTAGCAACAACATTGATTATATGTTAGACAAAGGAAATTCAAAACTTGCTTGCTGAGCTACGGGTTGGGGACTACATGAATTGAGTTTATGACATTCGGATATATAGATATGTGTGCGTAGTTGTTTTAGCTTTTTCTTCTTAGTTTGTCTGGATTGATTTTTCAATATCATGTTCTTTGGTTTGCCAGGAGTTGCATCAAAGACGCTTAAAAATAAAAGCAAAATCTAAGGTCAAGGATAAAACAAAAGGTATGTAGTTTGATTCTTCAGCACTTCGTTTACATTTTCAATGATTCTTTTCCTTTTTTTTATTGTTTACTTTTTTTATTGGAAGTGAATATCTAGTTAACATTTTGATGAGGAGAGGTTTTCAGGAACTGTTGTCTCCACTAAAAAGTATAATGGTGAAGATGTCAATGCTAAATGCAAGGCGATCATGGATGAAAAATCAATAGAAACAGCTAAAGATCTGAGAATTACTTTGTCAATAAGCAGTACAACAGACCTTTCATCCTCTCAAGAAGACAACACACTGTCAAAAAAGCGGCAGAAGTTGCACTGGGGGTATGACCTTTCAAAATGTTCGCAATCATTATTTTTAGAAAAAACCATTAGATTGTGTCCCCCATCTAGAAAAAAAAGAGTAGGCCCAAGCACCTTTAGTGTTGTATTTGGTTGGTTATGTTTCTTTCTTTCTGATATTTTGATTTTGTATACCGTAGGCTCGACACCAAGGAGAGATGGGAAAGGAAATCCAATATGTAGAGATATCAGCATCTGAATATGGAATGCTTCCATCTTGCCATACAGCTCCAATGAAGGCTTAGATGATTTAGTCAGACATCATCTTGATCTATTATGAGTGTGAAGATGGACATTGTTTCCTAGACTTATGAGGAGATACTATCAGGCGTAGAGCAAACCAACCAATTACTGATAAATAACTTTGACTCTTATAGGCTTGGCCCTTTTACTTGTAAATGCACTTGTTTCATTTGTTAAGTAGTACTAATTTATTTTTTCTTGCAAGAAGGAAAAAAGAAACATTTAGTTTAGACATTACAGCAAAGGAGACGATTTTGTTAATGTCATGGCTAAAAGCATATTTTTTCTCCATCTGCATTTTTCTTTGATTAACCAATGCGTTATTTGTTTGCATTTTGCACTTGAAGCTTCAATCCAAAAGTTCCAGACAGTGGAACCAGCTTCGGGAATTTCTCAGTTATGAATAGGCTCACTTGAATATCAATTTACTACGGTTAAGTGATTTAATTAATTATTATATATATGAATTCTCAATGATAGTTATATATTTATTGATGATTTGGCGTTAACACCATATGCAAATAGTATCTTTACCATCATTGCATTTCCTGATATACGCTACGAAAATTGATTACCAATTCATAAGGGTGGATGGAAGTGATAAATACATGATTTACATATATTATCATCTTGCACACCTACGATTTAACTGCAGTCCACAATAATTAACAGTTCCGAAATACTCAATTATAACAGTTACATGTTTTTTACAATGTCCCATGATTCATGAAGCCGGTGTACCAGAAAATCAAAGAGATAGCTAAAGGGTAAGTGATACAACTCCAGTCAGGACCCCCAATGTGGAGAATCTCTTCAAAATCCAGACCCACTGGAAGGCGGAAGCTGAAATTACTCTCAGCTGTTCATGTGGTACCACTCAAATTGCTGGACTTAACTCACGTTCTATCTCCTCCAGTGACCGCCCCTTTGTCTCCACGACGTTACCAGTTATATATACGACAGCAACAAGACAAGAGAGTGCAAATCCCATGTACACCGTACTGATACCAAATTTAGTTACAATGCTCAAGAAGTACAGGCCAATAAAGAAGTTCATTATCTGTTCAAGGAGAAATACGAGTTAGAAACAAAGTAAACATGGAGTGAATGAGCCTCCAATTAATTTCACAGTGCTGCAAATACCACCACAATGAAGGGCAATAAATCAATTCCTACCTTTTCATACTTATCTTTCTAAAGCTCATGCCGGGAACATAGTAACAATCAAAAGCAAAAGATACTTTCTCAAACAAAAGAAGTATACAAAAAATACTCAAAAATCAGAGAACCAAGGAACTACTGTATCTGGTGCTTAAGATGCATATTGCCCTAAGCACCCTTACATGTCATGTTACCCAAGAGGCGTGGCATTGAGAAACATGCTCAAAAGACATATGAGCATATTCTGTCAGCACACATTTCAGCTTATTGTGATTTTAGGAATTTGGCATAACAGTTTGCTTCCAGTTAATCATGGAACACCATAAATGATGTAGTTATAGCCTTTTATCCCCCCCCCCCTCCCCCCCCCCCAAAAAAAACAAACAAGGAAATATAGACAGTTAGCAGCAAAAAGGGTACAAAGGTTTCCAAGCGCTAACTCACCCAATGTACCCCCAAAGAGAGAGCCACCGCTTTTGCCCTAATTCTGGAAGCAAATATTTCTGGAAGTAGAAGAGCAGGCACAGGACCAGCACCAAGTGAAAAGGACAACACATAGCTGCAGAGAAAAACGTAGCCAGAAAAAATATATATATTTCATTCCATTTGTTACAAAAAAAATCATTTGCATATACATAGGGGAAAAAGAAGCTGGCCTAAACGGAAGAAATTGCTTCAGTGGAAAAAAGGAAGTAACGATCCAACCAGCAGGGAAGCACATGATACTTACAGGACAGTACCAAGAACAGCCAGTGTGCCAGAATATGGAGTCAGGACCTTCCAAGTGAATGACAAGGAAAGCAACATCATTGATGCAGCCTGTGAAAAGAGAATACGATGAGAACCGGAAACAAAATGGATAGAACAAGATAAAGCTAAAAATAGATCAAGTCGGAAACAAGCCAAAAATCAGGACAATAAACACAAAATGTCCCCTCAGGCTCATCATATGCATGCCTGGGTTGCAGCTAAGGGACCATCTAAGCATTGACAACTTGATGCAACTGGATGCATAAGAGCATGAGTTCAACTGCCAAAGATAATTAGGATAAGATGTTAAAAGTCTCAGGCAAGCTATCCCAAAGAGCTTCATGTTGGAATTCTCTCTGCTTGATGATTATAGTTGGGGAATATTTCAAAGACCTCCCTTCAAATTTACCTTTATACCACTAACTTCTCTTCTGGTTTAGATATTACACACACTCCCTAATTTGATTTTTTCATAATGAAACTTGTCTAAATGATATAAGATACTTAAAATTTTCCAGAAGTGATCTTCTGTAATATTAATTATTGAATGGAATTTTTTTTCTCCAAAAGTACTCTTCAGAAAGTTTCACAAATTCTCAGAAAATCACTTCATTTGGAAAATTTTAACATATAAAGTGATCAACCTTTGTAATATTCACCTACGCTAACCTTCAAGCAAGTGATTTTAAGGTATTGCTCTAGGCAAGGTTTAGGTTTTCAATCTCTACTGCGTAAATGATTTGCATCACATTATAACAGGATATGGCTTTGCTACTTGCTAGTGCTAGAGATAGATAATATTTCTGGAAGTACAAGGTCATTTAACAAGCATATAATTAATTGTTTCTTTTCCCATGAATATTTTGCTGTCTTTTCATATGCATATACATGTGTTTGTGCATCCAAATGCCTACTAAAACCTTCAAATAGAATACATACGTGTAATTAATCACCTAAAAGTGAAAATATCACATATTTCTCAAAGGATTAACCTCAATTCAGTTGCAAGTTGTAAATTTTCTTTGACATAGTAAACTCCATCTAGGACTAAAAAAGACTTACCATTCCAGTATAGCTTATGAGCAAGAGACTCTTCCTTCCTTGTTTGTCCATCAAAGAGGATGCCACCGTTGTCCCTGGATGAATATGTATCCAATTAGAAATATATATTCTATAGCCACAGATGTTACCATAAGCCTTGAGGAGAAAACTAACCAAAGACGTTGGCTGCTCCAACCAGAGCACTGGCTGCTACATCAGATGTAATTCCAGCACTTCGGAACACGGCAGTGGAATAATAGACAACAGCATTTATCCCAGCCAACTGCTGCAAAAAGAACATAGCTGCACCAATGCTAACAACTGCAATGACGACAACAATTAGACCATTTTGGTTGTACAACATGGTACAGAAATATCAGGAGCTCAAAGTATCACATATATTTGGAATAATGGAATGAGTGACCATAGACTGATAATAGCATATTAAGAAAAAACTCAAGTAGAGAAATATGTGCCCAAAAGCAAAAATCAGACAGGCTTTCATTATTTGTAGAACAAATTAAGTTGTAAGTAACAGTTCTCGTCCAAGCAGGAAAATTATGAAGGTTACAAATTTATTTATTTATTTGAAATTGGTACAATTATAATCCTCAACATTAAGGGTGTGCTGTCCTCAGCATTAAGGATATGCTGGCCTGGCCACCTCCAAAAAATTTTTACAGAAAGATATGGACTCTAGATTTACAATACGTTAAAAATCTATAAGATCTTCTACTTCCTCTATACAATTCTCTTTACACCAACAAAATAGAGAAACTATGCAATTCCATTCACATCATGAATGGACTTAACTTATCTTCAAAGCATCTCTCATTGTTCTACGTATTTGGACCAATAAAAGAATAAAGAATAATAATAACAAACAAAGTTGATTAAAAAGTAAAATGGAAACACGTACCAGACAAAACCCTATGCTTTGGTGATTATCAAGATTTTGGAACTTAAGGAAAATAATTGACATGATTTTCTTTATTGCAGCAAGAGCAAAACCACACACCACTATCCGAAATTCCCAATGATGATGGCATAGGATAACAGCCAAAGGAAGATGTTAACAATTTGACGTCAGGAAAAGAAATTTAAATTTGTTCTTAAACAATATATAGGGAAGTGTTGGACCTAAGGATATAAGAACTGAGCTTTAGACGCATAAGACATGCATCATCAATATTTATTACCTACAATACTGAATGATCAAAGATATACCTTTCCTATAACGGCTACTAAATAGATCAAGCCACCCAGCGTCTGGTTCTGAAGAACCCTGGGCAGAAGCTTCCAAATCACCCATAACCTCAGCAACTTTTTCTTTACCATATAGCCTTTTAATAGATGTCTCAGCTTCAGAAATTCTCCCTTGCTGCAAGATAGAATTGGATAGTTTAAGACAAAAAGTCTCTGACATAGATTGTAGCTGTAGACAGGATATCCATAATGAAGATTTCAAACTAGAAAAGAAAGATCTCATGAGAAACCTGATAGAGCCACCGAGGACTTTCAGGAGAAAATACCATTCCTATTGCAAGTAAAACAGATGGAATAAGTGCGAGACCAAACATTGTTCTCCACCTGACATATGAAATGGAGACATGTAACTTAATGGATTTAAACACAAATATTTAAGCATTAACACGAAAACTGCGAAGGTTGGGAAAATCCATGCTCATTAGAGTTTCTGAAGTCTGGCAACTACTAGTTGTAGGACCTTAATCATTTGTGAACAAGGTAGATGGAAAAGTATCATCTAGAAACGACAATAAGACATAGTAGTCATTCAAACGGCAGATGAGAGATATGGAAGTAGAATAAGTAATAAACCCAGAAACAAGCTAATAAGTAAATCAAATAACATTAACGGGTAATCCTGTGAGGTCCCACTTGCTCTGGCATCAATTAGAAAAGTTAAAAGTCAAGGTACACAACATGATTTTAAGTCTTCCCAATAGCATAAACAAAGTTGATAAGAGAAAATATTCCCTATAGTTCTTTCCAATAGCATCAAAACGGTTGATTAGAGAAAATATTCCCTAAGCATGAACAGTTTTGGCATCTGGGACATTCAAAAGGATCACTAAATGTCAAAACTACAGAAACAGAGTATTGCTATTTGCTTTAGAACCCAAAAGCTGGAGTACTACACTCCTAATAGAAATTAAAATCATTGGGGATAAACATTTATCATTTTACTTCAAATTATTTCTTAAGGAAAACCAAACTCAAGTCACAATGAAATTCCCTGATGAAAAAAAAAAAGCAAACCTGAGTACTTAATTAATTTTAAAACAATTGAACTCTGCCAGGTAGCTTATACAAGGGCAAACAAAGACATCTACAACTTTCATCAAAGAACCGAATAAATAAACTTAAGCTTAACTGACCTCACCTCACCACTGTATGAAAGTAGAGAAATACACCAGTAATTCAACTAAAGTGAATATTGTATTTAAGTTGTAAATTATCAATTGAAGAATCATGAACTACAAAAAACGAAAAAATAAGCAGACTAGGGGATTAGGCACCAAGGTGCTAAATTCTGCCATCTACCACCACTTTAATCTCAAACTACTCCAGAATTATGTTAGGACCACCAAATGGGTACCCTATTGGTTCTGGACTAATCAGGTCTAGATAAAACCATTCATGACATCTTGTTGGAATCTTCTTTTGTCAAAATCTTTTGAAAGGCCTTCGGATAAAATCATGTACCAATCATTTAAAAGTTACAAAACTCTAAATTGTTTTCTGCTATGAGCATACGTAATGAGAAATTACCATGAAGGATTTCCAGACAAAGGCAATCCAGCCACTAGTGCAACAAGAATTCCAATGCAAATGAATAGCTGATTGACCGTTCCCAGTGTGCCGCGAATTTCCGTGGGTGAGATCTAAGCACCGAAAGTTTGTTAGGATGCTATGAAACACGAAAGTACAACCTTTGAATACTGTCTAAAAAGGTGATGTAACTTTGAGTGAGATATACACCTCAGATATGTAAAGTGGCACAATAGCAGATGAGATGCCAATGCCAATTCCAGTAAGTAAGCGTCCAATGATCATAGCCTGAACACTCTGGGCAGTGGTACTGAAAGTTTTGACATCATATTAGATGCTTGTATCAATGGTATTGACCTGATATTGTATCTCTGACTATGGTAAGGTACATACCATAGAAACGCACCAACTGAAAGTGGAATTGCATCCAATATAAATGTCTTTGTTCGGCCAAATTTATCAGCCAGAGCTCCACCAGTAAATGAACCAACAAAGGCGCCAGCAAGAACTGTGCTAACAATCCATCCTAACAAAAGAAATCAAATAAAAGATTGGTCCACCTATATCTAGATAATTAACCAAAGGAAGTGAACTGTAAGAAATAGGACATCTGAACAAGGCTTCCAAAAGATCTTTTTAACCCAACATAGCCAAAACATCAACTCTGTGACAGAGCAAAGGCTTCATAAAAAGCTGACCCTTTCTCCAGCAGCTCAGAAACCAGTAAAATAGGATAATAATCAATTGAAGCTATTTCACATAAAAAACCATTCAATAAAACTTGCCTTGTATAACAGTGTTCTCGGCAATCCCAAGATCCTTAGCTAGGTACTCAAGGGCACCATTCACCACCCTGAACCAGAAAAATGACGGTTATCATGGAACTTAATAGCACAATATAAACCAGAGGGTTACATGGATAAACTGCAGGGATTGGAATGTTTATACACCTGAACTAGAAATGCTTATGGCTTAGAATTTAGAAAATGCCTGAACAAGAAATGTTTGGTCTAGTTCGTTACCAGTTTCAAAATAAAGAAATGTTTGGTCCAGTCTGACCCAAAGATTGAGCAGACAGGTAACTAAAACTGAACTAATTCATCTTTTATTCACTTTCTAAAGTATGGTGGTAGAAACACTCCCTTAACCCATAACAACTGTGAACTGTCACTTTCTGCTTTCGGTGGGTTCTCCAAGAGTTATGTCAACTTTATTAAGAAGCAACTTTTATCATTCAACTTCGCCATATTTTCAATAAGTTGTTATTGAGAAGGTATCAGGGCCTATTCTGAAGTTCTGAAAGTTGTTTGCCTCTCTTTTTAGGCCCAATTTCTTATTTATTTAAAACAAACTTCAATTCATGGTGAGAAGAAAATTCAGAAAATTGATAGGGAATGCAAACTAAAAACAAAACTTTGAGTTTCGTTCATGAGAAAACAAAATATAGAATCAACAAATATTTAGCTTATCCAATCTAACAGTTGAGCCGGCAACCAGGACCAACTAAGCAAATACTATGATTGCACTTTCATTGGTTAAGGTTTGGGTCCAAACCAGCATTAACAGTCTAATTCCAACTAGTGTGTAAAACAGAATAAACCTGTGGACATACCTATGAAATGCATAAACATGTTGATGGAGAGACACGATGAAGTGGGCATAAATACCGAAAAAACGAACAAAAGTAATTCGGTTCTTCAGTTCTTTTGGTTCGGTTCTCTGTTTTAGGATTCAGTATTTCGGTGCTCCGAAGAACCAAAGTTTAATAATATAAGTTAATTTTTTTATATTTTGTTTTTATTTGGTTTCTCAAATAAAAAGAAGAAAATGACTAAACCAAAAGACTTCTCTTTTGTTTTGTTTATATACATGCACATTCACCGATTCAACCACTTTCCAGTTCAGCTGGTTGAATGATCGCTCTCAAAGTCATTTTGCAAGTCACTTCAGTGTTCCTCTGCCCCAAGCTGATGAACAAAGTAAGGATGAAGAGCATATTTTTGCAAATTAGCTGAAGGGGACTTGATAAGTTACTACTCCTCTTGACAAGAACCAAAATAGACAATTATTTTTTGTGTATTTTATTTCATTAATTTTAAGATTTACTGAACATAGTGTGGATAGAAATCACTGGCTTCATTTTGGATCAAAAAGAAGATATCAAATTATTTTACGGACGAAACTATCAAAACATTCATAAATTAATTTATTAGAAAATTAATGATGTGGCTTTATATCTATATAAATCAAACAAGCCTACATTAGTTGTCTTTGCGTTGGGACGACATAGTTGACATTTTTCTAATTTATTGCTTCTTATTGTTGACATTCTTCATAAATACCCAAAAAAACAAATTTTAAAAATTGAATTGAACCGAACCAAACCAAAGTAGTTTGGTTCGGTATTCGGTTTACACTATTGAAAAACCGAAAACTGAAGAACTGAATACCCACCCCCTTAGACTCAGGCAACTATGATAACATATGTAAGATAAAATATCAGTAAATGAATGTTCTTCAATCATATAATGTCATACCCTAGGTGATATCCAAATAAAATTGCTGCCAGACAAGCTACACCCACATAGGGAAGTACTGATCCAGATGATTGGCCTTGAACTTTGAGAGGTGCTGCATCCTCAATATCCTCTCCTGCCACGCAACAATAGACGCCCTTGTTAGTAAGTTTCATGCATCATGCAGGACCTTTGGTGTTATCCTATCCAAAGAGAGGCAGTCAAGTTGCAGCTTATTTAAGTTTCAATAGTATTCTTTGAACAACATACTCGGCTGATGCTTAATACACATGACAGAACAATGAAAAATGCTCTTTTTTTCAAAATAAAATCTAAGAACTATCTACTCGAACAGAAAGCTCAGGTGAAAAAGAGAAGTTTATGTTCATGTTTTTTCCGGAAATGAGATCCAGAACTAAGAAAGGTAAGAGAGAGAAAAGAAAGACTTTTCACTTGGTTCCCACCCATATGAGAAAAGTTAATAATCTTTTACTATTGTCCAAGCACTATGTCCATCCACCGGATGTGTCATTTCTCACTTGGAACCTGCATGCAGTCCACCAATCCCTAAGTGACCATTCTCACCAATTCCTAAGTGACCATTCTCACCAAATTACAACTAACCATACCCCCATGCCAGTTGTGCAGTACCAAAGCAACTTCGCACCCAACTATTATCCACTTCTAGTCTCCCCTTCCTTTACCCTTTACCAAATCACAAATGTGGTGATATACTGTCGTAGTAGACAAAAGGGAACCAGAAATTCCAGACTACCACTTAACAGTTTTTAGCCACCTTATGTTAGCACAATAGCAGAATTTAATACTCCTTCGCATGCAAAAGCAGAAACCGAACCAGCGTGGAACAGTACCACAAAAATATCTGTAATGAAGACAGTAATGAATTTCCTCACATTGTAATCCAATAGAGTGAATCCTACGGTCAAGATACTGAGACAAGATTAAACTTAACCCTAAAACTCATTAAGGAAGAAAATTTCGTCTCTCTAAACAGGTGCATACTCTAAAAACGATACCAAACAGATTTTTATCACGGCAAATCAAAAAGAAAATTACGCGGATATTACACGACCAAAACCCACACACACAAAAATAGTTATGCTCTCTCTATATTAAATCCTCGTAATCAAGCTATAAAGTTAAAAACAAAATCAAAAAAATAATATATAAACACATGTACCAGCAGCTCGAATTCTGTGTGATCTGGCCTTTGCGGACGAACCGAAGACACTTTGAACAGTCCTCCTAGCACGACCAAGTTCGATTCCCATTGAAGCAGAATCCATACTTGCTCCGATGCAACTGCCCGTCATCCGGAGACTTTTACCAGCTAAAGTCATACTACGCAAATCACTCACCCCTTGCAAAATCCTTCGATTTTGAAGGCCAAATGCTGTGTTGCCTTTGACTGTGAAAGTTGAAGCTTGCATTTTGAAAGCCTTTTATGCTTACCTATGAAAAAAAGGTACATATAACGGAAAAGTCAAACAACATAAAAAAGTAGTAATAAATAAAGCAATACACAAAACGCCCACACTCTACACTACTCTATCATCGAAACACCGTCTCATTTCATCATCCACACTACAGTTCGACATAAATCGGAAGTCAACAACAGATTTGAAGCAAAATAGGTCTCAATTCGCATTCCAAAGAGCTGATTATATGAAGAAATCAAACAAAATCGCAATGAGATTGAAAAAAAAAATCAAATCGAGAAGTGGAATAAATACAGTGAAATTATGCAAAGTAGAGTGTTGAAGGTGAGAGATTATAGAGTTTGCTAACTATATCCTCTTCGATGAATGTTCTTCTTTGTTGCTTTATCGTAAAATTACAGCAGAATTTGCATTGGGAGGTTCGATGAATTCGAAGAGAGCTGAGAGAATTGTGATGGAGAGAACTGTTCGCGTACTTTTTATATTAACTGATTGCTTACTAGTTTACCAACAAAGTTGATCGACAATTCAATAATTTTAAAAAGTACCTTGTCATTGTTTCTTTCTATTTTGTCTATTCTAATAAATTGTATATTGATTTATAAATTATAAAATTTAAAACTTTTTTTTACTTATTTTGATAATATTTTAAAAATTAAATTAGAACGGGGAGTATATGATAAGTTATTATTTAGAAAATATGCAAAAACATAAAACTATGATGTACACTTTCGATAATTTTAGCATATTTATGTCACAAATAAATTTGTACTTAATGTAAGTAATGGTATTAAGTATGGTTAGAGAAATTAAATTACAAATATTTTGATTTATCACATAACATAATGAATGACCTCAAATTTTTATAAAAGTATTAATAAAAAAATAAATTTACCCTTTAAAACAACTCTAAAAATAATTAAAAAATTCGATATTTGTCTCTAAAAATTATAAATAGTCATATATTTAATTATTTTTCTGTTAGAAGAGAAAATAGGAAGAGTTTTATGGATAGAATGCAGATGGATTGCAGATTAGATCTGGGTTACGTGGGAGATTACATTACAATTTACACGGGCCCGCACGTGATCTGTTCTCTGACAATCTCATTATTCCTTGTTAAATAACTGCTCTATACACCTCATCTGTGGCCCAGGGCTCGGCCCGCTAATTCTATGGGCCGTAGAACTAATTCAAGACATACGGGACCATATAAATCTTCACTTTTGGCGTCCATTTTTAGTAAAATGTAATTCTTTAGTATTATTATTTAAGGGGTCATTTTCAGTTTTTCGATTTGATTTTATATTATATAGTTTGAATTTTTCCTTTTTCGAGTTTTGAGCCAGTGGTCCTTTAATCAAATTAAAAAAATTCAGTTTGATTTGTTTGTCTCTTTTGGTTTTTATTTTTTCAGTTTAGTTATCGGTTATGTCAATAATAGAACTACCACAAAGTTAATAGATAAATCGTTATTTCAATATATATATATATATATAGATATATATTTATAATTTTAAATTTCTTAAATTACTTTTAAATAGAAATACAAGTACAATGTAAAACACAATACTTAAAAGTATATCAATTATAAATGTCCAAACATAAAAAAATAAACTAAATCATAATGAAAATAACTAAAAAAAAATGACATAAGTGCACACCCCTAAATCTACCTAACAAGATTTTCCCATTTTCTTTAAGTACCATCATGCAATTTCACGGAAAGGTAGCTCGACATCAAAATTTTTTATCAATAAATTAAAAGTTTAGATAGTCAATTTATTGAATTATTAAAATTTCACCTCTAAGGTATTTGCATGCTCTAACAAGAAAATTAATGCATTTAGAGGTAAATTTTCTAATTTTTTAGAGTTTGGTTCATAATTGACTTTGAAGTGGCTAAATATATGAGCTTTTCGTTGCAGTCAACTATTATTCTAAAGACTTGTAATTAGATTTTCATCTAATTCAGTAATCTTCATAAAAAAAAATGTATCGTGATAGATGAAGCTATTTTTCTTTTTAATCAGAGATTTTGACTTTAAAATTTGAACGTAAATTTTTTTTTGATAAAGAGATCTAAATAAATGCTACACTATATAAATCTAAATTAATTAAATTTTAATATAAATATTGAACCTGAAATGATGCCTTCCGGGAAAAAAAAATATTATAGTATGATATGAAATTTTAACTGAGAATTTTATTGAAACTTGCACAGGTAACATAGCATATTCATACCAAGTAGCGCTATCAATTCTCATTTATATTTTACCAACCCGCTCATAATTCATATTCCTATTGCCTTTGCATTTAAACGGGTTAGCTGAGTGACATTAAAATATGAATAGGAATGTAGGTTGAACTACGTCATTCAAAATCGAATTGAACATAATAGTTCCAATCGAAAGAAGTTATTGCTTTAATGGTTATGAGTTATTGATTTAGTAGTTTTTGATAAAAAAAATTTCATATCGAATTATTGATAACTTGATAGTAAATTAATAAATATATTTAGACTATTCAATATATAAAATTCTTACTTGGGATTTAATTGCATGCTTTTGGCTTAAACTCTTTGCGATTTTATAAGACGTCTTTCAATATTTATCAGCTCATGTGCATGATTCATTTTATCTGTTAGCGACAAATTGTTATCTAGATTCTCAATAAAATTTTAACGGCTAAATCTATTACAGTCAATAATCAATAAATTAATATGCAAATAATTTAATAATAATTTGACATGTCTATAAATCAATAACCTATAAGTCAAATCAATAGGATTCAAAACAAAAACTAATCAATACAATCTTAGATTGATTGAACTTAATTTTAACTCATAATAAAAAGATATAAAAATATGTAAAATATAATTTCTAAGATACGAGCAACATTAAACACAAATTAACGCAAGTAAATAAATGTTACTGCTTGTATAGGCATGAGAAAAAAGGTACCCACGAAATTTTCATCTTTTGATTTTATTAAATTTAATATTTTAAAAAATATTTTTATATAATAAATAATATTTAGTAGTAAAAATAAAATAAATATAAATTATAAATTATTAGATATTTTAAATCTGACTAATATTATTAGATAACTATTTTAATATAATAGAGATAAAGTATAATTCATCACGGCAACTTAAATAACATCCACAGACTTTTTCTTTTTTTTAAAAAAAAAAAAAAAGAAACAAGAAATTAAAAATTTGAAAAAAGGATAAAATTATTGAGTTGTTTTGAGCTAAAAGATAGGTCTAAGAAATGTCGTAATAGGATATCTTTAAACCCTCAATTAGGTCAGGTTGAAAAACCTTGGATGCATCAAAGAAGGTAGTTTACGGGCAATGAAGTGATTAAGAGTCAATCAATTTTTAATATGGATCTCAATAAAGACAAAACCGTTTAAATGCTTCTTCAGATATATCCCAACATCTTTATGAATAGAGTTATCTCATACAATAAAAATTTATTTAATTAATATAAATGAAATTATAAAATATTATTATTTTGTAAAGGTATTATTCAATTAATAAATTAATATTTATTAATTTAAAGAGTGTTGACACTGCAAATTCGTCCAGGGATAAAATCTCAAAGAACTTAAATGAATCACTTGTGAAAACGACATTCATGAATTATTCATGATTAATGACCTCGATCATTGTAATAAAATGGACGTTAATTATCTATTGGATGAGTGAAATGATACATGTTCAGAGGTCCAGAGCTTTAAAGAAATTGTGAATACCATTGAAAAAATAAACATCGATGATAAAGTTAAAGATGATACAATACCTTTGAAATCAATCACGGATAAGGAGATACTTATCACATTTATAAATCTTCACAATTTTATAGTGCAGTTCAAAAGACAATATTAAAACCTTTGGATGCAACAAGAAAAGTTAGAAATAAACTTCAATTATATTTAAATTTTAACAAAAAAAATACAATTGAATTATATTTTACTAAATTATTTTAGATATATTCATACTTTTAACAATTATTAATTTATAATTTTAATAAATTATATTTTTATATAGGGATCTTTTGAAAATATATTATCATATTATATTACCTAAATAAGTTATTTTTTCTATTTGCCCAAGTTAAGAAGGGAAAAGAATAATATCTTAAAGAGGTTATTAACCGAATATTAATTGGATGAGGTTTACTATACTTATTACCGTGGGAGGGACATCATGATCTAATATCACTAATGTGGGAAAAAAATTAGCGGCTAAATTAATTGATTACTTGGATTTTCATTACTCGAATGTAAGAAGAAAAAATAATTTAATAGGTAGTCTTTTTTTTTTTACCAACATTTAATAGGTAGTCCATTCATCCTGAAATAGTGTTTCAATCAACTTAACAAAAATGATGTCTATTAAACAAAATTATATAATTTACAAAAAATAATTTAAAATGATAATTTTGAAACAAGAAGTAATTTCTATTATTAATAATAAAAAAATTAAAAATTGGGATGAGTACATATACCATATCCGTAAATTATCATCTCTATTACTTTATCCAAAGCAGAAGAAACATAAATGGTGGTGGCGGGCAAATTCACTCTGCCCAACAGTGCTTCTTCTTAGCTTGAATCATTTTCTTGACCCGTATAAACAGAGAGAAGAGTCCAATTGAGGTATGTTAAAGATTAGTTTTTTTCGTTTTCTTTCTTCCCCAATTTATGATTCTGTTTTCAATTTTACTACTTGTACTGATAACCATGTTGTTTTTAGGTCAATGTTGCATGCAGTATATGCCCCAAAAAGTTGCAGTATATCGTATTCAAGAATCCCTTGTTATCAAAAGCCTTTAGCCCCGACAAGGCTTAGAGTATCAGCTTCACTTCCAGAGCCTAATGGGGTTAAGGTTGAGTTCACTCCTTGGTTAATTGTTGGATTGGGAAATCCTGGAAACAAGTATCACGGAACTCGACACAATGTAATTTCCCCCCTTTTTCGAAGTTCAATTTTGTGTGTATATTATGTATTTGCGTGGTGTTTTGAATAATGCATTTTGCTGTTTCTTGATTATGGGGTTTTGTTAATTAGGTTGGTTTCGAGATGATTGATAGAGTTTCTCAAGAGGAGGGTATCGTGTTAAACACAATACAGTCGAAGGCCTTGATAGGGATAGGTGGTTATTCTATTCTGTTTGTTGTAATTTTTGTTCTCCGTACGAATGTTGAGCTTTGACGGGTTCTTTGTGATGGGCTTGGTGCAGGTTCCATTGGGGAGGTACCTGTTGTATTGGCAAAGCCTCAGGCCTACATGAATTTCAGTGGAGAAGCAGTATGTATTCAGCAGCTATTCATGTTTTTAGTATTTTAGTTTTATAACCCATTAATTAGTTATTCGAAGTGCAGTATTGAGTACCTAATGGCCATATGGACAACATTAAACGCTCTTCTATCATTGGTTTACACATGTTTCTTCCATTTCGATTGACATGGATAGTTGCTATGATCTGCTGTTGTCTTTACTTCACAATGAAAGAGGCTACTTTTGTTTTAGACTGTCCCTTGTGATAACCTGCGTAACAACGTTGTCGCCTTTGATTTTGGATCAAAGCTTTTATCTTGCCTCGCATATAAATGTTCTTTCAGCATAGTGGAACTCCAGTCAGTGGACTTGTTATCTCTTATTAAATCAGCTTCTACTTGCAATGAACACACACATTGCCTAGTATGCTTGTGCATCTTCTGCTTAGAAAGAGTTGAAACATGTTAGGTTCTTTGATCAACTCACTGATTGCCCTAACATTAAAGGCTTGGTGGATGTGGACCAACACTTCAAGTTAACCAGATGCCATCTGCTGCACATTGACCCTTTGCATAGAAACTTGCCTTCTAATTTTTCTGGAACTGATACCAAAGTTCACAGTTTTAGCCCTCCTATCAGGTAGCAAATGTTATACAGACATCGTTTTTTATTTCCATTTTACTATATTTTGATCAGACTGACTGGTTCTTTGAAATATTGTAATTAGAATGAAAAAGAAAAGCTCTTCCACTGATACTTCTACTTCCTAAATATTACTATTCCACAACTAGCTAAACCGCAGGGATTTTAAAGCAATTATGTTCTACTTACTTTCTCTTGAACTGTTTATCTGTTCTGGTGTTTCGTGTTTCACATATGTAATTGACTAGGGTGAGATGGTGTGTAGTTTGCTTCAATATTTTTGAAGAAGGTTTCCAATCATAAAAAAATTCAATATTCTGCAATAATGTTTTTCAACCAAACACCAAAAAAGAGAAGTTCTTCTGTTTTTTTTTTTTTTTTAAATGATAGCTTTTCAAAGCTACTCAAAAGTGGTTTTTCAGTTTTGAGAAATGATGAACTTCTTTTTCTTGGTGTTAGTTGAAAACAATATTTGGAAAAAGGAAAATGAAAAGAATTTCCAAAGCAAGTTTTCAAGCCTTAATAGAACTTTTGAGACCTTATTTTTCCTCTGGGTTTGTCATTATATTTAGAAGATTTCTATCTTTTGATAAAGGTCATTTATTTAGAAGTTAGCAAAGTTGGATATAGTTATTTCCTCTGGTTGGCTAAGTATCTAAGATAAAACATGATTGAGAGAAATCATGCTGCTAATGGTTCATTACAGTTAATGGATATGTGATATAATAGATGCTTTAATCTGGTAAAAGCTTAATCTGGTTGTTCCTTAGTATGTCATCTGAAAGGCGCTTCCTGTATAAATTCTTTAGCTCTTGTGTTCTACTTCCAATGTTGGTTCTGTCATTAAATGTGTAGTTTTCATGATGTTGCATCTTTTATAGTTCTTGCTTTTGTTAACAAAAGTAACAAAGCACTTCTTTCTTCTCTCTATCCTTTTCCTTGATCATTCTCGTTTCCATTTTTGGGTGATATTTATTTTTTGGGAGCGGAGGGCTCTTTATTCTTCTTTGGTTAATATGGACCTAATTCAAATGTTTTTTATACTAGGTTGGACCGCTTGCAGCATATTATCAGGTGCCGATGCGTCACATCCTTCTGGTATGACTTTTTTTTTTTTCATTTTTTGATAACTGTAGGAGATAGTTTATCTTTGCCTTTTTTAGGGTTGAGGTTGGTATTCTGTACTGGATAATACTATGTACGTGATCCTCCTCTTTTCCCATGATTTGAAGTTTACAGTGTTTGTACTCATCTTTGTAGGTTTACGACGAGATGAGCTTACCCAATGGTATTTTGAGACTCCAGCCAAAAGGAGGACATGGGCATCATAATGGGTATTGTTCTTGAGTAGTCAAATCTAAATGGCACTGGCTCTGTGATCATATTGTGTGTAATATTAGCTTATTTGTTCTTTCCAATGGACAAATCATCAAGAGCTCTGTTAACCGTGCAGAATATAGCAAATTCACATTTGATTTCTGTTTTTATTTGGCAGGGTGAAAAGTGTGATGGAGCATTTGAATGGTCGCCGGGAATTTCCACGATTTTGCATAGGTTCCTACTGACTGCTTACCATTTGTTATGAAAGCATAATCACATGATTACAAATTGAAACTGTGTTCATATTCTACAAAATTGCTCTACCAAATCCCAAGCTAAAAGCCATGTTTTTCATGTATATGTGTAGGCATTGGGAATCCACCAGGGACTATGGACATGAAGGCATATCTGTTACAAAAATTCAGTGATACAGAGCGGAAACAGGTATTTGTGCTTCGTGATGCTTGGCAAAGTACTATTTATCTTCTTGTTATTTGTCAAAAGTACCATTCATCTTATCTCATCATGAAAGGCATTCCAATGGATGGGTCAAGTTGTCTCTTAAACTTCATTATCATATATATACCTTTGTTTATTCTGCAAAATATTTGTCGCCTATTGTAAAATAGACATCAGAGTAAGGTGGTACTGGATATAGCTATTGATTTCTCCGCCTTGTATTTACGCATATGATGTATCACAAGGAACTCTCAATTGGTTTCTCCTTACCCTTCATTACTTTTACCACAGAAGAAAAAATTAAGCTAAGCAAGAATGACAATGTGAGCTCTTGATGTTCAATAATAGTTTTCATGTTTCTCTTGTTGTACACGAACAGGTGGATGCAGCTCTTGATCAAGGAGTTGCAGCTGTCAGGACGGTAGTATTGGAAGGATTTGGCAGTAGAATCTCGCGATTTAATATAGGGCAGAAATACAAGTATCACAAAGTTTAATGTTATGTATGGAAGAACACAATAGTTGTAATAACTTAAAACTAGCTAGTTGAGCATTTCACTGGAGTCTACTTAGAAAGTCTTTGGACTCCGATTAATGTTTATAGTTTCATCTGTAAACACTTGTAGAATAGACTTATTTCAAAGGAAAGAAGAACACTTCATGTAGAATAGACATTAATTTGTAACAGAAGGCCCAAAAAATTGTTTTTTTTTGTCACCCAAAGGATAGATAGCGGTTGCGAATTTTCTTTTATATATATAAAAGACAGAAATTATAGTATAGGGAATGTGGTAATATTGGTATATCCACGAAGGCACGCTGACAAATTGCCGTCTGAGATTTGCAAAATATTTCTTATGAGAAGAAAAGGTCCTTTTCTTTGCCTTGACATTTTCCTCTTTCACTTGTTGAATTTTGGTATAGGATTCCAACGTTAATCATCATGCTAATTTCATCTTCCTTTGATTCATAGAATCTCTAAATGTGCTTTATCATTTGATCTTTGGGTCTAGTTTAGACTTTTGGACCCACCTTTTTCTTTGTCAATACGAACGTTAGAAAACCAAAAGCAATAGAAAATTATAATTTGGTCCTTTTTGCCTGGTTTATTATTAGACCGTTGGAGACTCGAAAATCTTTTGAAAAACAACAAAAAGATTTCATCAAATCCAAGAACTCATCATCTTTAACTCCAAACACAAAACTCCACAAGAATTTACTGTCGACGCCATGTCTGGGAACAATGAATCTCTGACTCAAACTCAAACCCTTCATTCTCTCTACGCCGCATTAGACCCCAAGTCCCTAATTCTCTCTCAATTTTCAAATTCTGATCAGCCCCAATTTCTTCAACTCACTACAGATTGTTTACTCATGGAGAGGGGTCCTCGTTACAAAGCTTATGCTGATCTTAGAGAAAAGAAATTACGAATAAAGCACATGAAACAATCAATTCCTGAAGAGGAAGAGGAATGGGGATTCAAAGAGGAGTTGGTTGTTACTCCACCGAAGAAACAGGTGAAATTTCAGGGGAGTTTGGTAACACCACCAAAGAGGACAAAAGGGTCATCGATTTTGGCTCAATCAGTGCCTGATTTTTCATCAGCATTGAGGAAGGAGAATCGGAAACCGCCGCCCACTATGCTGCCGACTTTGAAGGAGAAGTCCGCTACGCCGCCTCCGGCTGGTTCGAAAAGTGGGAAGTTTTATGGGGGTGTTGGGAGTATTGGAGGTAGCAAATCGGTGAATTCAGGGGATAAGAGGATTGGGGGTATGATGACTAGGAAGAGTTATGCTAATGTTGATGAACTGAAGGGATTGGCTTCTGTGGCAAGGAGTGCCATTAATGGAGAAAACAGAGTAGGAAGAACAAACAGAGTTGCTGCAAAGACTGTTCTTGGATACAGACAATTATGAATTCTTTTTTCTTGTTTTCTCTTGGGGGGTTTTGATTCTTTGATTTGCTCGGAAAGGATGCTTTGGTGTAATTGGTAAAATTGATTCCATGGACCCTCGTGGTCTGGTCCTTCCCCAAAACTCCGCACATAGTGGGAGGTTAGTTGCACCCGGGTGCTATTCCTTTTTTATTTGCTTGAAAGATTGGTTTTTGATTTTGTTTTGCTTGAAGAAAAATTTATTTTTCAAATTTGGCTTAGAGTTGTATAGAGCAATGGGTTTGAATCAGACTGATTCATTGTAGCCTATAGAAAGTACTTTGGTTATGGATTGATGAACATTGAATATCATAATAATAGATTTTTTATACAAATGGAATTCCCTTCTAATTGTTCTTACATTTCAACCATTTTTTCATTCATGGATGTAAAAGCAAGTAATAATAAATAGGGATATAAGATGCAGAATCTTTAATTTGTACAAGATACTTTTGCTTGAAATTATTGAGGCCAGAGTTATCAAAAGAGAACACTGATAGGCTTACTACAAACTCGCAAAAAGAGGAGCTACAAACAGTTCCATCCAAATTTAACTAGAACTGTAGAGGTCCAAAACAACTTCATCTACTAATACTTGGAGAATATGCCTATCAACTTCAGTGCCACATTCAAATTCTTCAATCTCAAAATCCGTCCATTTACCCAAAGAATGGCTCATATCCCATTCTATTAGCTCGTCGGGGATCAACCCAACAAATTCCGTCCACTCTTTGACCTCTTCAATAATATCAGCAATCAGAATCTCTTTAGTCATGCTTGATGGTAGTTTAGACCAGATTCTGAAACCAGAATCAGAGTATCGACCAAATTTTGAGTCTAGATACTCTAATAGACAATCAAAGGCAAATCCTTTAAGCTGATTCATCTGTTTGGGGTCGTTACAGCCAAGCAACTGACCAAAAGTCATCCATAGAAGACTTGATAGCATTTCAAGTTCATTGAGGAGAAAATGGCTCACTGATAACCCATCGTCTACAGGTAAAGCCTGTTGTTCAGGTGTAGTTCCAAGTATGAGTTCAGTATTCAAAATGACCTCATTTGCATAACCGAGTTTGCTTCCTTTTAACTGATTAATCTTGCTTAGCACTCCAGAAATGTTGTTAACATGGTCTGTGATCAGTGCTCTGCAACTCCTCCTGGTGAATAATGAGGTCGCACAATCCGAAAGATCTCTATCAGGTTCTGGAAAGAGTGGTTCGTCATAAATAGAGTCCATAGATTCGGCAAGCACTTTGTCCTCTGGAGGTACACAGGCATATACATTAGAAGCATGTATGCATAAAATCCCCTTCTTTTTTTTTCATTTTTATGTGTTTTGAGAGAAAGAAAGGAAGTATGCAAATAGTAAAATGTGTATGAAGGATCATACTTGAGCTACTATTGGGACTGCTGGAGAGGTAGCTGTCAGTTGAAAAGGTAGCTTCAAGAACACATCCCGGACTAAGGTGATCATTATCAAGCGAATTCCCAACTAAATCGGTTGCTGAATCTGGTATGGCCTGAGCACAAATTCAAAAGCAACAATAAGATTCAGACTGATAGCTCGGTTTATAACCGAAGCAAGAGCATTTAAAATTTCATGCACTTAAAAAGCAAGGAAAGAAATTATTGAGGGGACAAATGCTAAATAATAACTAAATCTTTCGGCGCTGTGACGATAAGAGAGAGAAGGCTCTCAGCACTCAGAAGCTGGGGCTTGTGTTAAAAATTTTACGCGTCGCTTTTGACATCTATTCTAATATCTATTTTCTATAAATCAGATGCCTCTAGCCCGTGCTGCAATCGATACTTCCCCTAACCGGATAACATCTGAATATGCCATAAGACATAAGAAACACCATTAGTATCCTTAGATGGTAATTTCTGGCCACTAATAGCTTTGAGCAAGAGCATACATTGCATTAGAAGAACTATGAATAGCCTTAGACTACCAACTGTTTCTTATAGTAAAATAACCACCCGTATCAACAAGAGAAGCACAAAAACATTAACCCGTGCTGGTCGTGACCCCCCCCTTTTTTCTGCACTCTCATTTCAAATGTAATAAATGAATGGAAGAAAGATCACTTTTATGCAATCCAAGCGGGAATCCAACAAATGGTAACTAAATACATCCAACCCAAGCAAGATTTTTCCCCTTTTTCTCCTTTCCTTTGGGTTCTTTGATGCCTAAACACCATGAGTGTAACAAGTATTTTCAATCAGTTAGTGTTGATGCTGCCAAGTCCTCTCATAGTCAAAGAACAATTCAACCCACTCAGCTAAAGCCAAACCAGTCGGATTAACCAATCATGAAATTTGTGCCCCATAATGTCACCCCCAACCCCCCCCCCACCAGTCATGAAAAGACCCTGCCTCCATTGCCATCTGCAGCACCTTCTATTACCTAGGCTTTTGCTTTCGCTCTTAGTCTCCTTCATGAATGGTAGGCTACTATTGGATTTTCCTCTGTGCTCTGACTACATATCATAAACCAAACAGAAGTGTTTTTCCGTAATATAGTGTGTTGTATAAGTGATCTTGAGTTCTTAACTGCACTAGCACCAAATATGGTTGTAGAATCGTTAGAGAGAACAGGAACGAGCAACAGTTCACATCCAAATGTATTTATGAATTTTATCCAGAAGTGCACATTAGCGGTTTACCCTACTTAGAAACCATTACGTCGCTCAGAGCTTATAAAGGTAAACGGAAAACATTTCATTCATTGCAATTTCAATAGTTAACATTTAAGCGATGGTTACCTGGAAATTCATGCAAGTATTTCTTGAAGACACTTCACCATCATCATACAAATCGTTTGTTGTATGGTTAGAGCAGGCAAACGATCCAATTAAATCTGTCTTCATTCATTCAAAGGCAGTATTTTGCTCCTGAAGGTTCTGTTGCAGTGCTTTTTGCTAGGTGAGCATCTCTCTGCGACACTTTCTTCACCAAGTTAAATTCCTCCTTACTTGTGCCTCCACAAAAAGTGCGCAAAAATGGCCTTTTCAAAGGAAAGGATTTCTGCAAACATGCTGTTTCATCATTTCCAGTAAAGAAGGATCTCCCTGGAGTAGCATCAAAACTTGAGCACAGGGGAGGACTTCCTTTTTGTGACGTTGTCTGCATGGAAGACAGCTGTATGCTGTCAATTGCAGATTCCTAAAAGGAAACGAAACAACATACATTCAATCCAGAACTATTATTGGTTGCACCACTCTCTCGCAAACATGGCAACTTGGATTTAGTGGAGTGACTATTAATGAAAGCCAGAATGGCGGAGGAACCTTCACCCGGAAAAAACATTTTCATTGGTTTTTCAGAACAAGGACCCTGATTCTTTCCCTAAATTCGCATCAAAGATACTAGAAACTTTCACCTTGTCTGGAGACATTCATCAATCTCTTCTTCCTTACCGGAGAGAGGGAATCACTTCTCCTTGAATAAGGTTTTCTTTCAGTTTCAAACTTGCAGCCATCGGCTGTGGCTGGCATTCTCAATCGGGTAGATGCACCTAACCTTCTGTTCTGTGCAACAAAATTTTTGGTATTAATCGTAAATTCTGCAGCTGCTAAAACTCTGTTGCTCTGCAAACTACTTTGCTTAGTCTTCATAAAACCCCCCTCTCTATTCTGAGATGTTTGATTTTGCTTCTGGTTAAGCACATGAGTGACAGATGATGCATCCTTTTTTAACAATTGCTCCCTGGCGGGGCCACCGATCTATATGCGCACTTCTTGTATTAATCGGCTCGCTTGCCCCAATGACTCTGCCACAGTATGATGACATAACATTTCGCATTGGCCGTTCGAAGACTGACCACTCAACACCACGCTTCTCTCAATTGATCTCTGCTGTTGATAATGGGCAACCTTGGCATATTTCTTCCTGGACCTTGACGAGAAGGTTCAGAGTAACTAGAGACAGGTGACGAGACAGACGATGGGTGTTCTTCCCCATTTGGTGTACCATTCTTACTATGAAGCATATAACCACAATTTTTACATGAAGGCACAGATGCTCTCACTTCCGAAGTCTTTGAATCCACATAAGGATTAGGGACTTCCAAATGATGCAGTGCTAAATCTGCTTTATCTTCCAAAGGAGAAAAATATTTAGGATAAGTAAGAGCACATTTCGCCTTCACTCTTTGCAAAACCCCGGTTCACAAATATCTAGTTGCAGCCCAATTCAACTAGGATGCATTCCTTACCAGAGGACGCCTTATGGATTTTTACTGGAGAAGTCAATTTAGGCTGATGTTTCATTGGACCCTTGAACATAAGACTCAACTGCAATGCTTCAGTTAACTACATATGCTATGACTGGAGTCTCTCATCACTCCATCTTACCTGAAGTCTCTTTGCCCGGCCTCAATTAACGCTTTATTTCGCCTATCTCACAAGTCACCATATCTTCTTACAATTAGCCAGGCCGAGGCATTCAAGCTTCCAGCCACAAGCTCTCCTTAGCTTTCAGACACGCTGAAGCCGTTTGGCTTTACTGCTTGTCATGCCTGGGCAGTGATTCCAAAACCATGCCAGCCCCCCCCTAGCACACACAACTTGCCCGCTGCCCTTTCATTCGCGCGCTGATTTCACCAACGAGTAGTGACCCTCGTTGATTTGGAAAACCCCCACGTAATTTCAATGCACAATCTACACTCTGTTTCATACAAGAAACAAGAACAATTAAAACAAGCAACTTTATCAGGTTCACAGCTGAGACACTAGAAAAAAACAAAGCTAAATGTAGCAGTATTGTTCAAGAAATGAGTACCAAACGATGCTTTGGCTGCTTCTCTTCCCCTCCAAACTTTTTTGAAGCTTGTTTCAGGCGAGCTACAAGAATAAAACACAAACAATGAAATAATTTACCCTCTAGCAAAAAGTAACCATTCTTGCTTAAAAAATTGAGTAGAATATAGTAGCTAACCTGGTGAAAGCAGTTTCTTTGGGAAAAATTTCTTCTTGGCAAATCTACGGTTCCAATCAAAGAGTTGAAAGAAAATACCCACACAACCCCCAGGCCTTTGAGGCTTTTTCTCAGTAATGGCCAATGATGATGCTGTTATGGCTAAACTATCATTCATTTCTCTACTTGAGCTAACAATCCTCTTTCAAAAACAATAAATTATTTCTTGAATTTCTTCACCTTTTTCTCACACTCTTCTGAATGTGATTCACATACTTTGGCTTCTATCAAACATTATCTACACATTAATTGGAAAAAAAAAACCAATGACCCCTTTATCCACCACATCACTCACACCTCCTTGGCCCCAAAAAGAAAGGAAAAAAAAAACCTCACATTTTCATGCAAAAATATCAGAAACAAGAAAATAGCAATGAACAGTAATACCCTGAGCTCTGTTCAATTATGACAAACTTTTCACAAGAAAAATCACTCTCAAACAAAGAAAATAGAAACAGCAATACCTTTAACTTTCACGCAATGTGCTACTGTTCAAGAAAACAGCTAGAACTGACTATAGGAAGATGTAAAAGGAAAGTAAGAAAAGGGGATTGACTGAATCTTGAATTTTCAAGATCCTTTTTCTTTCTGTTTTCTTTTGGGGACAATTGCAAAACCAAAGTAGTTCATTTGTACACTAGAGAGAAAGCACCATGCCTCTAGAATAAAAATCTTTTGCTTTCACTCGCTTGACGGAACCCCATCGAAAGCCTGAAACCTTCTGTTTCAGAATGAAGTTAGCAAGAACAGACACGCAACCCTTTCGCCGTCTATCCGCTCCTCCCACCCCCCCCCCCGCCCCCCCCGCATCTACAGTTCTCACCCGCCGCCCCCTCTCTCCCCGTGTGCCCCCCCTCACACGCATCCAGATCCTCCAAACGAATGTCCCTACAAGAGAATAGGCAGACGAAGCTCACGACACGCTCGACTTACACAACTGAATAAGCACAAACATAGAACAGTTTCAACAACTATCCTAGCCCAACCCCTCTTCTAAGTCTTCAATTAATAAGCACCGAAATACCAGTCCGGCACTCCCCAACACGTTTATCACACCCACGTCTCGAACAGCACCGCGAAACTATCCACATCTACAGAGAAACGTGCGCTTCCCAGATATACAGGTAAGCAATACACGCAAGGCAACCCCACCATCAACAACCTATACACCCAATCCCACTTGGAACAACACACCCAAGCACGTCACCAACAACAACATCGAACAAAAATAGTACACTACAGGCAGACTCGTGCACGGAATACTCATCTCGAGATAAAGGTACTCTATACATTCACTATAAAAAATCTAGGAGAACAAGTGTCGCCACAGAGACACCTCCCCCCCCCTCTTTCTTGCCTTCCCTTCCCCCCTCCCCCTCCCCCCCTCCTCCCCACCCCCCCCCCTCTTCCCCCCCATCTTCTTCTTTTCTACTTATACCTCTCCCTCCCCCCCCCCCTCTCTCCCCCCACCTTCCCTCCCCCCCCCCCCCCACCCCCCCCCTCCCCCCCCCCCCCCCCCCCCCCCTCTTCCCCCACTCCCCCCCCCCCCCTCCTCCCACCCCCCCCCCCCCCCCCCTTTTTCCTTCTTCCCCCTCTCCCCCCCCCCCCCCTTTCCTTCCTCTTCCCCCACCCCCCCCTTTCCCCCCCTCCCTCCTCCCTCCCCTTCCCCCCCCCCCCCCCCCCCCTTCCCTTCCCCTTCCCCCCTCCTTTCCCCCCCCCCTCTCCCCCCCTCCCCTTCCCCCCCCCTCCCCCCCTCTCCTTTCCCCCCCCCCTCCCCTCTCTTTCCTTCCCCCCCCCCTCCCTTCTTCCCCTCGTGCCCTCCCCTTCCCCTCCCTCTTCCCCCCCCCCACCCCCCTCCCCCTTCCTCCTCCCCCCCCCCTACCCCCCCTCCCTTCCCCCCCTCCCCCCCCCCCCCTCCCCCCCCCCTCTTCCTTCCCTCCACCCTTTTCCCCCCCCCCCCCCCTTTCCTCCTCCCTCCCTTCCCCCCTTATCCCCCCCCTTTCTTTTCCCCCCCCCCCTTCCTACTGTTGTGGTGAAAACGGCTCCTCCTTTCTTCTTTCTCTTTTTTTTTTTCTTTGGCACAGTGAAGAGAGCAGAGACAGAGTGTAAGGGGAAATGAGACAAGTTAGATGCGTAGGATAAGGAAGAATGGACAAATTGAGCAACCCCACACCTCCTTGTAGAATGGTCAACATGCCAACATCTTCGTTTAATGTTTTGAATTAACAAAAATCATTATATATATACGATATACAATTTTTTTATTATTATTTGATATTTGATATCAGGATTTATTTGGTAGAAAGCAAATTCAGTTATTGTGATTGGTATATGATCCGATGAATAAGGTTATTTCTTCTTTAGGACTCCCCTCAATTTTAACTCTAAGATGAAAAAGTTCTTTAAAGGACGGAGATTCAAGCGTTCATTTATACTAAATTTGACATTAGGGTCATGAAAATCGCTTGAATAATTATCTCGTAATACTTGCTTTTAGACAATACTTTATACGATTATGATTCTTATACCCTCCGACTTTCTAATTCTTGCAAAATTACACAAAGTTTTTATCTTCGGCTTTGTCTTCCTTCTTCCAAGACGATATATTACATTATTGGTCCCGGTGATAGGCCTACCACAATGACTTCACTTGTTAATTTGGATCATGATTATGAGAAACTTATTTGTACACTATATTCGTATCTGTTATGATGGTTTCGAAAGTCAATTAATTACGAAAATATTTTCCTTTTAGATACATGAAAGTAAGTTATTATCAGAGAATTATATTTTTTAAAATTCGTTTCGACAACAAAAAAAGATCAGTCTAGCACAGGCGATTTAAAATAGAAAAAAGTAATTTGGTTGAGAATAAATTATTTCAAGATTAATAATTTTGAAATTAGCTATGTTCACATAACTTATTTCATCACTATATTATAAATGATTGAAATAAATTATTTCAAACTTGATAATCAAACAAGACATCAAAATTTTATCCAGGCTATTTATTTTTATCTTTCGCACAAATCGACCCTAAGTATTCTATATTTCCTGTATCCCTAATTATTTCTCCGCTTTTGAATTAACACACTTATTAAGAAAACAATTATTAACATAGTAAATTTATTATTTTATATATTATTAATTATGAAGTAGATTGAATAAAAAAATATAAATTTTTAAAAAATTCTACTTTGAATTCAAAAGTTCTAAATTGAGAATATTATAGTTAACAAAAACTTATATTGTTCCTTCCAATCGTTTTGTTAACACTGCGAAAATAATTTAAATACACTTAAAAGACAACAAAATATGATAATAATCAAATTACTATTAGCAAAGTTAAGTAAAGTACCGCATTCCAACAGTCATTAATATCAGAATAAATTTTATGATCTATAAATCATGATAAAGTTTAAATCGTAAAATTTTTCCATGATTGACTATTAAATTATAATCTATAAATTACGAAAACAATTTTATGCAAGCTGAGTATATTTGTTCCGTTTGGGTAAAAGCTGAGCTGTAATTTCACAGTACCGTCGAGTCTACGTCTGTCTGCTATACTACGCTGTCGTGATATGGAGGTTGGAGCGTAGAATTTGAATTTATCTACACTCAGTTCCTACGCGCTAAACAAAATGTGTATCACACGCTCTCTTATTATGGATCATACTCCACATGTTAGTTCAGCACAGCGAGTATAGTTGTATTTGGTACTCGAGAGAGTTGAGTAAATAAAAGTAACCTCGGGTAAGTTACCGACACGTGAATGTTAAAGTGCCGGCAATGATTTACCGGACAAGGATAGTCGATTATAGGTCAACCCCCAATGCGGCTTTTGTCCACAATCTCAAATATTATTGACACAAAATAATTAATTAACAGTGTTAGATAAATACTTCTCCGTCGCCTTGCCCCTCCATTTTGGTATTGTATGCTTATTCGTATTTATCATCATCTCCATGTTTTGTAAAACGTTATCTTAATTAATTTTAAAATGCAAATTAAAGTGATATTTTTAAATTAAAAATTAATAAAACACTCATTATAAACTTATACTTTTTACATATTTAATTTAACTAAATAAATATATAAATTATATTACGTTACAATTTTTATCAACGTAACTTAAAACCATAAAATTAGACAAAAATACAGGTAAAGAAGGGAGTACTATATAAGTTTAAAAACAATTATAAAGCACCCATTGTGGGTCCCTATAATTATTATTAGAGTACCCACCCATACTTCTTTGAAAAGGTTCGTTTCACCTATTATTATCGACATTTAAATTAGTAGTGGGGTTGGTAATACCACTTATACTACCGGTGATAAGGCACATTCTACTCTCCTATTTTAATTCTTTAATGGAGACCTTTCAACCAAGTTTCACCTAAAAATAGGAAAATAACTTCAATCACAATTATAAGTTTTATATTCTCTAATTTTCCCTTCTTTTTTTAAATATACATAATTTCCATTTTTTAAATTTAGTAGAATGTATAGATACATAACATTCTCTCTCCTATAAACACAATCCCCAATTAATGCCTATTTCTACTCCCACATTAAAACCACTCAAGTTTCTAAAATAGTTTTGGATTGTGAATTATTCAATTTTAATTAATTTTATCTTAATAACATTCCCAATTTGAAATTTGACACATTTGAACTTCAAACATTGCCAAAATTCTCTCCCGTTCTTATTGTTCTTCTTACTCACCACACGTCTTCATTTCTTTTTACTCCATCATCGTCCCCTTTCTTCTTCCTACACCCACACATCTTGGTATTGGTTGCCTATTGCCTAACCACCATGGATTTTTGTCATTATAAGATGCTTCGGTCTTGCCTGATCCATACGAGTCATATGGGCCAGACTAACATCTTCGGGGGATCATTGTGAGGATGCTTGACGTTCGGTACACCCAAACAACAGTCCAATAGTGTTTGACAGCCAAACCAGATTTTATCGGCAACAAGGGGAACGTGCATCAATGATCCCATCCATTTGAAGTTCAACACCCTAAGCCTCCTCATCAAAAAAATATTGAAACTTATTATCATGTATTCAGACAAAGGTTTAATACTGTAAGTAAAGGGAATTATAATGTTTTAGCCTCTGATTTGATGAATGTTGCAATAAAGCTATTCCTGCCCTGTACTCCTATGATTCATATGTATAAAGGGTTTTTGAATTGTTTACTCAGTTTATCAGTTGATTAATTTCATAACCTGGGGGCCATCAAGTCCGTGCTTGCTGATAACATTTCTGAAATCAAGTTCTGTGTATAGTGTTTAGACGATGCCCATTGAAATGAAGTGTTTGATGATACATTTTGAATTCTATGTGCTGCTGCCTGATACCATTTTGAATCACTCAAGGGTGGGGGATACGTGTTTGCAGATGAGCATTGACTACATCTTGAATCCATCAAGTGTGATTGACTGATACACTTGGGATTCATCCGGTGTGCCTATAGTGTTTTAGACGATGCATTGATACCTGAACTTTGTTGTCGTATCGCACGTTTAACAAGATTGTTCATCCAAAAAGGATTCAAAAATTAGAATGATATAACTACATTGGATCCTTTTAACAATTTGAACCCATTAATATTACACAATTACGTGAGGATCTTAATGCTCCCTCCGCATTAATGATTTGTTACCAGTAAATTAAGGCAATTTAGTTAACACAAGTTTAAATGTACCTTTTCTTTCCTTTCTTTGTTTTTAACAGTTTTTGTAAACTACCATGTATATTTACCATGCTACTTTAGAGTATAGTATTCACGCGTACAAAAAATTTTAAGAAATTTTAGTAAATACAAAATTTATCGAGACAGAGTGGACATTAGTGAATTACTTATGCCGGATTCCTTAAATTTTCTACCAAAAAAATCTAGAATAGATTACAATTTTTTTATGAAAGAATGTCAATTGACATCAATTAAGAATATGTGGCTTTGTTACTGATCAGTGTCAAAGTGAAAAATGCTTAGAATTATAGATGTATAAAAAAAAGCAATTGATTAACATTAAATAACAAATGAAAAAGCTATAATTTTGAAGTCAGAGGAAACAGATCAATAGATTTCCAAATTTGTTATTGTAATTTATTCAAGTCTTTTTTTTATACAATAATTGTCTATATAGTGTTACCATTATTACAACACAACTCACACAAGGTTGAGGGACATAAAACTACTGTGAACACATTAATTTAGACTATGGGTCCCCCCTTTAGGTTTTTGACGGTGGGCGTTCTCAAAACTTTAATAAATATCTCAATTTTATGTGATAAACACCACTATAAGTTTTTTTCCTAATAGACAAAAAAAAAAGTCGTACAATACCAACAAAAGCAATGAGGTAATAAAATTTCGCATTTTCCATCCCGTGCATCATAGTTATCCCATGAATTAAACGACCCAAACAAAAAAAAAAAAGACGCCAAATAAGAAGACGAAGACAAAAGGGAAAAAAAAAAGTGAAAAATTGAAAAAGTATTCATTATAACTAGTCAAGTTGCACTCAATAACATCGTATGTCAAATTATTTCTATAATCTAGTACATTAAATATTATCCATTTCATTTATCATAACAGTCGACACTATTATTTTTTTTTAAAATTATTTTGGAAATAAGGATAGTCTTTTTCAAATTAATAAACGTACTAATTTACATTTGATTATTAAATATAAACTTCAAAATATTTTACAAACCATAATAATATTAACTCACTAATAAAACTGCACCGATGGACGACATTAGCCCAGGACTCCATAAACATTAACTATACTGCTAAAAAACGACAATATTTTCAAGCTATTGTAACGGTCCAACTCATTGCCAACATTTTTCTTTGCCTTTAGCTGGACACCTCAGTTAGTTCACAATTGTAAGACAAATGAAAATAATGGGGAAAAAGAAATCACAAGGGAGAGGAAAGGAATTGGTAAATTGGGTCAATTAATATGGACGGCACTGAAATGATTTGAGATTTATCTATCCTAAATAAGAAGGCTTACTTCACCCAAACCTATGCAGAATTAAAAATTAAAGGACATTTATCGTGCATAACCCATGAAATCTTGTTTGAATCCAATCTATACGATTTCTTTTTATTTTACGAAAAAAATGCAAACTAGGGCGAGTGGGACATTTTCTGTGATTGACACAACTAACAGCTTTCATTTGTACCGAGTAATTGTGGTTAGGCAGTAGTCGTTCTAATAATTCGCTTTTTACAAGCCGTCATTAGTCCCCCGTCTTCCAATGATACAAGTGTAACAAAGTTTGGAGGTCGATACTAAAGACGTAAGACATTTTTTGTCATTGATCACTGCAAATCGAAGAAATACATAATGAAGCTTTAACATAATCCAATTAACCTTATTCAGAATGGTGAAGTTATATCTATCATAATTGAACCTTTTTTTGTTTCTCGTTGAATCTAAAAGAATAACCTATATAAAGACTGCCTTTTATAACTTGGCCCTTCGAATTAATTATGTCACCCCTTTTTGACTTTCGGGTGTCGCCACAAGTAGACACTCTCGTACAACATGCTATACAAGCTGAACAAATAGACAACCATGTCCAACCACTTGTTATCCTACGTCGTCACTTTTCGTACCTGACGTGTACTTGCTGCCTATGTAGGACTAGTGGGTTCTACTTCTATGGAAAGTTGGTGTTGAAGTGTCTGTTTGTGCATTGTAAAAGTTGAAGATAAAAGTTAAAATTTGAAGCCAAATTTAGAGCTGTATTATGCCATTCTAAAAAGTCAAGAAAATATTACTTAAAATATGTGTCATTATTCGTTTCAAACGATCCTTAGTAAAGAACTAAAGATAACTGTGGGGGATATGATCATCTTATCTGCTATGTAATGTTTCACTTTTCGTAATAAGAATGATTAGTGATAAAAATAATTTTACTTTGCCTTAATGAAACAGTTTACGGCTACACAAATATCTATCACTTATTCAAAATCATAAATTTCAAAAAAAAAAATATTTTTAAATAACTCATAAAAAAATGAAACAAATGAATATGTATTTCATCATAAACCGTAAGAGCTCGTTGCTAAATTTAGTTACTAGTATTTTCTTTTATTAACGGTTCGACTTGTTATACTAAAAGTAATATAGATATATGTTTGCACAATTTTTCAAGAATATAGTTGTTTGTTAATAGCTTCCACTTATTTAGCAGAAAAGAAAAAGGAATTGACGGACCTTATGAATAATTTTTATTCCTTTCGTTTCTATTTACTGTTCACTTTTGAATTGACAAGTTGTTTGGGTAATACCTCTCACTCTATTTAGCCAGAAAGAAAAAGGAATCAAGGGACCTAAGAATAACTTTTTTAATCTTTCGTTCTATTACTGTCCCTCACTTTGGATTTCGAAGTGACACAACTTTAATAATTAATATATATTACATCAGTGAGTTAATTTCTACTCCATCAATTATGAAGTCGGATGTATTTACATTTCATAAGTTCTAATTTTTCAAAAGTATTTAATTGAAGGTATAATAGAATTTATTTTTCTTTTTTAATTTATCAAAATATACAACTAATATAAATGGAAAAATGAGCAGAGACGAAGAAAGTATTAGTATTTTATTCTGAAATAACAAATTGTAATGTTATTATCACACCTTATGGAATACATAACTATTTCATTATTTCCTTTGTCCCTATTTAGTTGTCCACTTTAGAAGTTACACACATATTAAGACACCAATGATTATTATAGGTTAATTACAGTTTTACCTTTAACTTAAAAGATTATGCAAACTTTCCAAGTAAATAAATGTTATTTTCTGATTCAAACGTATGAATCACAACTTAGTACGTTACTAAAATTGTTTATAGAATCAAATAAGGGCATATTAGGAAACAAAACCCAGGTTATCCACTTTCTTGACATTTGATGAAAAAGAAAGTGAAATAGGACAGCATAAAAAAACAAAGGATCAACATAACATAGGGACAGATGGCTATTAGTATTTAGTGATAATTACTAGTTCTAATTATAATCTTATTGCAAGACTAATAATTGTCAAGAAAATAACCAACACAAAAAGTTTAACAAAAAAGTATAAATACATTGTATAATTGGAAATACTATTATCACTATACATATTGTTATATTTTAGGGTCATACATACCCCTCTCGTCATATTTTGATATATATATACTTTTAATTTTAACATAATGACACATGTCAGTTTAAAAATTAAATAATCTATCCCCAATTTTAATTACCCAATTACTTCAAAATTGGGATGTATTATTTGATTTTTACGCTGACATATGTCATTCTGTTAAAATTAAAGGTATATATGTACCAAAATATGACGGGAAGACATATATATGACCTTAAAATATAACAAAAGATGTATAAAAACTATTTCTAATAGTACAGAAATATATTTGATCCTTTCCACAAACAAAAATTTTATGCCAAACTAGTCGTTGAGACTTTATTAGAAGGTTTCTGACAACAACAAATCATAGCCCTTTAACTATGACCAAAATTTAAACCTAATCCTTTCCTACAGTATCAATTCTAAAAAAAACAATATCCTTTTTAACTATATCAAATAATTAAACTACACCCCTTTTAAAGTATCATTATAGCAGAAAAATCATTTCTTTAAATATTTATAGCTTCCCCCATGAACAACTTATACTTTTGGTACATATTGTGAAAAAGACTGAGGGATCTTACGAAAGACCCTATGAATAGTTCAACGCTGACCCTCATCAACAAAAAGTTTATTCTGCCTATAATTCATATTGCTACATAGGAAGTCTCTTGGAAAAGATAAAAAATCGTCTTAGACATTCGTTGCCCGTAGGAACACTAAAAATGATGGACAAGAACGTGCGCCACCGCAAACTAATCTTGCCTTTTCGTAAAAGAAAAGAAATTCGCAGATGAATTATTTCAACCAAAGACACCAATCATCCGATTTAGTCAATTTCATATTCGAAGTGATTTCTCAGTTGACCAAAATATTGATTATTGTCTCGTATTTGAGTTTCATTTACATTATAAAAGCGTGAAGTCTTGCAACAAAGTGGCTTCTAGCATTTTCAATTGAGAAACAAATAAAATATTTTAAACTAAAATATTTTTAATTAAAACCTACATGAAAAAAATTAAATAAAACGGGTCAAATTAAACGTTTTGTGCATTACTTTTTTAAACTAATTATAACAGAGCAAGCTAGTATTCCCGGCCAATATATAAGAATATTAATTAGGAAGGGAGGTTTCTTTAATTTTGGTGCGATTATCGAGTAGTTTTTAAGATATCAAGACAGAAGAATGTTAAAATGCGCCTCACTGTTAAAATACTTTAATAATATTTTATGATAAGAATGATACTTTAAGAAAGTAGTTTAAGTTTGTCCTATAGTTAAAAATATTTTCTGCTAAAAATAATACTTTAAGGATTAAAGGATGTAGTTTAAATTTGAAGAATAGTTATCGATCAAAAACTCGTTTCGTTTCTTAGCATACCAACTACCATATAGTAGTTGCTATTAGTCCTGCCATCCCAAGCAATAAACATCTAAAAAGTAAAAACCCATTATTGTCAAAAGGCAAGAAAAATTAAAGCAAACTCATATAATTCACCTTTTATCTTAGAAGAAAACAATTAAAATATTCATAATTAAGTCATAAACAACCAACTAACAACTACTACATTTTTTCCATAGTCTCTTTTGATATAAGAATCAAATTCCAATTAGATAAAATTAGAATCCCAGCATGTGCAAGCCACCAAAAGCACAAAAACAAAATATCAAAGCAGAGAATGGGACACACACTGATAGCAATTTTTACCTATTCTTCCAAACAAACAAAACAAAAAAAAAAACATGAAAATGAACTTCTGTCCATTCAGTGGCCCCAAACAATGTTAATGTAATTGAGAAAATCAAGTCATTTAAATAACATAATACAATTATATTAGAAAATTATATCTTTTACACTAACCAATCACCTCTTCTTGTTCTTTTCCTTGCTACTGGAAAAGATAGAGCTGAAACCGAACAAATTTGCTGGAGGAACATTTAATACTGGGCTGATTTTTATCCCATTGATGTAACCTGGAGCTTTTCTCAATGGAGGTTTTGGATATGCGTCTGAGGACAGAAAAGAAACAGAGGATAGGATATGGAAAACTGATGTTGTGTTTTCATGTTGTCTGATTGAACCAGTTGAATTACTTCGCGATAGAATCGGTAAAGGACATAAAGTTCTTACGTAACTACTAGTACTGTTACTACGCTTGAATCTCCAAAATGACTTTGAGCTCTGTTTTTCATCTGTTTGGTTTTTGACGCTTGCGTTGTAAGCGTTATGACTGGGTATGACCAATTTATGACTTTTTATCGGCGTGTTTTGATCTGAATTTTTGTTTGGTGGAAGAGATGGAGGGATATTTTTTCTTTTTATTTCAATAGGGAGAATTTTTCCATCACAGAAAAGCTCATCAGCTGAAGTAGATTGAAGATCAAAGGTTTGATGAAATACACAAAAATCAAAATCAATACTAGAGGAGGATGAATTAGTTGATGGAATTTGAACAGAATCTGTTTGTGAAATGTCGTGAGAGAAAGAAAAACGAGGACTAGAATCATCTGAACATAGTTCAATCGCCATTGTAAGAAAAATATGTATGAATTTGAAAGCATAGGTTATGGAAAAGATGAATTTAAACAAATGGGGTGGTAAAGGAAGGGGCCTAGGGTTAGCAAAGTTTGAAAAGTCCAAATCTAACTACTACACTAATGAAAATTGCAACCGTCAAACTGACCCCATGCATTGAAAAAAACAAGTTTGATTAATTTAATCTAGTGTATTTACTAGGGAAAAGTGGAGTGGAGCATTCAATTTTGCTACACAAAAAGCTTATTGTTCTTTTATTTCATGTGTTATAAAATCAAGCTCATAAAAATATAATCATCATAAAAATATAATCATAAAGAGAAGTAGACAAGAGAACTAGATAGAAGAAAAGGAATTTTCTTTTTATTCAGTTGTATATGAGTCTCATATGTATATCATACAATAGTGAATGAACAATTCTATTTATAGAGTGAGAAAAATCACTCCAAAAATTACCATATTAATTGAATTATGCGGACAACTTTAGAGACCGTAGATGACTTAAGCCTAATTTAATCTTAGTGTATTTACTAGGGAAAAGTGGAGTGGAGCATTCAATTTTGCTACACAAAAAGCTTATTGTTCTTTTATTTCACTTTCATATTTATCTTTTTACGAAAGTTTAATTTTATTTAGATTTATATTGCATAAACAGAGATATAAATTAGTCAAAATATTGATATTTCTTCAAAAACTTGTATATATAAAATATTAATTAAACGAAATGTAACATAGTTCAATGGTCTTGACCCTTAGTGTATACTAGAAAATGCAACATCCAGAATTAATCTCGAGACACACAAATTGCAAAGAAGACACCAACTCAGTTATTTGTTATAATGTGCACGTTTAATTATATGAACCTTATTTAGGAATATAAATGTACGTACATAGGGCATATTTGGGGTTAAGCTTCTCTAACAAAGATTTTTATATGCATGAAATTTACAATCAAGATCTCTCATCAAGAAAGGAATTGATTTATCCAAATACTCTACGACAAAAAAAATATTATTTTTAATTAATTCGTGTTTTTAATTATTCAAATTTAGAATAATCTTAATGAATATCGTAATTCTATCGCTGTGTTTAGGGAATGTGTAGAGAAAAAAAGGTGAAGAAATGAGGAGGCACCGAAAGGCAAACGAAGATGGATTCTTGGAGACTTCATAGTGAAATCAATTTGAATTATGTCATCACTATAATTTATTTATTCATAAAAGGAGGATCATTTTACTTGTTTTTTTTTTCTCTCTCTGCTTATTTTTGGCGGAAAAAATCACGTGATAATATAAAAAAATATCAATATTTAAATTCTTGTCTAATTTTATTCAAATCAATTAAGTGGGTTGGTCATATTTTAATTTTATTATCAATTCTGGCAATGGTAAATAGACTATTAATGAGTCATAATCATTTATATTCATGAACCATTAACTATTCTTTATTATTCATTGACATTTAGTACTTTTTATTGTCTATTATTCATTAGCCATCAATTTATAGCCTTGAATATGACTTTTACTTCTATAATTTTATGTTTGATACATTTTCAAACTACCATCAAAGGTCCAATTCTTATTGTCATTAGCTGCTTTATTAATGTTAAAGTCTCCAGCCATTTTCTCGTGAACATTACGCAAATTTTTACTTCCTATAAGTTCTTACTTTTTCATATGTCGACAGGACATGAGAATTACATCAGCTCATGCATGAGTTTATCGAAATAATTTCTGGTCTCTCACTTCCTTCTATTCAACATAGGACAACTTCTTTAAACCAAAAGGGCTCGAAAAGGTTCAATTAAACAACTTGTAAATTTTTTTGAACTCGTAAGTTTTTGCATATAATTTTTCAATTAAGGGTATGCTTCCGCCCCTTTATCGTACGATTGGATGTATTTACTTTCATGAATCCTCCCAATCAAAAGTTTCTACATTTGCTCATGTAATGTCATTTTTCTTTTAATTAGCATCCTGATGTGCTCTTTTAATTTGGAGAAACTATATATGAAACATGGCATGAAGTACTATTATACAAAAAACAATGACACATGACACATGAAGTATTAAAATCCAAAGCTATGAGATCAGACATGACATGATTCTCCAAAAAATTGATTCACGCTATCTCAACATACAACCACATGAGTACTTATTAGCATATCAATGAATAGCCACTAGGCCTAAAATTAGCTTCGCCTAAGTCTAGAGGATTCTATGAATCTATTTGAATTGACTTATTTTAGTTTTTTTTGAGCTAATAAAATTTGTTGCAATTAGTATTTGGATTTTGTATATCAAAAGCCAACTTATTTGGATCAATTTTGAAATATCGCATTAAATTTTTACTCTGTAAGTTATTACAATTCGTAATAATTTTATGATCAGCTATTCTTCCAAATTTATGACAAGCCAAAGTTGCTCATCGATTTGAAACTAGTTAGAATTCGTGACCAAATTATGATGATCTGATATGATTTATGAAGCATGTTTTGACCATTAATTTGAAATTAAAACGAATCATTTAAATTTTGCCACCAAACACAGAAAAGAAATATATTTTCTGCGGAACTTCTTAAAAACGAAGCCGAAATTATATAATGGTACTAAAGATTATTTATTATTGGATAAAATTTATCTGTATCGAATGTTTATATCAATCCAATATATGTACATGTCAAATCTTTAAATTTACAGTTTGCTCAATCTTAATTAATTAATATATGTTTACTTTATTAAATTATATAATAATAGATTTTAATGTAAATATCGTGTGAATAAGTTTTTTCCTTTGTTGAATATTTTAAGAATTAATAAAATTTTCAATTGAACTGAAACGAAAAAAAGAGAGAGGATTGTCAGCTGGAGGAAACTGTTGGACTAAAGTGGGCCAAGTGGATAAAGAAATAAAGGCGGGAAAAACGGAATGTTGATTCAAGTTCCTCTTGTTACTGCCTCAACAATGTAATCCGAAAAATAGCAACAAAATTCCGCCGGTAGAATCAACGACGAAGAGTCACCGGCCGGCCAGTTGGAGGAGCTCCATCGACAAACTCTAGCCGCCTCCTTCTGGCTTCCACTATCTCTCTAATTGTTAAAGCGTTGCGTGCAATGCACAAAAGCTGACCAATTTCAACAAAAACCTTTTCGTAGAATCACGCCTGCGAATCGGAATTGGGAGATTGGAAATTCAATTTGATTGTGTTGGATTATAATTTAAAGAAAAAATGAAGGCGAATTGGGAGGTGAAGGATTGTTGTAACCACGACCAAGTCATCTTCCTTGTTACCATTGCTGTCTACACCGTCTTCATTTTTATCGTAACTTTCTCTCTCTAATTCTCTTCCATGTATTTATCTAATGCTTTACTATCCTGGAAAATGTCACCTCCATTAGAAGATCCAATAATTTTTTCCCTCTCAGTTGTTCAAATTGGTTTCTATGGCTTTTTTTTTATAACTTCAATAACAACTAGGTCACATACCTGGGTGCTTGACGATCCAATAATTGACAAAGCATAAAGTAGCTCATCTATTATCATAAATTAGGTCATAGTGTTATTAATGACGCCTATAGCTTGGTTTTCATGGATTTCTTTAGCAATAATCTCAATGGGCTGACATAATTAAGGTTCAAGAGGAAATGTTGTTCATTAGGCAGCTCCAAATGTTGCAATCGAAACTGAGTACTTCTAAATATTAGATCCACCTGCTTTTGATTCAAAGTCAGTGTGAAATTGGATGATTTAGATAGTTCCTATGGGAATTGATTAAAAAAGCTGATTCATAACGTGCTGCTTTACCTCCATGTGTTTAAGCTTTTAAGTAATACACATAATTTGGTTGACACATGCTCCATTTCATCTGTGTGTATATGACATTTGATATGATAAGAATATTTTGAGTTGATAATTTTCAGTAGAGAAAAAAACTTGAAGTGTCTATATGTTTATACGTATCAGCTTGTCTTTTCGACTCATTGATGGTCTTCGTAAGAGTAAATAGAATGCCAAATTTGCATATATTCACAAATGCAATACCATGTAATTTGCAAATAATCTAGCCAGATTTCTTTGCATATAGCAACTTATCAAAAGTTCTACGAGTAGAAATTAACCAATTCTTGTTTTAGTTTTTGTCTGAAATATTTCTTGTTGTTTCTTCCTTGACGGTTTTTCACACTCAGTTTGCTTTTTTCTTTTAACAATTGAAACAGTTATGGAGAACATTTATTATAACACCTTTCAAGCTCATTACTGTGTTTCTTCATGAAGTAAGCCATGCAATTGCTTGTAAGCTCACATGTGGAGAGGTAATCTCTCCTCTTCAATTCTATAAGATGTAAATGATTTAGGAATTTCATCAAAATCATCTGTACGTTTATACCAATCCAATTCCATTACTATATAAACCAAAAGTGTGATGTAAAAAAGTGAATTGCCTTAAACCCTGGTATTATGTGGCTTGTGGTGAATGATAAGACATGGTTTGGGTGCTGCTTCATGCTAGATTATCGTGTGCAGAATTGGTTTCCCAGATCAATACAAGTTGATAATGTCATAATTAATTTACATATTAGTTTTTATCTGAACAATTCTTGTTCTGGTTTACTAGTACAGGTGGTGGGCATAAAAGTTCATGCCAATGAGGGGGGAGTGACACAAACTCGTGGTGGTCTTTCGTGGGTGATCTTGCCTGCTGGATGTAACTACCCTTCCTTGAAACAATTTTGAATATACTTAAGCACTTGGCTTCATTTCCTAAAAGACAAAATGAAGTATCTTCTTAAATTCCAAATTGATATGCATTTCAAAGTTAGCTCATCCTCTATAGTTTGCTTTAACTACTTAACTTTTTTCTCTATCTGACTATTGTTGTCGTTTTTTGTTTCCTTTTTTTTTTTGGCCTGAAGATCTGGGTTCGTCTTTTTGGGGAATGGTTCTCATACTCGCATCGACAAATGTTCTCAGTGCAATGATAGCAGCTGGTTGTTTTATTGCCGCTTTGCTTATCGTGCTCTGCCTTGCAAAAAATGTATGAACTAAGACTTGCATTTATATGTTGAACAATGACTGTAGATAAACAGGTTTATAAATTATTGTATCTTAAGTTTTACTTTTTACTTGTGTAGTCTAACCTTGCTTTTCTCTCTTGAACAGTGGACACTTCGCGGACTTTGCATTGGTTTGTACATTCAGGATCCTGATAAGTTTTAGTACTTGATATACAACTGTTATTTTGTCTTCAGTCATTGATTGCAACAGACTGAATTTTCCAGGATTCATCATTTTCATTGGTGGAATTTGGGCTCTGCAAATACAAACAGAAGTTCGTATGCTCCGTTATGTAATTCTCTTCATAGGTATGAACTTTTCTTCGTCCTTTCTCCTTTCTATTTTGCTGTGTTGCTTATAAGGGGATTCTCATTTACTGCAGGTGTTATGAACAGCTTGTTTTCTGTATATGGTATGAAGTATCCTTTCTATTTGTGAAATAAGAATCCTCCGTCGAAGATGTGACATGGCCTAACAAACATGACAATGCAGATATCTATGATGACTTGATATCTCGAAGAGTGAACACAAGTGATGCTGAGAAATTTGCTGAACTTTGTCCGTGCTGTTGTGCTGGTCCTTTTTGGGGAGTCCTCTGGTTAGTCATAGTTTTTAAGAAGAGCTGATTCTTCTCATTATCTTGTGGTTATATGTTATTCACTTACTGTGAACAATTTTATAGGGGAATGATATCTTTTGCATTTCTTTTTGGAGCTATGTATCTTGGACTTGCCCTTTTATCTTGAGGTATTTTCGTAGCTATTACTTCTAGTTTTGTTAACTTGTAATGTTTTAGTGATCAATTTTATTTTTTCTTAAAGAAGGGAAAAAGAAGTTATGCCAGCCAACTGTTAATACAGAAAAATGGAAGATATTATGAGAAAGCTTGATTTGTTCTTAGGTTCTCAGTGACTTATAATTGTTTTATATTCTTCTTGTGGACCAAAGGGGCTAGACTTACATGCATTATGAAGCTTTTAGCTTTGAGGTTTCCTCTGTATCTGGTTCTTTTCACCTGTTTAGGTCTTTTCAGATGGTTTAACGTCCTTACAATATGGCAGAGCAGAGTTCCTATCCTCTGTTTAGTATTTCATCAAACATATTAGATGCTACATTCATTTGTCCCGGTATGCACTCCTGTCCTCAACCCAGTGAGCACATTCTTTTTATCCCCTATTAGATGGGGTTAGTGTATTTGTATAGCAAAATCAAATACTGTACCATGGTTTCCTGTTCAGCTGATTCCTGTGCCAGAACCTTTCCAGACATTTGTAAGTCGTGGTTCAATTAGACAACATGTTGCTTCAAAGATTGGAGTTGTTAAGAGTAGTAAATTCAAGAAAAAGAGCTTTTGTGTGAGACATTCTTCAACAAGTTATGCAGAGATATCCTCTATTGCTGAATAGATCGCTCACTCTGCATAGATTAGGCATGCATGCATTCCAGCCCCTTTTAGTTGAAGGGACGCTCTTTGTTTACATCCTTTAGTTTGTAAATTGTTGAGTTGTTTGATGCCTCAACATGATGTGTTACCCCTTGTATTTGGTTTTCCAACTTTCAAAAGTGTCTGGCTTTTGGAAAACAGGGAGTTATTGAAATATCGCCCGGATAATCCTTTGAAATACGACCTGCAAATCCTCCCCAAGTTCTGATAATTTCTCGTTTTAGCGTTCTAATTAACCATAATTTGAGGGTTTATATAACAGGTTGGCTAATCAAAGGAATGAAACTATGCTCCAGCACTGGACATTAGATACAAAGAGACTGGCAACTGGGACAGATCCAAGCTTCAGATAACATATGTAACAAACTAATGTATGGTCAATTCATACAAGTTACAAAGGTGTTAGACAATCTTATATATGAGCAAAATTATCCCGTAGTAATCCCACCAGAAAGCCACCAAATAAACTTACCACCTTACAACTGGTTTGATTCTCTACTACAACCCCCTTGTACCCTTAATAAGTGTAGTCAAAGGCTACAGCCATGACACAGTGCACACTACAACTTAAAGATAAGTTGCACTTAAATACTCGCAGGGATCAATCAAACCTACTATGTGGCTGGCAATGCCAGTCACCCTATAAACTTAAGAGAGGTCAAGAATATTCCATTTCACCGATTTGTATAAGTAGACTGCCTGCAAAACATTTCGGACATGGATTTGGTGATGGCAGCCTGACTTTTGACATAATTTAGATTGTAAGGTGGTCACAAAAAGCCTTCATCTAAAAAATCTGGTATCATGATGCTTGAAAGTGATTATACACACAATCATATGTCCAAATCATCATCAGGGTCCTCATCTGAATCTGGCATCTCATCATCTGAATCGCGAAAATATATTATCTCACCCCTCCCAGAATCCTCTGTTGTTTGCGGTTTCTCAACTGAAGCTTGTTTCTCCTCATTTTCGCTCTTGTTTAGTGATTTACGACCATCATAGATTTGAATGGGTTTACCAGTTCCTGAGAGAGGCAAAACAACAACTTTTACTTCTGAACTGAGTTTTCACTTTATCTGCACAGCAGAGGAACAAATCTGTCATAACAAACTAAACTCAAGGTCCATGCATACCTTGATGTTCAAATGGGAGTACAACTTTTGCTCGGTCTAATCTTTCCTTCTCTGACAAATCTAAATTGAATTGCACCTGTCACAAAAAATATTTTGGCATTAATGTATCTAACTTCCAATTTCTCCCAAAAAATCCGTGCATATATCATAATTGGAGCCCACCGTAGGTACACTTGCACCATCGAAAAAAAAGGGTGAGAAACTAGTACAGTACTTACTATATTAGGTTTGAACTGCAAAATAACTCACCTTGGGAACAAGACTTTGTGCAGTGATTCCATCTTCAGATGAAACTTCAGTAATTTTGATGCCTGATCCCTCAACATAAAGTTCTTCCCTCTAAAAAATAGATTTTTAACAGTGTAAGATGAAGTGTTCATGCTATCTTATGAGGGGAACAGATAAGGAGGTTACCATCACTCTGACACGTCCATTTCTGCGTTTAAAGCGTACATGAAATTTTCCTCTCTTAAAGGACTGTTCCACCATTGGGAGGTCCTCTGAGATGTTTCTCTGTCCATTTGTTCTTTGAACTATTGGTTCCACATCCGCATGCATAGTGGACAAATATTCAAGAGTGGCAGCCACCTTGGCCTCATGAAGGTCCACATGCAACAAGCAAAATATGCATGAGACCTGGTCTGCGAGCAAGATAAATTTGTTTAGGCAACTCCTTGCAGTCCATACAAGAACATGCCAAGAGTATTTTGGTTCTGTTTGCCAGCATAAACCAAGCTTATGGACTTATTTTTATCAACGTTCTCAATGGATTATACCATTGTGTTTATGCCAGGCAGACAGAAATAATGGAGTAAACATATCCAGAAAAATATATATCCAGGCAAAGTAGGCAGCGACAAGAACAAATTACAATTTACTACAGATAGCAGGGGTACGAGGTAGAAATCAGAACAAAGTTGTAAAGGCAGCATGAAATCTCCTAAAACTAACCACAAGAAGGAAACTTCACACATCTAGCAAAAGGAAAATTTTGATGCCCAAATCTGGGAAATGCAGATATCATGATTTCTCCAGCAGGAATATCCAGTTGTTTAGGTTAACATATAATTGTGGCGAAGTGTTTATAACAGATGGAAGCCAACAGCAAATCTTGATTTCACAGTTAGCTGGCATAACATTTGCACCACAAAATTTTCATTACTAAGCTACATGGCCAAAAATAACTGTGCCTACCATGACTGCGAAGATGACTTAAGATTCTTGCAACAGAAGGTAGAGATGAATGTCTCAAGATCTCACTAACCTGGAAAAAGAATTAGAAAGTTAAGATGATGGTATTCAGAGAAATGGAGAAATCACAAATAGGGAGACATTTGCTGTTTAGAAATGCAGTAACATGCAAATGTTCAAACTGAAATCAATGGATTTCTTAGTATTAAAAAATTATGCATGTCTCTAGATATTACTGGAAATTCAGTTATTTCTCTTTCAACAACTGAAGCAAAAAGTAATTCGCTTCTTTAGTTTATCATCATAGCCTTCAAATTTTTCGTGCCTTAGTATCTCCTTGTAATGATAAAACATTTAAATAGTTGATTCACTGCAAAGCAGTAGCTTCTTAAAGAGATTAATCTTAAGAGTTAATACTTAAGTACTACTTTAGGTGGTCGTTTTGCTTTCTTTTCTTTTTTTAATTAAAATTTTACCTTTTGGTGACAGGAAAACTTTGCATTAGAATTTGGAATGATACATCAGAATTCGGAACATCATTTTACCTCAAAAAGGAGGATATTTCTAGTTAAGGAATAAGAAAGATTTACGCAATAAATACATTGTCAACTAGCATCTCAAAAATGTACTGGTACTTTAAAATTATCAACTAAGATATACAACCTCCGCTCAACCTTTCTCAAGAAAAAACTCCTATCATTTTGGAACTTATAAACTGATTGAATGCCACAGAGCTAGCGACATTATTTTGAATGAAATACAGCATAAACCAGAAATGAGAAGTCCTACAGACAAATTATGCTTCACCTCCTATTCGGTGAACAAGTAAATAACTTAAAAGAAGTGAGACATCTAACTGAAAGCCATGCTACAATGAGATATAAATGCCTTAATCAACACACTTTCTATTTCTAAAGCATCCTTTTCTGCACAAACTCATCTAATATCTTGATCTAGTCGGGTAAAACAGTTCTTATCAGTAAGAGAAGTGTTCAGAGTTTGTTTAAAAGGTTATGCAACTATTTAGGAACCATATCTTATTTGCTTCCCATAAGTTGACAGTGAAATCAAGAATGATACAACTAGAATTCTATATTACTAGAGAATTTGACTAAGCAACTGCTTTCGACTGCATAGGCTGAAGATTTTCCCAGTCAACTAGACGAGGCAATTATTTATCTTTTCCATAATTTGAAACATTGTGTATCGGGAACTCGGAATTATTAAACCTGAAAAATTCAGTGGCTACATTGAGATTTGAGCATCAGTCTCAATAAAACGAAACATGGGGATAAGTTGATGGAGATGATAAACTGCCAAGATGGTATAGCCACTATGCAAACCTAGGAATTGTGGGTTCTAGTAATAAAACAATAGCTCTGGTTCAATACTGTAGGTAAAGTAAGAAACTAGAGAAGTTTCCTCGCGTATAAGTGCCCAATATTGTGTGCATTCACAAAGGGACAGGAGAACTTTCATGGCTTGTAACTGGAAAGCAAGGTAGAAGAACTAATCTAAGAAAAATCTAGGAAATTTCCTTAATAAATGTGCGCACATTTCTGTAGCATACTGACAAAATAGAAGGTGCACCAGAACTTTAAGGCTGCTGATTGTCATGTTTGATTGTTTTTTATGTGATTGATGTTTCAATCGCTAGAGAAATGGATAGAGTAATTTTTCATCCTTTGAAGAAGTTGATGACCAAAAGGTGCAAGTTTTTACCTAGATCCGGCTTCCTATTTAGCGGTAATAAGAGAAGAGAACCTTTTATGTGAATGCTGGACAAAAATTCCAACAGGCCTTCTGAGAAGTTTCCTTCAACAAAAACTAACTAGGACAAACTACTTTTGGTTGCTCGCTATCTGGGATAACTACACAGCTTTGCAACAAATTACGGTATCTAGAAGTGAAATTCAAACCAAACAATCTGAATCAATGAAAAAATCACTTGACACATTAGCAACATCCATTCTCTGCTTACTGAACCAAAACTAAAATTAACTAGCATTACCGAGTCTATTGCAACTGCAAATCTCCCTTTTCCCTCTTCAACAATTTCTGCAATAATTGCAACAAACAAGATCCATTTGAATTTACCAAAGCACAGCAAAAGTTTATCCTGAACTTTGGGAGTGCCCAAATTAACAAAAATTCTCAAAGCCTTACCTTTTCCAAGTTCAATAATAGAAGACAAAACCTTGTCCAATTCTTTCAAGTTCTTACATAAGGTAGTTTTCAGTAAGGTCTCTTCGTAGGGATTTCTTACAGTTCCCCTCTCCAATAACTTGTTTTTCCATCCAAGAGGATCAGAATAGCAATCTAAAACTCTTAGCCTGATTTGTGAGCAAAAATCAGTACATAAAAAGAATCACATATTTTATCCTCATAATTAACATTTACTCATTAAAAGAAGGAAGATTCTAACCATTTACTCGATGAAGAAACGTCGAAACCTTTATTCTTCAACAGTTCAACATAGAACGATGGAGGCCGTGATAAAGCGACCAGCACAACACCTCTGTACAAATCAACGAATTTATCAAATTATCACATAAAAAAAGTTTGATAACTATTAGCGAATTTCATAAAGAAGCGAACTGACCGAGCTTGTGATTTACCGGCGAGAATGTTGGAAGTAAGTTGCGTAAGAATATGGTTGAAGACGAAGGAACCGAGAGGCGTGTCGATAGTATCCTTTATAGTTAGAGCAGGAGCGTGTTCTCCTTCGAATGCTCCATCACGTAGAGCTCTACAAATTGTTTCGGCCATTGTTGAACACAGAGAAATGCGAATTCCGGAGAGGGAAAAAATGGCGGAGAAAAACCCTCGGTTTGAAGAAACTTGTAATGTTTATTTTGGCCCCTTGGGTTTCGATACGATTCACTTGACACCCAATCCTTTTTCTCTTATTCCTCCAAAACACCAGTTAATTAACACAGCCCTGCTAATTAAAGTTACCTTATCTTTTTAACCGTTAAATAAAAAGAGATTTCATAAGTTTTCAAATTTCTTCTTTGGTCTTATAAGTTATGATGATAGTAGAGAATTCGACTTATAATAATGATTTATTGTATCAAAATATATTGTTATCGTAATGCTCATAAAATTAAATATAATTTAGAGAATAAATAATAGGAAAAATTGTATATAATGACAAATTAATAAATTAAATGAAATGTTATAGCCATACTTTGATTTAATTGTGCAGTGTAACAAATTGTTTGTCTGTCACCTCTCTCCTTCAAACTCTCGTTCGCCACTCTCCCTCTCTTGCTCCATCTCTCACTCGCTCCCTCTCACTTTTATACAAACACAAAAGTATAAAATGTATTTGTGTTTGTATAAAGCGAGAATTTTTTTTTTTATATATATATATATATTATTATTTTCATTCCACTCTCCTTTCTCCCAGATCTCACTCGTCACCCTCGCTTCTATCGCTCATACAAACATAAACAAAATGTATAAATTGTGTTTTATTTGTATAAAGCAAGAAAAAATTGTATATACACATGCAAATACATATATTTTCGTCCTATACACTTATAATTATAGAATATAAATATTCTCATACCCAATTTTCTTTCGTCTTTCTCTCTTTCTCCTTTTATATATATACAAATTATACAATTGATTTGTATACAATTGTTTTCTTTGTACATGTATAGCGAATTATACAATTAATTTCTTTATATATATGTAGTGAACTATACATGTTTATATTTGCTATGAAGCACAATTATACAAACTTTGTTATAGCATACAAATATAAATTTTATATTTAATATATGTGAAAGTTGTTCATAATAATATCTCACTAATTATTGAAATCTTATTATTGTTATGGCCGGTTAGAATAATATTAAGACTAGATAGCCATATAACATGCCTCAAAATCAAATTGAAGTACCAATCACCTTTTATCTTCCATAATTATTACTGTAATAATTTAAATTAGTTATGAGTAATTCTATGAATAAACTTTTCTAACAATTAAGTTTGCATGATGACTGTCTTAATGTTCTTCTTTTTTCTTGACGATGTGATGGATTGTTTAAGGAAAAATAATGTGTTTAGCACAATGATTAGAGGGATGTGAGGTTTAGTTGATTTATGAACTACTTTATGAGACTTTAATTACTTCAAATGTCCCAAAATAAATAATAATATGTTTACCTCTCTAATCTTTCATAACATCACTTCCTCTCTAATACATTAATAATAATTTATAAGAAGCATTGAAAATGATCAAAAATCCCCTCAACATATAGCCAGATTTCCAGCTACACACTTATACTTTACGGGAATCCTCTTACCTTCATAATATTTTAAAAGTAGAATATATAATCCCTTAAAAACTCAACCCAAGATTCATATTAAGTGGTGAAGGACATGTGCCTGCCACGTCATATAGATTTTTTAATGTATAAAAAAGGTCATATACATAAACAGATCTCTAAATTTATTGGTTTTTTTTCCTCAGGTACCATAACTATGCTATTTTTTCAATTGAATCATTGAACCACCCATAATTTGTTTCTTTTAAACACCGCTAGTTGATGTGGAACCAAATTTGTGAGGGTGTTGATAGAGAGAATACATATGTTGTTCCAGAACTTATTAGTTCAATTGATAATGAAAAAATTCAAGAATAATTATGTTTTACTTAAAGTCATTTGAACCCATTAGAAAACAAATGAAACTAACACATAGTTTGTCTTCATTCCTTTAATCAAAATCATTACAATACGAACACAATTGAAGGTACTTACAATAGAAAAGTTTATCAAAATCAACAACAATGTTTAAAAGTAACAAATTATGGGTAGTTCAATGATATAATAGGAAAATGACATAGTTGAAGTACCTGAGGGGAAAAACCCAATAACTTTAGGGATCTGTTTATGAGTTCGACCTATAAATTCATCTAAATTTCTCTCAATTCAACCTTCGAAAATCCCCTCTCTCGCTGCATATTTCGCTACTGCTTGTGAGTGCTTTTTTCGACCTCACACTTTACTCTAAGAGAAAGCTAGTCATGGAGGACAAGGTAATCACTATTCGTACATGCAAATTCATGACCAACAGGCTTCTCCAGGAAACAATTCATTATTGATGTACTTCCTAGACAACAAGGTTGAGAAATATAGGAAATAAATCCCCAATTTACAATGGGAGATTGATTTGATTTTTTTTATAACAAAAAACTTTCGAAAATCCTTATTTTTTTCAATAATCACCAAATTACCCTTTAAAATCTCCATTTCTACACCACTTTCTTCTTTTTCTCTCAATATTAATGAAATTCCACTCAAACTATTATCAATTCATTGCTTCAAAAAGTCGGTCAATTTTGGAAATTAAATTTTTAGATGCAATTAGTTTAGTTTAGTTAGATAAAAATCTATGGAATGAAGATTTTATAAGATTTAGTGATGGATGAGTGAAGTTTACATGGTGGATCATAGGTACCGTCTTTGCTGCTGCCATTTGTTGCTGGTGTTTCTTATTCATTAAAAAGAAAGAAGAAAAGGAGCCTCAAAAGTATAAAAATAAAATAAAAGGAAACATTAAAAGTAGAAAATTAATAATGAAATAAAAAAACACTTATAAAGTAAAAGTTTTATTATTTCTTTTTGCTCCCACTCTCTCAAAAAGTGTGAACTACACATTCTTTGCCACCTCACCACATAGGAAGCAAATAACTTCATTTTAAAAAAATTTAAGAGGGTAATAGGACAATCGTGAAGCATAAGTGTGTAGTTGAGAATTCAGCTATAGGTCAGGAAAATCTTGACCATTTTCTCTAAGAAGTATCATGATTTTTAATAATAGTATAATACAAGTATTTAAAAGAGTAATTTATCTCATTTATTAATGTAAAACAATCAACTACATTTATTTTATTTTATATCAAATATCTATCCATAAAAATACATTCACTACATAATTTATCATTATTTAATTTTCGTATTATAATCTTGATAAGACTAGCTATCCACCAAACAAGCCCTTAAAAAGTTTAGCCTAATATTAGGAACATATGCCATGTTTTCTTCATAAATAATGTGGTTGCTTTAATTTAATGCATTGGTTAATATAGTCCATCAAATTATTATGACATGATTATGAATTTATGATGGAGTGGAAGTGTAAAAGAATGAAAATAGTAGAGAATATTAAGATGTTGTTACCTAATTAATTATTTTTGTACCACAATTAGCACTAGTATATGCGTTAATATGACATGCTTTGTATAGTATTTGACAGTGTACTTTTACACTAAAAAGTCGTTACAGGAAAAACGCATTGCACTAAATTAGTTCGATCATCGTACTTGTAATATTAATTTAACACTTGATGGAATTCTTAAGATTCAAGTTAATTATGCTCGTTTAGAATGATTACTTAAGATTGAAAGAAGAATATGCTGCTATAATAATAATAATAAAATTGTAATCTACGTTAGTTAGATTTTCAGAATTATAGAGTATCAAAAAAAATCTAACATAAAAAACAAAAAGAGAGAAAAATCAAATATAAAAAATTATAATGCTTTTTACGTCGATTAAAAAGGGAAGAAATTTTCGTTCAAATATAGAAATAAACTTATAAGGTAATAACAAATCAAATCTGTAAAATTTTCCTTTCTATTTTAAATTAGGGAAGGTAAAATCGCTATCAAATTTGAATGTGTAAAACCTTAATTTTTGTGCAATAGCTTCAACTACAAAAAAGAAAAAAATTATATTAGGTAAGTCCGATACAACGAATTCAATTTAGCGGTAAATCCCTTATTTTAGTTAACTAAAAAATTTCGAACTTAAACACCTTCAATTAGGACTATTCATAATCAAATCGAAATCGATAAGTCGAACCGATAAAAAGTTATTAATTTGGATTATTAACGGTTTGAAATTATTTTTTAACGGTTAACCGATAGCGTGATAGTATTAAATAATTATATTTATACAATTTTTGTATATAAAATCTTCGACTTAAAGTTTGATTTCCTACTTTTATTTTTTGTTGTCTCAAACACTTGATATTCTACAAAGTAAAAGTATTTGCTTTTGAGCAAGATATAACTTGTGAAATTAAGTACATGGTTTATTTGGTTTGTCACCTTGTTTTTAAGTGATATTCAATATTTTTTTTAGTCAAACTTAAGGATTAAATAGATAATAATCAAAAACCAATAAATCAATAACTGAAAAATCAATATCTTAATAATTCCATAATGATTTAACATCTCTATAAACTAATAACCAACAAATCAACTAATAAACTTTAAATCAAATCAAATCGACTGATAAACGACCCTTTCGGCATAAAAGTCTAAAGCCTAATGCCAATATATTCCAATTAATTATCCAGTTTTGGTACAATTTGTGATATACAATATTATACAGTATAAAAGTGGTAGTCGAAATTAATCCACGTCATAAATTGGTGGATTAATAAAATCGTAGTTCTCAAAATTTAGGCAAGGATAAGTGTGCAGTGGCAGTATACTAGGTTCATCCGTATCTAGCTGACGTTTTCTAATTTCTATATGTCATTTGTCCATGCCAATAATTTGCCAACTATAATTTTCATATCCTTTTCTTAATTTTAGCAAATTTACCTTCTCACATCTCAAGAGGGCACATTATTTCATGTAACATTTGGCATCATCTACCCATTTTGTTTTCTCGTCCACTTTTAATTGTTATATTACCTTTTCTAAAAATTAATTAAATTAATTTTTTAAATAAAGTAAATTATATTAATTGAAATTTTAAACAAAAAATTTAAATATTCAAAATATATATAAATTGTACTAAATTACATTTTTTTTCATATTAATATAATTAAAAAATACATCATAAAATATTAATCAAAATTATTATAATTTAATTTTGAAAAAAGAATCATGATAATTAAAAATAAACGGGGATAGTAATTGATTATTTTTCATTTGCACAAAAAATCATCAATATTGATTAAAAAACCTTAATTTTACAAGTAAATATGAACACTTTAAAAAAATTAATTAAAAGAATAATATAAAAAAATTTTAATTAATACTTTCTTGATCTAATAATGTGATCAACTAATATAAAAATTAATTTTAATATAATGATCAACTAGTATAAAATGAACAGACCACCATATCATTCAAATTTAGAAAGAATATATACTAATTTATTTGCACATGATATTTACTTTAATATATGAGTAAATATAAAATATCCTTCAAGATTACTTTTATTAAAAAAACATGGTGATAAACGCAATTAAATTTTCGCAGTTTGTATTTTGCACAAACTATAATTAACAAAGACTGTAGGAGCCTTTTGGTTTACGTTCTAATGGCATCAAAATTGTGTTATATATGAATAATAAATTATTTTTATAATGTATATTAAATTTATATTATAAATAAATTAAAGTAATTAAATAAAAAATAAAAATATAATACTATTATAAATAATAAATATTTTTTTATTTTACTATATTTATGTATATGAATTGGTATACATGAACTGTCTATTTTAAAATTAATTCTTTTATATATTTATAAAATACGTACCACGTATATTTTGATTTCGTATATTTTGATTTCATCTTATATCTAGAATATTCAATACATAGATTCTAATTGAAATTACTACTATAAAATGACATGTTGCATGAAACAAAAAGTATATTAATTTTATTTAAGTCCCGACAAATCAAAACCAGAAATTAGTACTATAAAATGACATGTTGTATGAATAATAAGTATATATTAAGTTTATTTAATTCCTCACAAATTAAAACCAGAAATTAGTACAAGAAAATGACATGTTCCATGAATAATAAGTATATATTAATTTTATTTATGTCCCCACAAATCAAAACCAAATAATGGATCCCGCAGCTTTCCATAGTTTTTGGACCTTACTATTCCCTTGCTGAAGCAAAATTTTTTACTAAGTGTATCCAAAAATTAATTTGATCACGCGATTATTAGTTTATTTAAGATGTTTGAAATTTATTGAAAGGTCTAAAAATACTAAGCTACAATAATATATTGTGTCAAAAATATTCAAATTATATTATTTAATTATTTTATTTGTATTCATGATATTTTTTCGATGAAGACGCGTCCTTTCATGTGCCTATACACATATAAACATTAAAATTCATATCAGATGTGCTTAATTATATTTAAGACTTTATAAAATATATATTTGATACCAGTTTAAATTCTGATAATTTTATCCTAAACCTTAATTCTTATATAAAGGAAGAACATCTCAAATATTACACAAATTCATCAAATAACCAAGATTATATTAGTGAGGGCAATTTTTTTTATCACCATTAAAATTCATTCCGAATACATATTAAGAAAAAAGGAAAAAGATATGAATCATAATTTTACTATTATTCTCGTAAGAACATAGATATAACTTTATAATAAAAATAAAAATTTAACAAAGTAAGAAAGTATCTTTTGTTAAATTTGAATAAATTCAATTATTTTGAACAAGACTCTATTAAAATGTCAAAGGAAAATACACAAGTACTCGCTTAATATATGCTTGAAATATCAGAGACACTTATACCATATTAAGGTCCTATTATCTCTTAACTTATTTTATAAGTAATATTCTATCCTTTTCTGCTTACATTACATTAGTTTGACAGAAAAAAGGTCAATCAGTATTAAACCCACAAAATAATATTGTTTAGGATGAAAAGAAATAAAAAATTATTAATAAAATAAGTTTAGAAAAATAATAAAACATTAATATAGTATAAGTGAATTTCTGAGATTTTTGACACAATATTTGTGCAATATCTCAAATATTAAAAAAGAATTAAAGGCCGATCCGCACCGACCGTATTGTGGTGAGATCATAGGGACGTTGCGTGACTCTTTTACTGAATTCTAGTCTTTACAGTACAGAAGAGACTCAATTCTACGATAACCGCCTCATCAGTTTTCTCTCTCTCTCCCATCGTCACTTGCTTTGTCCAAATCCCCAACTTCCCCTCCTCCTCACAACACTTTGCCCCTTCAAAAACTAACCCCCAATGGAAACTACAAGCAACATTCAATTCTCTTCAACTTCTTTATTTATTTCTGCATCTTTCTTTTTCTTTTTCTTTCGGGTCTCTCAACAACAATGGAGACGGAGGAAGGTGTTAAGGGGTTAATCAGGTTAATTGGTTCTGTTAAGAATTACGATTGGGGCCGTGCGGCTGAGGAGTCTTGTGTTGGACGTCTGTATAGGCTCAATTCTCGGACGAAATTTGATGAAAAACAGCCATATGCAGAGTTTTGGATGGGAACTCATGACTCTGGACCATCCTACATTCTGGTGGAAGGAGGAGGAAGAATTCAGAATGGATATGCTAATGGCGGAGGAATTAGAGACGAGTCTACTTTGAAAGATTGGATTCAGAAGAACCCTAGTGTACTTGGAGAAACTGTTCTTGCCAAATGGGGTACCAAGCTTCCTTTTCTATTCAAGGTGGTTTCCTCTCTTCATTGCTTTTTATTTGCTCATACTGGGTTGTCGCCAGATTGTGATTTCTCATATTTAGACTGTATAAGCAACAAGGTTCCCTGATCAATTACAAGCTTTCTGTTATAGGTACTCTCAATTGAGAAAGCTTTGTCTATACAAGCTCATCCAGACAAGGATCTGGCAATTCTTTTGCATAAGGAGCAGCCACTCGTTTACAAGGATGATAACCACAAACCTGAGATGGCTTTGGCATTGACCAAGTTCGAGGCCTTGTGTGGCTTCATAAGTCTTGAGGTACTTCATAAGTTGTGCTAGATTTCAAGAAGTTCCAATAGAGTTGAGCAACTTGTTTTACTGGATCTATGTAGTAATTGGCGGTGCAATACAGAGGCTCTAGTGCCAGATCACTTGTCTTGGACTAGCTTCTCATGTTTGAATCTGATTATTTATCAGGCTCCAGCATATTCGGAAAATATTCATCCTAAGATCATGGTGGGGACTCTAAGCTGACTGTAGAGCTGTCTCACTTAATTAAAAACAATGATGGAAATTTTTATTAAATATTGAAAGTTTGTTTTGTTTGCTTTCATTGTTTGATTAATAATTAACTGGACCTTTTGTTTTCAACTATTGGAATAAAGTAATGGATAAAGGTCCTAATTAGCTTCTTTATCCTCCATAAATAAAAGACTAATTAGTGGTTGCTCTAGTTAGAATATGTGTATAATAATTAACATGTATGTGTTTTATTATTCTCTATCTATCATATTTTCTGTATTGCAAATTTTGGTGGGAAAGTCTATAAAGATCCAGAAATTGGGTGTGGACACAATGGAACTTAATACTTCATCATGTAGTTGGTTCTCGTCAAACAAAAAAACTATCTTGTTGGCTTGAGACGATGGAGTGAACTTACAGTTCCACATCTGTTGGACCTAAAATTAAAAATAGGAGGACACTGGATGTGATGATGATATTCTTTTTCTCCAGGAGCTTAAAGTGATTGTTCAGACTGTGCCCGAGATTGTTGAAGTGGTTGGTAATGCGCTTGCAGAGCTAGTATTGGACTTGAGCGAGGATGATGAAGAGGATAAAAGTAAATTAATGCTCAGAAAATTATTTACGGAGATTATGTCAGCTAGCAAGGATGTGATCACGGAAGTACTTGCTAAGCTGATTAGTCGTCTGAACATTAAAAACAAGGTAAAGCATAATCTTTCATGATTAGATGAAAGTTTTTTTTTTTTTGCCATGATTATATGAAAGCTCAAGACTTCCCTTGGAAATTTAATCTCTCTGTGCTTCTGTTTGAAAGTTACTCATTTACGTGGCAGTATCTCTCAATGAATGTGAATTCTTATCCTCTTCATTGTCTTAGTTAATTGTTTGTGTCTTATTACACACCTCTTTACCCATTTTCCAATTTAAAGACACTATTTCAATGTTGCCCCTGAATACATTTGTTTGGGATTATAACAGTGGTGTTTGGGCCAACTTTTGAGCACCTCTCTATTCCAATGGGTACTTGCTGCCACCCATTGGGTAACTTTGGCCGCCGAGTTGTATAGACGGAAAGAAATCATTTAGTATCTAAAGAAGGAAATAACAAGGGATATGGATGTGAATACACTTCGGCTGGACCCACCTATATAACACCAGGCCATCTTCCCCGACTGTCTTGGCTTTCTCTCCTCCCCCTCACACCCATTTTGTTTAAAAATCCATCTTAAGTGATTAAAGAGAGTGAATAAGAACAACATAAAACAAGGTAAACAGAAATGTACATCTTCACTCTTCAGAAAACTAAGGATGATGATATTGAACTGATCTGGGCAGTTTCTTTAAATTTCAATGTTGGTTAATTCTCGGTTAATTATCCTTTATGTTGATTTTTAATGGTTTAAAGTGAAAGCTAAGCTTGGGGTGGCACTATGGATTTTTCCGGTGATGAGTGTGGCACTATTGATTTTTCTGGTGATGAGTGTGGAAATATGAAGATTGAACGTTTATTTTCAGTTATAAAAAAATATGAAGATTGGATTTCGAATTTTGATCTATTTTATCAGGGTTTATCTGGGTGTGCTACATACCAATTTTGGCATAACCTACAATTAGTTGCATTTGTTATTCAAATTCCTCCATGGAGCTACCTCTGGTTTAATTATACCCGGTGGTTTAGTTTTGTTGTATTTCCTGCTTTACTTAAATCTCTGATTTCATAAACAAAAATACAATAACTTTTGTCACATTCAGGAAGCTACATGTTAACTATATTTTCCAGTATTTCTGCTTTAACATGGGAGACATGATTTTCTTTTACAAATGACTTGTTGGAGCTTAACTGCATATTGTGTTGTCTGCTAAAGCATATCTGGAACTGTGCTATTTATATTCATGTTGCTTACTACATCATTTATTATTAAGGAAGTTGCTTATGCTTTGATGTTTTAGGTAAGGGTGCTGACTGACAAGGAACAACTGGTCCTAGGACTTGAGAAGCAGTATCCATCTGATGTTGGTGTTTTAGCAGCATTCTTGTTTAATTACGTGAAGCTCAATCCTGGTGAAGCTTTATATTTAGGGGCAAATGAACCCCATGCATATGTATATGGAGAATGTGTCGAATGTATGGCAACCTCAGATAATGTGGTACGCGCTGGCCTAACTCCCAAGCACCGGGATGTTAGAACTCTCTGTTCAATGCTCACGTATAGACAGGTACTATTAGAGTCGCTATTAAAGGGGTTCTTTTGTTCTCCATGTTTATCAACCGTTGTGGTATAGTGGAGACTGAGTTCATTTGAAGGTGAATAGCCGTCAGATTGAGCACACTATAACGTCCAATATTTACCATAATGGCCTAAATTCATGTTCAAATCACTTGTCTAGTCGGTTGAGGCAAAGAAGTTCCTAAACTAACAACACTTGTGGAAATTGGTTAGCAACAGTTAGGATACCTCCCAGTACACCTTAGGAGGTAATTTTATTGGTTACGGAAGGCAGGTCAGATGTCTGGCAAGACTACCTAACATGCAGGTTACATGGCTTTCCCTATCTTTGATCTATGATCTGAATCAGTGTTTTTCTATTACAGGGTAACCCTGAAATTCTGCACGGTACGGCAATAAATCCATACACAGTGAGATACCTCCCTCCTTTTGATGAATTTGAGGTGGATCGTTGCATTCTTCCCCCATATTCAACTGTTACCTTCCCTTCTGCTCCTGGTCCATCCATGTTTTTGGTCATGGGAGGAGAGGGAACAATGACCACATCAGCAGAAGCGATTGTGGCTGAAGGTGATGTCCTATTTGCACCTGCAAACACCAATATTACCATTGCAACCTCCTCTGGTTTGCACTTGTATAGAGCAGGTGTAAACAGCAGATTTTTTGAGGAATGATAGTTGTAGGCTTGTAGCCCCTTATGCTTGCTAATAAAACAGTGAAATTTCTGTTACAATGGCTGTTCCACCTTGTATTAATAGCATATAACCGCTGAAGTTAGTGTAGTTTGGAAGTTAAAAACATCACTAGAAAGTGCAAGTACAAATGCAGGAAAAAGAATTGTACTCAAGTTTGTAAACTGGGACTAGGTAGGGGCATGATTTGCTCTCCAGATCTCACTATACGGGATCATACTGATGTTGTTGAGTAAATTAGGACCAGGTGGTGCGCTGTGACTTGTTCGTATCCAAATTTCACTGTATCTTTAACCTTAATTTTTGGTTAATCCTTGCTGATGTTTTTTTGATAATATTGCTGTAAATTGCGATTTATCTGATGGATTTAGCCCCTTCTTTAACCTTTGGCATTGTCATTCATCTCTATGGGATACACAACAATAGCTGCACCATAGTTGAAGCACACTCGTTAATGAATGCCAATATTCTCAAGAAAGTGAAAGTTCAAAAGAAACCCCTAAACATTATTCTCAAGCCATGCAAGTGTATATGATGGAACATTTTGGAGCCAAACCTCACATTTACAAGATTCAACAGCAGATGGATATCAAAGCCAAATCAAGAAGTTGTTCATGAACTTCTAACAAAAAATTTCATGTTACTGAACCTACTTTTTCCGTTTTGTTGGTTTCTCGACATCAATCTATATCCAACAGATCTCCACAACCAATATAAAAAGAGTACAAACTCAATCCTATCTTAACCTCTCAATCTTTGATTGAATCTAAGGCCAAAGCAGTTGTTTCAACTAGCCATCAAAAACCGGACATTAACACGGGGCTATTTTCCTTCATATTTGTGTCTCAGCTTTATTTAAGCTGTTTAACCATGATAGGATCGGTTGTGCACCCTTTCTCCATGAGCAATCTATCATTATATCATGAGCAACCCCTTCAATACAGACTGTTGGGATGCCATAAAATCTCCCTGTTTCATTGAGTCCTTCCATGTCCTGAGAGAATCACATTCATATGTTTACTTTCAAAATACTAGGACTATTTAGCTCTAGACGCTGCAAAATTTGAAACATCTCTTAACAAATACTTTCCAAGATTATCCAAGAACTTACGACAATGAAATCATCCTTTGCACCCATTACGAGTACTTCAAATGCAGGATCCTCTAGTCGAGGGACAGGAAGAGATGCGTTGAGCTTTCTTAGATCAAACAAAGGCATCCTTGAGCTTTCAGTCATTAGCTGTTGGTAACTAAAAAGGAGAAAAGAAAAGGCAAATGTTGCCGTAAGACAACATTGTGTATACATAGATGATTTAGTCAAGGTATAATTCCAACATATAATGCTTAGAACAAGATGCATAGCGAGATCATCTATTCTGTTTAATATAAAACATAACTCTCGAGTTTGATATTCAAACAAAATTACAAACATAATCTAGGAACTACACAGAACAAAATGTTAACGTAAACTCGATGACCACTATCCAAACTGGAGATTGAGTAACTCGGAAAATGCACATTAGTGGATTTTTGAAAAGAGCAATCCTCAAGCTGACATTAGAATAGTATATGCATCAGTTACCAGATCTTTACAATTCGACCAGGAAACTTTCAGTTCAAGTTACTAATACTTGGGAAGTGGTAGGAATAACTTAAGTGGTTAACATGTTTAAAGTCAACTTTTGCCACTCTTAGATTATCTAGTAGTACACAGGCATCTTCAAAATCCTCCTAATACCAGTGATAGGAGAACATAGAAATGAGTTCTACGAAGGTCTTTGTCTATTAAGTCATTTACTCTTTCATCTGATATCTAAAACAATAACCATCTAAGTTCTAAAAAAAACCCATCTAAGTTCTAATTTGACTGACCGTGCAACCAGCTGATCCTCCATTCCTGCTGAGAAAAATGTTTCTTTACAAAGCGGTAAAGATGTTTGAAAAGCTTTGGCTGCCAGGCTCCTAGTTACCTGCTCGAAATATCAAATTCACCAATTTGAAAAAAAATAAAAACGAGGATGTGCAAACGGGGCAAAAAGAAAACAGATGACGTTTCACCCACTTTTTTAATCATCGATAGTATTCACAGAAAAATCGAAACAGGAAGAATGGGTCCAAGTGGCTTCACTATGTACATATGTATGCCCTAGTCTGTATCTGAGATAAGTGTGTATATGGTTTCTTTAAACTAAATAGACAAACCTTGAAAGCAGCAAGAGGCTTGGAGAAGAGATATCGCCATACTAAACCACTGAATAAAATAAAAGGGAAACAAGTTATTGAGTGAAAACAAAGTTCGTATGGAAGACATGCTTTTTCAGTAGAGGAAGTCACCTATTACCGGAAGGGGGTACTGAGCAAACGAGCACCGCTCCAGAAAGATTGGGGAATAAGCTTTTCTTTTCTGAATCAGAACCTGTAGCACCAAAAGAGCAAACTGTATGGATTGAGTAGAAGTAACCACTTTGAGGAACTTTTGGATTTGGAGTAGAAAATGCAGTATGCCTTAGTTTGCAAACAATAACAAAAACACGATGACCTTTTACTGCTTCTCTTCTAATATTTGCAATGTAATACTGAACAATTAGCCCCCCAAATGAATGTCCAAGCAACACTGGTGGCAACTTGATCTCTTTGTGGATGAAGTCAGCAATATCACCAGCATGTGTCTACTGAATGCAGCAGAGTACAGAATTAGAAGGAACTGAAAACCGTTTCAGCAATGCACTAAGAGAAACCTGAATGAGAAATGTCAGCTCCTGATTGACAACCAACAAGAATCTAACAGAAAGAAATGTAAAATACCTCGAGGGTACCTGCAACTGCAGCAGCAGGTGAGTCACTTTCTCCCTGGCAATGTCAAAAAGGGTACATATACATTAATGACGTACCTTTGCTACTTCGATAGGGTTGCATTGCTATTTCAACATTTAAATGATAATGAAAATATCTAGGCTAGTGGAATCTATTTGATCAAGTAAACAAAAGCTGAATATTTATCTGAGATTACAATTCTTCCAACATTATCAGGTCTTTTCTAAGGTAAATGCAAATTAGTTCAGTCGGCTAATCGATCATCAGTACTGAATCAAGCATTATCTGGATACCGAAAAGAAATTAAGCAGTATTTTACATATTTTTATTCATGTAATTGCAGTTGTAGAGTACCTGTCCCAACAAGCTGAGAGCATAAGAATCATATCCATTTTGGGAGAAGAAGGGGAGCCAGTGTTCAGCCCAGCACCAAGCAGCATGAAAGCTTCCATGAACAAAAACTAAAGGTGGGTTTTTAGTAGATCTTATCTGGTCACTGCCCCTCTGGTAGAGAACCTCCATGTTTAGACCAGAGGGAAGCTTGTGAAAAAGACGAGATTGTCCCTGCTTCAGTTCATAAGGAACCTTCATTTTGGGATCCCTCTTTAACACAGCACGAGTTGTTGATACTCCTCTCGATTGAGGAAAATTGGGAAGAATCAACGTACAGAGCGTAGCCATTGTTTCTCAGTACAGTTTCCAACTGCTTTCTGTTACCTTTTTCTCTTCCGTCTCACTTTATCACTTTAGGAATATTTTGTTTCTTTTTTTACTTGTATCGATTTTTTTTTTTTTTTTGTGACTTAGCTTAATGTACTTGCTAACTTCAAATTTGAACATTAAAATCACACATACAATTTTGGAATTAAATTTGGTAGTTCAAATTCAAATATATAGGTATGAAATTGAGGATGATTTAGAATCTAAATATTTAAAGTTCGAACGGTACAAATAATTTTAAACGTTTGACTTTTATAATTTTCAATACAAGTCTTGAATTGATTTTAAAATGGTTTAAATATCCAATTTGTTTGATCTAATTTTTTTTAATAATTTTATAAACGGAATAGGCTCAAAAATACCCCTGAACTTTCACAAATAGCTCACGTGTACCGTTAAACTAAATTTTGGCTCAAAAATACCCTTCTATTAAATTATTGTGTCACTTTTACCCTTACTTTTAACCGAGGTGTGTTAAGTGCCACCTAGAACGCCACATGGACACCACAGAAGCACCAAACAACCTCATTTCCACATAGACTCATAAAATCTTAATTATAATTTTTCCCTCATTTCTCTAATAGATACAATTTTCACTTATTCTCTAAAATATAATATGATTCCGCTTCCTTTCTCTTATTCAATTTTCCCTTTCTCTTATACGATTTTCCCTAGGGTTTCACATATTTCCTCTCATGAACGCCATTGAATTTCAGAATTGATGAACCTAGGGAAAATCGTATAAGAGAGAGGGAAAATCGTATAAGAGAAAGAAAGGGGAATCGTATTATGTTTTAGAGAAATGAGAATAAGTGAAAATTGTATCTATTAGAGAAATGAGGGAAAAATTGGAAACTAAGATTTTATGAGTCTATGTGGAGTTGAGGTTGTTTGGTGATTAGGTTGTGTCCACGTGGCGTCCATGTGACACTTAACACACTTCTGTTAAGAGTAAGGGTAAAAATGACCCAATACTTTAACAGATGGGTATTTTTGAGTCAGAATTTAGTTTAAGGGTATATATGAGTTATTTCTGATAGTTCAGGGGTGTTTTTGACCCTTTTTCGTTTTATAAATGATTTTTTTCTTTCTTTTTAATAATTCTTTAATTTTAAATTTTATATTTAAAAAAACAAAATTAAATAATATTTTTAGAACATTTGGGGTGTGTTTTGGTATGGAGGAAACTATTTTTCCGAAAAAATGTTTTTCAATTTTTCTCCTATGTTTGGTTGGTCTAATGTTTTGTGGAAAATGTTTTCCAAATCAACTCATTTTTTCCTCAAATTTAGGAATCTTTTCCAAAACTCTCTTCCAACAACCCTTCCCCATAAGACCCCACCCCACCCTACCGAGCCCCACCGACCCACCCCCAGACCACTACACCCCCGCCCACTAGCCCCCACCAGCCTCCACCCCACTCTACCCACTCCACCCCCACCATTATTTTTTTTTTAAGTTTTATTCTTTTAAAAAAAATTCAACTGTCAAAGAATTTAATTTTTCTACATCTAGTAAAAATAAAAGATACTTTCTCAAAATTATTTTTACTCAAAAAAAACCAACCTAAAATATTTTCCCGGAAAATATTTTCTAATAATCAGCACCAACATGAGAAAATAAGTCAAATATCTATTTGTTTTCCAGGAAACATTTTCTAGGAAAACAGTTTTCATGAAAAACATTTTCCTTCATACCAAACACACCCTAAGAGATTATTACAGTTTGTTTATATTTGAGCATGAAGTTGAAAGTAGTTTAGTTATGGTTCTCTATTAACATTACGTCAATCTTTCTTATTGTATTTTATACAGTAGAAGAAAAAAGGGAGAAAACAAAGCAAAAGAAGCAAAAAAAAATAAAAATTGTTTTGTGCTTCAATTAAGTCGTAAAGTGAGTGTATAAATAGTGAGGGAAGCAAATTAGTATGTTTGGATTATATGCGTGCATGCATGACTCAACACATAATCACACACTATTAACTTTACAATGTGTAAGTTTGCTTTTAATTTGTTGGTGTTTTGCTAATTTAAAGGTTAAAGATTCTGCAGGCACAATACATTTGAAGCGTGATTTTTTAATTCCTCTTTTCATCTTGTCCTGTAAGAAATCAGAAAAACAAAGTAAAATTCAACAAACATTTCATAACAAGTATCCCCTAGTTCGCTCAAATCGTTTATAAATTCGTGTTCCCTATAATTCTTTATATCTTATGGAATTTGCTCTTTTGAGTTTCTGATTAAAGTATTCTTTTTTCAATTTTCTTCTTTTTTTCCTTCTCAACATTTTCAATTTCTACTTTCACCTTTAAATAACTGTATAAATTTTAACACGATTATTGCACAAAAATTAATTAAACATTACTTTAAAATAGCTACATTACTTTTTTTGACACAATTGTTGCTCAAACATTAAATTATGTCTGCATGCATGACTCAGCGCATAATCACACACTATTAACAAGGTGGTTTATTTCCCATTATATAATTCAATTTTTTTTCAAACATGTCATTAAATTTGCTTGTAGGAAAACCAACACATGGTAATTGGTATTGAATCTTGTACGCCAAGATGATAAAATGCCAACAAATAATACCAATCACTTTTTCACCTTGATGGACTTTATAATGTGAAAGTTTGCTATTTATTTGTTGGTGTTTTCTTAAATAAGAGGTTAAAGATTTTGCACGCATAATACACATGAAAGAGTGATTTCAATTAACTTATCTTCATCTCTAGGATAAAAGTCAAAAAACATAAAATTAAAATTATACCAACCTTTTCATAACTAATATTTTCTAGTTCACCCAAATTATTTATTAATCTGAGTTCTTCATAATTCTTTACATCAAATAGTGAAATTTATCTTTCGAGTTTTCAAATGAAGTACTTTTTTTTTTCAATTTTCTCTTCATTTCCTCAATATTTTCAATCACTACTTTCACCTTTTGAATAACTATATTTTTCGATACAATTATTGCACAAAAGTTAATTAAACACTGTTTTAAATAACTACATTATTTTTTTTGACACAATTATTGCACAAAAGTTAATTTAATATTGCTTTAAATAGCTAATTTATAGGTTAAAAGCATACATGCTCAATAAACGTGTCTTGGATGAATGCTTTAAAGTACTACAATGTGTGTCAGTCTTATTTATACTTAAATACAAATTAAGAGATTATTACAGTTTATTTATATTTCAGGATGAAGAATAGTTTAATTTTGTGGTTCTCTATTAACATTACGTCAATATTTTTATTTTATTTTATAGATAGTATAAGAAAAAAGGAAGAAACAAAGTAAAGGAAGAAAAAAAGAAGATTGTTTTGTACTTTAATTGAGTGGTGAAGTGAGCATATAAATAGTGAGGGAAACAACTTAATATTTTTGGATTATATGCGTGCATGCATGACTCTACACACATCACATAGTATTAACAAAGTGATTTTTTCCTCACTCTATTAGAAATAGTTCAATTTTTTTTTAAATTGGTCATTAAATTTGTTTGAAGGGAAACCAACACATCGTAATTGGTATTGATTCTTGTAATACCTTGATGATAAAAGGTAAACGAAAAATACCAACCACTTTTTTTTTCACTTGGATTAACTTTAAAATGTGAAAGTTTGCTTTTTATTTTTGAAAAAATGCACAAGTATCCTCTTAATATATGTCTGAAATTTTAGAGATACAATTATACTATATTAATGTTCTATTACCTCCTGAACTTATTTTATAAGTAATTTTCTACCCTTTTTCAGCCTACGTGCTTGAAAAAAAAAGTCAACCAGCATTGGGCCCACAAGATAGTGCCGCATAGGCTGAAAAGGGATAGAAAATTATTAATAAAATAAGTTCAGGGGGGTAAGAGGACCTTAATATAGTATAGTGTTTCTCTAAGATTTCGGGCATAGGTTGAAAGGGTACTTGTGCATTAACCCTTTATTTTTATGTGTTTTTCTAATTTAGAGGTTAAAGATTTTGCACGCACAATACATTTGAAAGAGTGATTCAATTAACTTTTCTTCATCTTCAAGAAAAAATAAAATTCATACCACCATTTTCATAACTAGCATCCCCTAGTTCGCTCAAATGGTTTACAATTCTGAATTACTCGTAATTCTTTATATATTATAGTGTAATTTCCTCTTTGGAGTTTCTGACTGAAGTACTTTTTTCCAATTTTCTCTTTTTTTCCTCCCCGACATTTTCAATGCTTTCACCTTTTAAATTACTTTATAAATTTTGATACAATTGTTGCACAAAAGTTAATTAAACACTACTTTGAAATAACTACATTATTTTTGTTGACACAATCTTTGCACAAATGTTAATTAAACACTACTTTAAAATAGCTATATTATTTTTTATGACACGATTGTTGCACAAAAGCTAATTAAACACTGGTTTAAATAGCTTGAGGTTAAAATCTTACAAGCTTAATAAATGTTTCTTCAACGAATCTTTTAGAGTACTAAAAGTATGTCAGTTTTGTTTTATACTCTACATACAAGTTGAGAGATTATTACAATTTATTTGTATTTGAGGATGAAATTGAAAGTAGTTGAGTTTTGTGATTCTCTATTAACATTACATCAATTTTTCTTTTTATTTTATTTTATAGAGAGTAGAATAAAAAAAGGGAGAAAACAAATGAAAGGAAGAACAAATAAAAGATTTTTTGTGCTTCAATTGAGTGGTGAAGTGAGTGTATAAATAGTCAAAGAAGCAACTTAGTATTTTTGGATTATATACCTGCATGCATGAGTCAATACTTAATCACACACTATTAACAAGATGGTTTATTTCCTACTTTATTGAAAATAATTCAATTTTTTGTTCAAACATGCCATTAAATTTGCTTGTAGGGTAACCAAAACGTGGTAATTGATATTGAATCTTGTTACCCAAGACGATAAAATGCAAACAAAAACTACCAACCACTTTTTCACCTTGATTAACTTTACAATGTGAAAATTTGACTTTTATTTTTTGGTGTTTTTCTAATTTAGAGGTTAAAGATTTTGCATGCACAATACACCTAAAAGAGTGATTTCGATTAATATCTCTTTATCTTTAGGAGAAAAGTCAAAAAACATAAAATTAAAATTCATATCAACATTTTCATAACTAGTATCCCCTAGTTCACCCAAATCGTTTATAAATTCGAGTTCCTCGTAATTCTTTATATCGAATAGCGGAATTTCCTCTTTTGAGTTTCCATACTTTTATCAATTTTCTCTTTATTTCCTCAATATTTTCAATCTCTACTTTTACCTTTTAAATAACTATATATTTTTGACACAGTTATTACATAAAAGTTAAATAAACCATGTTTATAAATAGGCACATTATATTTTTGACACAATTATTGCACAAAAGTTAATTTAATGCTTCTTTTAAATATCTAATTTAGTGGCTTAAATCCTACATGCTATATAAATGTATCTTGACTAAAGATTTTAGAGTACTAAAAGTGTTTGTCAATTTTGTTTTATACTTAACATACAAATTAAAAGATTATTATAGTTTGTTAATATTTAAGGATGAAGTTGAAAGTAGTTAAGTTTTGTGATTCTTTATTAACATTATATCAATTTTTTTTTATAATGAGTAAGAAGAAAAAAGGGAGAAAGCAATGCAAAGGAAGAAAAAGAAAAGATTGTTTTGTACTTCAATCGAGTGGTGAAACGAATGTATAAATAGTGAGGGAAGCAAATTAGTATTTTTGGATCATATGCGTGCACGCACGACTCAACACATAATCACACACTTTTAACAAGGTAATTTTTTCCCCGCTATATTAAAAATAGTTCGATATTTTTTTCGCTATATGTGAGCTATTTCTGATAGTTCAGGGGTGTTTTTGACCCTTTTCTGTTTTATAAATGATTTTTTTCTAACAATTCTTTAATTTTAAATTTTATATTTAAAACAAAAAGATTAAATAATATTTTTAATACATTTGATATTCTTTGCTTTTTTAAATTTCGTGCTAAGTCAATACCTTTTGCTATGCCCTAAAATAGTCGTCCTTCAATAGGCTATCTATGCAACTTGTCCGGCCAAGACACAGTTGGGACATTAATGTGCTTCGGCCCAATTATGCAAGTCCAACAACAATGAGCCCAAACTCAACGTGAGCGGATCGAGGGAGGTTCTCGCTGTCGAGATCAACATCGGCTTTCATGGACTTGCACTCCTTCACCAAGCTAATGAATTTTCTCCATTGTTCAACTCATAGATTCGCATTCACTTTCTTCTTCACTCTGCATTTACCACTAAACTAGGTTCATTCTCAATCGATTCATTGAAGCTTGAAACAGATTAGTCGTTGCAAAAATGATGTCTCCGAAGCCACTTTCAGAAAATCGGGGTTCATCTCATTCTGCTACCATGAGGTATGTCAAATATCCTTCTGTAAAAGACACGAATGTTAATCATATTTTGATTTTATAATTTTTCTCTGATTTTTTTTAATAAATTCAGTGCATTTCTGCTTACTTTGATTTGGAGTTTCCTAATACTAAATGGTGCTTTGTTCGTTTTGTAATTAATCTATTTGAAAGATTTAAACTTTAGGATTTGTGTGAATTTTTCCTATTTGCTAAGACGGAGGTGATTGACCTCCCCCTCTCATGGCAATTTTTGGAGTTTCCAGGGTTTACCATAGAAATGTGCTGATTCGACGTCCAATTTACGATTGTATTAACTGGCTAACCGTTCAATTGATTTTCAAGTATCATTTTTTTTGTTTTTTTTTTACGGATGCAAACAAGATTTGGAAGCATGCATATTTTGACCCTGTTTAGTGTTTCTTTTTTTAATCTGAGAAAGTTATCTCCTTGTTATTTTCCCAGCATTTGGTAAGGGATAAAGATGGTACATTTTAGTAGTAGTAGATAGCTGGGGTTAGGATGATGCATACTGGTTTGGTAATAATAATTTGCAGGAAAGAGGAGATAGTGGTTACATGTTGATAGTAGTGAGTGAAATCTAGAGTGGAGTGGGAATGGCTTAGCCTATGACAGGTGTATATTTTCCTCCTATTTGGTGAAACTTTTTCCCTTATATACAAAATTTAATTTTGGCAATCAAGCACTGCAAAATGGTTTCACCAAGAGATGTTTCTCTTCTTTATCTCATACCAAAATAGGGCCATTGTTTTCGTCAGCTGATTGAGTCTAAACATGGTGGAGAAATTAAAAATGCTGGAGTTCATCCTGCTAAAAGCTGGTTGAAAATTGGCCAAGCGGAATAATGGATCCTTCCAACAATATTATGTTCTCAGATATGCAACCTTCGTTTTCATAATGAAAAATACTGTCATTTTATCCAAATCATGGCTTTCTCAAGATTTTTTTAAATGACGGTCGTGTCCGGTCAGCTTGGGCATACTTCAACTATTCTACGGGGTATCCTCTACCTCCCACCAACACGCATTCACCTAGTATTTTGGCCTTCATTGGGATTTGAATTTAAGACCTCTGCTTTTCCTCATTGTGGATTCTCAAGGAGTTGGCTAAGTTCATAAATAGTTAGAAGCACAGATGGATAATCCTGTTATATTATTAGTTTTGAGTTCTTAAATTTTAGTGAAGCAAGTTTCCAACACTCTTATGTAAATAAGGCTATCAATCGTTGATCTTTAAGTGGAAATGGTGAAAATGGATTTATTAATGTAGTTTTGAGTCATGTGTTAAGTTTTGCCTCCTGCCTGTGAGTCTTGCTCCATATTACCTTAGAAGTTATTACTGACAGACTTGTCTCAATGTAGGCAAACCCCCTTGCAGATAATCCATGTTGTTGGGAACTTTATGAGAATATGGTCAGTTTACTCCATGTACCGCTATTTGTCTCAGACAGGGGCTTCAGTTGTTCTATTTATGTTCTGCTGTCTTCTTCCATCATGCATCTGGTTTCTAGTAGCGCAAAAGCCTTGGAAGGGCAGGGCACTTGCTAATACACAGGTCTAGTAGAGCTATCATTTTCTTCCTTTAGTAAATGTCAAAAAGCTAACAGAAGGTCATTTCATTGTCACTTGTGCGTTTTTGCTGATAATCTTTCTTTCGGCAGGTGTTACCTTCAGTTGTAAATGGTGGTATAACAGCTCTTTACTTCATCTTGTGGGGAAAGGGCCTTAAATCTTGTGGTCCCGTTCGGTAAGTTCAAGGTTGAGGATATTTTACTTTCAGTTTTTTCCTTTCTTGAATTTGTTTTATGCATGGTTCCTTTTTTCCTATTAGTAACTCTGGCACTATTAACCACATTGTAGGTAATTTTTGTGAGCAAATTCTTTCATATCATCATTATGTCTTTGCCCTTGTGGCTGTCTATACATGAAAACATATGATGGTTCTGCTTGGGTCATCTGTCTGAAATTGTTTCTTTTTATGTTAATTATCTTGTGCCTCCTTGCGATTAAATTTTCTATTTATTCAGGGCCATATTGGGTGAGTATTCTGGTGCTGTTCTAGGAGTATTATCCGGGGTACTGTATGGTAGGGGGGGACATGTTTGGAAAAAGGTATACTTCTTTTTAACTACTGTATTGATTTATTTGCTTTGAAATTATAAAAGAATCCTCATACATTCATGCGATATAATTCTCTGTTTATTGAAAGCATGAACTTGTTGTGGATCTGTCTCTTGAATTTATTGTGTATCTTTCGTACTGGACTCAAACTAGGAAACTTAATTTCTTCTCTTTATGATCTAGTTGCTATAAGTTTATGTTATGGTAGAAAATGGGATTAAACAATTGAAATTATTTTACTTATTAGAAAGAAAGCAGTTGGAAAATTTTCTACTTCACTCTGCATTTTCTTGGGTGGTAATTCGTTGCTATTTTCTCCATCATCAGGTTGGTGGACTCCTTGCAATGCTTGCATCCTTCTACTTTTTATCACAAGGATGGGCAATGGCTACATATTCTCCATTTCATATCCTTTCTATATTGAGTTCTTCGATCTAGTGAATTCATTCTGCATTAGCACTTTGTTTTTCAATTTCCTTCTCTGTTTCTTGCTCGCTGAATCTTATGTAGCAACGAACTTAACAAACAAATACCATTTAAAAATGCCTCCTCTGATGATGAAGCACATACTGAACAGCTAGTAGGAATGAAGGAAATGTTATTTCCCATTCTTGCTGGAATCTTATCAGCACTTCGGAGGGTGATCGCAAGAAGGGTCTCACTTAAGGTTTGTGTAGTCCCATCAAGCTATTTGATCCACTAAACTTTCTATTATCTGGTACATCAAGGAGGGAGTAAAATCTATCTTTGAATATTTCTCATCTCATTTACACAGAACCAACTAAAGAGGCGACTCCATGCCATAACCCTTACTTCTGCGACATGCTTTTTGTTTCCTGTTGCCATGTGGGACATGATTATAGTGAGTACAGTTTGATATCTTTAGTAGCTATGTTGTTAAGGATCTCTTCTTCTTCTTCTTTTAAATTGCTTTCCCTCTTTGTGTGGAGATATTCAGGGATCTAACAATGTAGAGCTGCCCTTTTCTGCCTGGGCTTTTTCAAGCACCATTTTATTTGGGATGATATTGATTTTTTACATTGATAGTATCGCAGAAGAGAGGTAATCTTTTGTCATCTGTTTCTGATCCTTGTAAGATTCTTTAGTGTACCAACTCTTAACTGATTGCCATAGCAAATACCATCACCTTATTAATTAATGTTTAGCGATTTTACCTGATTGTCTAAAGATCTCTGTTTCTTCAAAGAATATGAATTTATTTGTGTCTTCTTCATATCTTTTATTTTGGTAGTGTACAGCCCATTATTGGCAATTACCTGTCAGCATTGACTCATGCTAGCATTTCATTTTTCCATCTTTACTTTTTATGTCTTGGACCATTGCAAGGTAAGAACAACTGTTGTTGAGTAAATGTTTTACCTTCCTGCTTAGTTATTACTTCTGTCGTCTTTAATGGAGCTCAAGTAAGAGAGGCATATATTGTGGTCTTTGTTACGGCTTTGGGTATGTTAGATCATATCACCAAAAGCGTTAGCGTTTTCTGTTCTGACTCCTTTTGTATATTCTTTGAGTTCATTTGATTTCTTCCCTAGACCTGCAAGTCAACAGTCTCATATGGAAATTCTACATTTTGTCCATTCATAGGTTGCATATGGTTTTCTCTTCTCCAAGGCACTTATTGGTTGCGGCAGGATGCATCATTGTCATGGAGATAGTATATAAAATGGACTTCTCGTTACTCGGCTTTCTTGTTTGTGCTGCCATCTTGGGAATCGGTATGATGCAATCTTTCTTTTTTTCGGGGTGGGGAGGGTAAGGTCTGCGTACATCGTACCCACTTCGATCCCACTTGTGGGATTATACTGGAGTTGTTTTTGATGGTGAGAGGGGTGGGGGTTCATCTTTTCCAATTTCTTTCTGCACAGCTATTTCTGCATATCGGACTTCTTTGCTAATCGAATCTGTCAAAAAATGATTGTTGAACATGAATAAGTTCTGAGACCATGCTGAATAAAAAAAGGTGGTTGTTTCAAATTGTAGTAGACTTACTAACATTTCAGCAGAAAATGAAGAGATGCTCAAGATGAACATTACCACCTAAAGGATTAAGAAGCATTTTTTTAATTTCAATTCCTTGGAGACATCTCATAACTAGTTCTTCAGTCAAAATAAAGACATTTGTAATATTAGAGTTGACAAGTTGGATGGACTTTAAGAGGCTTGTAAGTGAACACCCGAGAGTTCAGTATGGACTATGGAGTTGGTAATGCATTCAACATGTCTATCCAAGAGTTGCTCTCCAACTCAAATGTGAGATATTTCATCCATCCCAATATTGCTTCTCAAAAAATGCATTCACTTGCATTGGAATTGAGTTTGACCTTCTTATTAAAAAAAGAAAGTTCGACCTGACTATGATAACAAGTTCATTAATCAATCTCTTCTGTTTTGTTTCGCATAACGAATTACTTTACCTTATCAAAAAAGTAGAAGAAATTCTTTGTCATAATGTGTTTACTCAAAAGCTTCTGTAGGTGATAGTTTTTGCATCACAGGTATGAGTATGACGTAGAGTCATTAGAGAATAATCTGAAGAATTGAAGTTGATCATATTTTTTTTATGTTGAGATGTTCCGTCAAACCTGGAATACTTTTCTATGTTATTGCAGTCATAAAATTCTTTCGTTGAATCATCATCTGTTATTGCATCGTCACCCAAAATTAAAAAAACAAACATACACATGTTATTGTCCTTTGCCTGAGTCATTTATTATTTAGTGAGTTGGTCTCACTTCTAAATCTTGTAGGCATATATGAAGCTACATCTTTGGATCGTTCTAGGAGAGATTCTTTCCAAGGCTCAAGCTCCAATGGCATCTTGGACGATCAAGTTGAAATGTCTCCACTTCCTACTTGATGTGAGCAACCATTTCTCAAATAATATGGTTGTTTAATTTATATTCACCTTTGTTCAGCTATTATCATGTCTCTTTCTGGAAGATGGTTACAATGATCAGCTTTTGAATAAATTAATGTCTCTGGATTCTTAGCCAATGAAGAAAATTTTCTTGATGTTCTGGTGGCATTTAGCTTTTTGCTTTCTTGAGCAATTATAAGGCTCCAATAGCATACGAAATTGCACATCCCTTCCTAGAATAACTGATGCTTCCTTCTGACTTCCATATGTGTTTAATAAATGATTTGTCCCAGGTGTAATAGCTATCATACTTTTGACTCTTAACAGTGATGCAAATGAGGAGAAACATGTTTTCCGGATACTCCTTATTGTGTCGTGGTAATTGGCCTGAAACTATTTATAATATCAGTACTTCCCAGTTATGCCCAAATATCAAGTGCCTGGAATCATGGAGAGCACATCAAAGAATATACATAACAAGAAGAGAAGTTCTGTGCCATTCCCGTTGCTGGTTGCCATGTTGCATCTACAATTGAATGTGTTATGACTTGATTTATATGACAAACATGGTTAGTGAAATATTTGTACAAACAGTATATATACCTTCCCATATTTTATGGACCTTTTCTTTTCTTCTCTACCAGTTCTTGATTAATTTGAATGAAATAATGAGGAAAACAATATAATGAGCATGTGTATGAATCCATGAGGTAACCCAAGCGATTCTTCAGAGACCAGAAAGCGTACCCAACTTTTTAGGAAGAGTAACTTTTAACTGATATTAGAACAAATTTCAACTTTGTCACTTAGAAGTCAATTATAGGCAATGTTTATGGCAAATATGAGATGAGAAACTCTTATTTGCATCCTATCAGTAATTGGATTGGAGAAGAAGAAACATTTTCTTTATTTGGCAGGAGTAACGATCCAAGAAAGAAACCTGACAATCGGCCATCTTAAAAGAATTTAGATTTACTGAAAAATATAAGGAGAGCTCATCAATTCGAATGCTTCAAGCAGTGTTGGATCAATGATATACAAATTTGCACACTTACGTAGTTGAATGAAGATCACCCTTTGTTCACAGTTACATTAGTCGTTAACAGGCAACAATTGTTGAATCTCTGTCAGTGAGTTCTAAGCACTGTTTTTTCTGCACTACTTCGTACAGCTTTGGTGAGGAGATGAATAACAATCCCAATGGGGCAAAATAGCAAGCAGAGAGACACAGAATGACGCGTTTCTATACCATTTTGCAAGCCATCATGATAAACTTGCCTGTTTCAAGTAAAAAACAGCATTAGAATACTTTAACAAGGCACCTTCCTCCTTTTCCCTCAACCCAATAGGATCAGAAAAGAACAACTGGCTGCACAAACGTACTGTTAAGGAAATGACCTTGAACCTAACGCAATCTTAAAAGCTTGCTCATTAATTGAGAAATGACCAAGATTATATGAGGCAAGAGAAGTCCATTCCTCAACTAATGTTGGACAACCAAATATCACCGGCTGGCTCCAACACAACCCCAAACACTAGCTCATAAGATGAGGATTGTCCAACATGTCCACCTTATAAAGAGACAATTGGCCATTTCCTCAACTAACATGGGACAATCCAACACATATACAATAATGAAGTGTGGTTTTGAGAAAGAGAGAGACCTTGCAGCAAAAAGATCTACAGCCAATAGGTGAATCCAAGCAGATGCTAATGTCATCTCACTGGAGAACATCTTTGCTATACCAGACAGCTGAACAGAATGAAATGTCAACAGCTAAATCACGGTATCAGCACAAGATGACAACTATCATTTGTTAAGTACAAGAACAAACCTCTGGAAGCCAGTATTTACTAGCAAACATCAGCCGAATTGTATCTGGTGTCCAAGACAAGTACAACAGATATGCGTACAGAAGTCCGAGCACAATATATGGTATTGCACTATCCATCAATTTTCTGGTCTGCATTAAGTATTTAATTATGCCCTATTACAATGTATCTTGGAAAGGCACAAAATCAGTATCTTGCAATTAGATCACAAATCAATGCAACTGAAATCATGCCCCATGACTTCTACTTTTGTGGATGACATAAGGAGAGAGAACTTGGCATGTGTAACTTTTCTTTTTATTTCTTCCAAGAACAGAAATAAACAAGAGCTTCCTAAGTTGATAATATATCCACAGGTCATACTCTCTAGAAAATAAAAAAAATAGTGTTGCTTTACAGAACTGAGATTACTTACAAGTTCTGCTTTAGGTGCTGCAACCATGAGGGTGTAAAATGGAAGAACGCCTGCTGTTCCTAGTGTAAAGACACTACTAGCTACTTGAGAACTAGGCAACCCTGTAAAAATAAGACATCAGTTGTCCCAAAAGTTCAAATAGATGACACTGAAACATTTGCAAAGAGAGCAAACAATAAGAAGCTTAAAAAACATGTATATATATTTATATACATATATATTTATAATCAAATAGATCAATTTGATATTCAGTTTGATATTCCATATACAAGACATCAAAACTGTCTCTTGGTATAATGTAAGACACTAGCAGTTTACACATCTACATTAACAAGTAAGAATATTCTTCGATTAACATGAGATAGAAAATCCAGCAACGTAATGAGAGAAACGAGATTTCAACGGAACATTGGCACAAGGTGGGAGATGTTTCTATTATCAACCAGATTGAAAGAAGACAGCAAATTGTTATACTTCTAGAAGTACTTTTCTTTTTGAATTTGTCTTTCCTGGTTCATCAAATAGGAGGATAACAGGTTTGGACATTAAGCCAAATGGGCACATAAAAGTATTTGTACAAAGTTAATAAGCATTGTAACAAATTTTTTGAGTTCAGTTTGTTGATTAAACATATGTTTTGGAAGGTAGGTGTCATAATAGCCTAAAGCGCATCATTATGAGATGACTGTAAATAACCACATTCCTGACTGAACATAGCTGATTCCCAAGAATTATCCAAAAAGAACCAAAAAGGAAGTAGCATGACACGAGTTGAGAAATAAAGATAAGCAGTGGAAGAAAAGATTACACATAGCAGACCGAAAGCACAGAAGCTGGGAGAGAACAGGCGAGACAAATAGCGTATGGAAAGGATACAGGATATGAAGGGAACAACGAACGCGAGTGAGGGGAAGTGGAGAAAATGGAGTTGGAGGCAGGAGTCGAGTGAGCGGTGCAAGATACGTCAAAGCGGGAGACGCAAACAAATGGGGCTACCAAAGAATATGAGGTGTTAGGTGATTGGAACCCTGTAGCTTCTTCTTTGTGGAAGATTTTGGAGGTTAGGCTGACACATTACTCTTGATCCTCCGAGGAAACTCCATCCATTGCCATGCTTGGTTCTTTGTTTCTGAACTTGTTGACTTAAAAGGTTTGAGTTTATTGTTTGAAGTGTGGAGGCTGGAGGCTGGTTCCTCCTGATATAACATAGGATATTTGACGACAGAGCAGGTGTCCAGCAGTCCATCTACAGTAAGTAGTAGAGATTAATTACTTCTAATAGAACAATCGTTTAGCAGGGTTGGAATTTCATTGTAGCTTCAAACTCGTTAGTGCTTAGTGAGATGGAAAACCTCATTTTCTTTTTTCCATCACCAATTGTAGATTAATTTTATTGAAGATTTGCTTGGCATGCAATACACCACGCCAAATTTCTTAGAGCATAATTCAAATGACATTGAGACTTCAACGGTACCTGATTGACATTCAATTCACTAAACCTCCAAACACTAGCACCTCATTCTTCAAAGTTTTTTCTTCCAAACACTGCCTATTGCCAAAATATCTTCAAATGATAGATATTTTCTCAGCACTATCTACATGATGACTTCACTAACGTCTTAATTGCACTCAAATTTTCATTTTCAAATTTAATGTAATCATATAACAATGGAGAAACTTCAGATCTAACCACACAGTACAAGTAGCAAACAATGTGTGTGTATCAGTTTAACATACATACCAGGTATGAATTAAAAAAACTGAGAACAATAAACAGCAATTTAATGAAGAAAAACTTATAGTACAATCTATGAATAGAGAATAGCAGAGAAAGGGCATACCTTGAGTGAGAATTGAGAGTGAGAAAAGCAAGTAGAAGATAAGGCCATGGTTGATGGGTATGAGAATTGGGAGCAACAACAATAAGAATTAAAGCAAAAATGGCATCCTCATTCCATCTAAAAAATAAAATTAAACATAGCAAGTACAGTAAGGAGAGGTTTCACCAACAGAAATCACATCTAAATTGATCATGACCCCTGGCCCTCTTGATGAAATATATAAGGGTGAAACAGACCGACTTCAAATAGAAATATTAGTTTCGAAAAGAATATCCTATTTCGAAAAAACGAATCATTTTCTTTTTTGGCAATACTTTAATTTTAAAGTTTCATGTGACACCACAAGATTAAAGAGTATTTTAGTATATTTAACATAACTTTAATTTGAAATCACAAGTATGAAGAGAGTAAAATTTTACCAAATTTAAATGATAAAAATGGTCCCTTATGTTTAAGGTTGGTTCAAAATAGTCCCTTCAGTATGCATTGAACAATTTTGCATCATCACAAAAAAAACTAAAGGCCCGTTTGGATGGGCTTAATAAAAACAGCTTTAAAAAAGTAGTTTTGAAAGTGCTGAAACTTATTTTTAAAATAAGCAGTTATGTGTTTGGATAAAAGTGCTGAAGTTGCTATGTCAAACGTGAAAAGATAAAAATGAAGAAAGAGATGTTCGGTTTATGTTGTACTTTGGGTTGTATAAATTTAAGGGCAAAAAGATAAAATGTGGTCACTTAAACAGCTTATAAGCAAAAAAAAAGTACCTCTACCCACCCATCTACCCCAGCTTTTAACTTTTTGGCTTAAATAAGTTTTTTTTAACTTAAAAAATAAATTATTTTGAGTATTGTCAAACAGCTAAATAAATAAACACAGCTTTTAAGCGTTTTGAAAACCAGCTTTTTAAGCTGACCAACCAGACTCTAAATTTTTAGTATCCGGATCAAATATTTAACAACTAATTTTCTTAATTTGATGAAGAATATTATTTTTTTTCAATGAATCATCAATACATAAAGTTTTATTAAATTCTAAAATATACAACATAAAAAATTTCATAATAAATATTCATAAAGTAGCAGAAATTACAACCTCAAATAGTTATATTAGACTCTATAAATAAATTTTAAAAATATAACAAAAACTTCAAAAGAAAAAGTTGTATCTATGAATGCGAGTTTTCACTGATTTCCTCTTCTTTGTTTTCCTTAGTTCTAGCCTCGAACATAAGGGGCCATTATTGTCATTTACGCAATGTGACTCTCGAGTTTATTCAAATTGATTTATTTTTTCTTTTTATTCATTCTGTTATCCAAATAGAATATATGAAAGATGATTCTTTTCAACTAATGCGTGTATTTTTCTTCCATTTACTTCTCTATTCCAATTTTTTAGATTTAGTGTTCGGCGTTTGATATTTGATTTGGAGATTTTAAATTTTAAGTTTGTTAATTTGGTAATCTTAAATTTTAAAATTGAATATCAAAATTTTAAATTTCAATTAGATAATTTGATAACGGTAAATTTATTTTTGATTTGATATGGTATTCGGTTATATTATTTCTCTCATCATTTTTATTTTTTATGTGGAAGCACGATATAATAGAAAATCGACTATATATTTACTTTGAATTATACATGCTTATGTAGTATATATAGCTTTCTCTTTGAACTTGTACTAACAAGTGATGAATATATTGATATATGACTTTCATTAAGTAAATAATTTAATATTCAGAAAATATCGAATATCAAATGTTATACTAATATCTCATACCAAATCCAAATATCATAGTTTCAAAATTTTACTATCAAATATTATATCAAATAATGAATTACTAAATTATCAAAAATTTCAATACAATTATATAATTTGATTTTTAATATTTTTTGTGAGGTCTACAAATCCTCCATTAATTTCCATTTATATGACATGTGTTTTTACCAGACAAATAAATAAGACGAATGTGGACCATTATAAGGAAGCATTCTGGATTTTCTTTTTATTGGTCCAACTTCTGACAGGTTTATCCTTTTTTCATTTTCTCCAAAATTAGGAAAAACAAAATTGATAATTCTAGACAATGGTGAATGAATATACATTTCTAGTAAAATTAAGATGAACGCTTTGGTCAAAATCTTACCTCAATGATAACATATAGTCTATCAGAGAGATTTGATTATGGGATACAATCGAAGGGCTCATAAAATTTAAAATTTGAGAAGGGAATATCGATAACTTTTGTTAAATAGAGAGCGAACGGACGGCAAGTGACTTTTTGATCTCATGCTGACCTTTACTTCGGCTACTAATAAGGGGGTTGGGGTTTGACAAAAAAAAAAACTGGGGCTTATGGTATCGTATCGAACACATTGAGAAATTAAAGACAGTTGATTATGTCCTGAAAAGTTTTAAATTCAGAATGACTACATTGCATTGCATGTACAAGTCACAACTCAAACAAAGGTCCTTTAGGCTCATGTAAATCTAACAAGATAAATTAGAAAACACAAACATTGCAGAAATGTCTAGGAGGAGATGGTATGCTCGTCCAGCCATGAAATAATGTCACCAAAGACTCGAAGTATCATTTCATCTGACTCACCCTCAAGCAAGGCATGACAAGCATCTTCATAAAGGAACAGTTTCTTGTCTGAACTACTTGACCTCTCATACAGTGCTTTGCTAACGGATGGATCGGTCACTAGATCACTCTTCCCGTGCAAGATTAACAATGGCAGAGATACCTGTAAAATAATACTATTTATCTAACAACGTAACTTGATATAAAAATGTAGATTGCACCGGAAGTTGTAACTCAGACATATGCTTATCCTGGTAGTATATATAGATGGAAGATATTCACATATAACACAGTGATGAATTTTTTACACTAGTTCAAGGAAAAACGTGACACACCTTTTCTAGTAGTCCCTCTATCTCTTTTGTAACATTCATTAACTCCAGGGCGGTCTGTAAACGGGGTTTATGTTTGTAAGAGATGACATTATAGGCAGTCTGCACACAGAAGAAACAGGTTACATCTTATATGAGAAATGGGCGGGGTGTATCAAATACGATGTTCAACCAATCAAGATAGTCCTACTAGAAGCTAATCAACATCACTTAATGCAATTAAGATAGGTAACAGTGGCATTCCTTCCTGGCACAAGCACTCTTAGCCTCTCATATACAGAAGACAAAGTGATTATTCGTACATGTTCTTTCTTCTTTGCATCTCTGACTGCCAATTCTCTTACATCCTGTGTCGGAACTAGCTTCTGCGTTGGAAGAAACTTTGCGACACCAATTAAAATTTGTGTTACAAACCATGATGGAACCATGTTATCTGCAATCTATATGACAAACCAGTCATCACTCTATATAAATCAGAGGCATCAGTAAGAATAGATGAGCATTTCCAGAGATATACTTTGCACATAGGTGCAACAAGAACAGCACCGTTCCAAGAATTAGGTTGCTTCTGGTGCACCTTCAAAGCTATGGCTCCACCCATGGATTCCCCAAATAGGAAGCTTGGTAGATTACGGAACTCTGGATTTTCTGCAACCAACTATTAATTGTCAGATTGACATTCCAAGTCATCATGTTAGGTCTATCTTGCTTGATGCTAATTGAAATACCAAAATTTACACGGAGAAGTTATTATGAAGAATCCATTTAATGATGAAGTAGGTTATTCGTTCATACCTTTAGCTTTTGAGTAATGCTCAACGACGTCATCAACCAGCTGGTCAAAACTTGGTATGTAACCATGAAGACCTTCTGAAAGCCCAAATCCGGGGTAATCCATGGCAACTACTCCATAACCAAAAGATGCTAATTTCCTTGCAATGCCTAAAGATAAGGATAGTCATTACATATTCTTTTATAACTTGTCGGAGACTTTAAATGCTTTTGCAAGCCACAAACCTTCACCATAAAAAGTGCATGTATCTCCATAACCATGACAAAAATAGACAATAGCTTTTGGACGTGTCTCTGGAAGCCAACTTTTGGAGAAGATTTCAAGCCCTCGAGAATTAACATCATAAGACTGCGTCACAGAATGTTGTAAAATTGGTCAATGTAAATCACTATAACATCCAAATGTCAAATAACTTGTACACTAGAATAGACTTTTCTTGCTATCCCCTTCGTCACTTGCTTTAGAAGTTTAATGACTACAATATATATGAAAATGTCTATCGTTACTGATGGTATGTAATAAATTTTGGAACTTATAATCTTATGAACCAAGCATTTGACTTTCCAATATATCCTCTCATAATCAAAATAGAAGGTTGACAGTTAAACACGGAAACTAAATCACAATTGATTCTTCTTAGGGAATCCTATCATTCCTACGCTAAATCTCAGTTCATCAAATAAGAAGTGACGCAAATAGCATTTACTAAAACTGCAGAGCCAATACAAAAAAATCTTGCATTAGATCCCTATATCTGTTGTTGTTTCTATTTATTTATTTTTGTTAAACTCATCTCTCACTTTGAAAAGGAAAAGTAGAACGAAACCATAACTTACTAGACCACAAAGTACAGAACAAGCTAACAACATTGACGGTTTAGTAAGGAAAATCAGGCAATAAGGCGTCAACACGTTTCCAACAACATTAGAAAAAAGGAAATTAGAGCATAAGCTTTACCTCCTCCATCTTCAATCCAGCATCTGGTACCTGGTGCAAAGATAGAAGAAGCAATCATTAAAGAAAACATAAAAGATCACGTTACTTCCATGTATGATATCACACCCATTTGAAAACACTCAGTCCTCCATTACAGTAGACGCCAAAGGTAAAATATGCATACCAAGTCTCAACTTCCAAAGTTATAACAATCTTATTTAGTAGAAGGTGCATAATACATAAAATAATTTTAACCAAATAAATTCTTACTTTACAATAACTGTTATGGATGGTCCTATACGAGTATCTCCTATAGATGGAATAGGGATTTATTTCAAAAATAGTTTTGTACCATCGATCTGCTAGAGCTTGAAGAATTTCTAAAGGCTCGACATATTCAAGTCCAATATATACATTGCTAGCTATATATAAAAGAGCATGTTATTATTTCCAGAGCTATAGATAAGTTGTTTCCTACTATTGTTATGAAGTATGATCACACACAAATACTTGAGTTCCTTTGCAGTTTGCACCATAGACCAATACCAATAAAAATAGCAAAATATATATTAAGAATGAGGAATTAAGACAATACCTTGAATAAGATATGATCAATTGAAAGCTGAATATGTTTAAATGCCTCTCTAGCACAACGCCTGGCTTCTACGTTGTCCATATCTGCATCTAACAAGTTCTGTAATTCATCACTAATACCTGGAAATTTCACCTGATTCCCCATTACACAACCCTCCACACTGAAATAATGAACCTTTTGTTTCACAGATATAAAAATAAAATAAAAAAGTTGTAGGCAGAAAGAAACTAAAAAAGGGCTAGGAATTTAATGCACATAGGATCTGATGATGAGTAGTCAATTGAAACACAAGGTACTATGATGTAACGCTTCTAGAAGAAAAAGAAAAGTATTTGGGATTATATCATAGAAAACGGAATTGAAATGTGGATTAGTGACGGAGGAATAGGGATATGATATGACTTAGCCTGATTAATTTAATGGCCATGGTAAAAAAGTAATACTCACATTTAATATTAATTCAGAATGTTTTTTTTCTTCTTCTTAGATAGTCAAAATTTAAATAGCAAATATTAAAATATCATAATTAATCTGAATCGCATAATCTATACAATTCAGTATGAAATACTAGTTCACGTTAACTTTCAATTAATTTTACGGTGACTCTTATTATCACACGTCACTTATAAGTAGAAGAAAGGGATTAATGTTATCGTATTAGTAAACTAAAAGGGATATGAATTAACTCCTCTAAGAAAATAATAGTGAGTTTATCATTTTACTTATATTAATTATGAAGTAGATGAATTAAATTTTCTTAGAATTTCAAAATTTTATCTTTTTTTTTAAAAAAAAAAATTAATTAATTGAAAGTAAAATATATATTTTCTTTTATTCTTTTTTTTTGTTTGTCAAAATGGACAAATATTTAGAAACTGAGTAATATAACTTATATAAATGTTTATCTTAAATAAATAAGTTCTCTTACAATTTAATTAACTCTTAATTTATTACTCTCTCTATTTAGTTATCCATCTACTAAGAAAATAATAATTAATATATGATGAATTTATTCATGAATTTATAATATTATTTGACTGAATTTCAAAATCAATTTATTTATTATAGAGGTTTTATCTTTTTCAAATATATTAACTCTGTCAATAAATTATTGAGACATAATAATAGTGAGTTTATCATTTTTTCTTAATTTGTGAAAAAATGATAAGTAAAGTAAAAAGTCTGACAAGTAAAAGGGACGGAGAAATCGATGAATATAATTTTTTTTTTCCTAAGCATCATTATCCAAAAATTTGTTTATGGAGATTTGTTTATGTTTCTCAGAGCCGATTAATTTCTGATTCTGACGATCAATTGTGGCACTAATAATGTGATTCAAGTTGCTGAGTCCCAAATCTCGTCGAGTAAATTGCAGCTCTAAATGAGTTTTACAGCTTCAGTTTTCAGGTGATTTCTCTTTCTCTCCATCAATTTTTATTAAACAGCGAATTAACCTTCTGTATTTAATTTGGTATTTTAATGGAGGAATAGTAATGAAGCTGAGATCCTGAATTGAAAAGTCCGAGCATAATTTTTGGATCTCATTCCCAAACAGGTACTACTATTACTACTTAATATTTCTGGACTGAGTTAAAAAATCTATGTTTGTTGCTTTCGTCTCTTTACCTCAATAGGAATTGAGGGTTTTGGTAGGGTTTGGAACCTCGCTAGGTTAGATGAGAATTACAACAACATTTACCTGGTGTACGTAATGGATCTAGGGAGAATAGAGTGTGTATCAGATCTTATCCCTATTTCATAGAGATACAGAGGTTATGTTATTTTTGATAAACCCATGGAAATCAACATTTTCATCTGCTAAAGGTTGTTAATTTCAAGTAGATGCAATCTTACATGCTCAAAAATAGTGTGTATATATATATATATATATATATCAGAGATCTCAATGATGTGTATGGATTTAGCTAGAACAACACTACTGCTAAAGATCATTTAAATTTGAGAGGCATATGTGTGCGTGGATTTACGAGCTAACAAGGTCATGAATCTAGTCTAAGAAAGTTAGCATCCTCAAGGTAGTTGATCAGTGAAATGTTTGTAAATTGTCGCCTACTGTGGTTTCTGCAAATAGCTTTGATGCTTAAGTTAATGGACATAAGTCGTAAATACTGATAATATGAAGATTTTTTAAACAATCAAATGTAGTTAACCTATTATACTAGATTAGGGTAAACATCAAGTACTGGAGTAAATCTAAATCATAGGAAAATAGAAATATAGTAGTTATTGATGTGTAAATCACACGATAATATAAAAGACCCTACTCCTTGTGTCTTCAGTATATTGGAATTCAGCCATTTGTTGTCATTACCTTAAATGTTTATAACTGTCTTCTTCATATCAAACTTCATCAATGAAGGACTACCATAAAACTTGAGTGTATATATAAATCAACTGTTTACTCACCAACTGTGCTACTTACCTTTTCTATCCTTTCTACACCGATCCTGCCAGTGTTTTTATTTCCTACCATTGCTTCAAATGTACGCTTCTGTGACATAATGAAAATTTAAAGAAATTTAACTTATATCCAATGACTGTAAATTGTAATGAATTCCACTAATGGTGTAAATTTCTTTTTCATTATTCATGTTCGTATGTGGTTTAGTTAACAGGATGTTATGGCTGAATTGTATATTTTGAAAAACATTAATTAACCTGTTTATCATCATCAACAATTTTAAAGCAAATTGTGGTTGTTATGGCTTGAATTTTCCTTAATGAACTGTAAATAACAGGAACTTTACCAGCTGAATGATCATTTGACTATAAGAACATGTCCAATAAGCGAAAATATTTACTAGAAAAAGAAAATAAGAAGACAAAAATTTTGGACATTAATTAGCAACAAATAGAAGATTTTGAATTTTCCTGTGTATTTTTTATGCTCAATTTTTTTTATGCAAGGGGCTAGGTTGATTGTTGATCAATTTGTTTATTGCCTTCTGTAAATGCACCTGAATGGGTTTTCATAATTTTGGACAATCTGAAAATATGTAAGATGGTACAAAATGGATTCTTCTCCATCCATCTGCTTAGGGTTTTCATATTCTATCTCCGCGGAGATCTTCATATAGTAAGGCCTTTGCAGCACTAGATATCTTAGTTAATTTCATTAATTTGCCCAATCACCCGATAGGTTTCTCTTCGTGATTTAGGTTTTTCTTTTCTCTAAATCGATAAAGACAGCAAATATAAATCTTAGTTAAGTTTCATTAATTTGCCCAATTAGCATATTTTCTTCTTCTTCTTCTTGATTTAGGTTCCTTTTCTCTAAATTATTAATGAAAGAAGGGAGACTTAACTTAATTCTTTCAAAATATCGGAAGCTAAGCGCTTTTCCAGGGATGTCCGTGACCAAAAAAGAAATGACCCCAGAAAAAAGAAAATAGGGTTCTTAGTGCTTATTCCCAGATTCAACTATTTCTAAAAGAGTTGATCAACATTCCTTAAATAAAATTGCTTTCATAAACTTCCGTTAAATTTAGTTTCATTGTGAAAACCACTCTTCTAATTAATGTTCAAACAGTCACAATTATATTATAAAAGCTGGCAGTTCATAATCTCGTTGCCATGTTTCATTTCAAAATGAAAAAAATCAAAGTACTTGCAACTTCATTCTCAAATACAAACTATAATTATCTCTTAACTTTTAAGTTATCTACTAAAAAAAAAAACTAACACACACTTTAGTCCTCCAGAACCTTCCTTCAAAGACACATGTCTAGTGAATGCAAAAGTTTTAATCTCTAAATTAGAAAAAAAAAAACAAAAAAACAAAAAACAAGCTTTCACATGTAAAGTTCATCAGGTGCCAAAAAAAGTGGTTGCTTTTCTTTTGTTTGCATTTACGTTACAAGTTTCTATACCAATTACCATCTACTGGTTTCCCTTCAGACAAATTTTAATGAACTGTTTGGAAAAAAATTGAACTCTTTTTCTTCGTCTAATAATTAAACTACCCAATATTTTTAGGATTTAACTTATATACACTGATATTTATAAATATAAAGTAAAGCAACATGTACATGATCAGTCTCATAAATTTCTCAGATTTTCTTTTTTAACACTATTGAACTATATGCCTTATTCCAATCTTAATCATCTAAACTAGCTTACTGTTTAATAGTAGTAGCAGTTCTATACTATAGACAGCACTTCATTAAATTTAATGCATAATACTTGATTATTGTAACGGTTCCATATTATCATACTTTTAATACAGTGGTAGAGAAAACCACCTTGCTAAATAGTGTGTGCATATAATCCAAAACACCCACTTCGCTTCCCTCACTATATATACACTTACTTACTAACCTCAATTCAAGCAACAAAACAATCTCCTTTTTTTCTTCATTTGCTTTGCTTTCTTCTTCTTCTTCTTCTTCTTCTTCTTCTCTCTATTTTCATGGGGTCTGTTATTAAGGAGGGTGGTGTTAAGGAGGTACGAGTACACAGAGAAAATGTTGGGGAGAAAATGAAGGCAAAATTGGAAAAAAGTACTTCAGATGGAAACTCGAAAGAGGAAATTCCACCATTGGATATCAAGGACTACGAGGAGCTTGGATTGATAGTCGATTTGGGTGAACTAGGGGGTACTAGTTACGAAAATGCTGGTATAGATTTTAATTCTATGTTTTCTGACTTTTTTCCAGAAGATGAAGCGAAGTTAATGAAAACTACTCCTTACGTTGATCCTGTAGGGGTTCTGCCTTCAACTGTTCCATCATTAATGGAATTAGAAAAATGGATGGAAATTCCTCCTCCAGAAGAGTTCAGATTTGGAGGGGAGGGATCATCATTCACTGCTCAAGCTAGCTGGGACTTCGAGCTGATGGAGTGGATATGGGAACCTTACTCTTATGAGGAGTACTTCCGTTTCTATCATCAAGGATAAAATTAATCTTTCAGCTTGTAGATTTATGTATGTCTGTTTTTTTTTTCTGTTAGAGTCCAATATCGATGTGGGTAATTAAGGTCTTCGGTCTTGGACAATCCTCATGTCATGAGTTAGGTCCAAAGTAGATTTCTTTTTATCACTGTCTATCAAACTTTTTTTCCGTATCCATTGTAATGTACAACTTAAATTAAAATAAATTAGCAGCTTAATTTGTGACAGTGAAAATTGTGCATTAATCCTACGTTTCAAGTGTTTTAAAGGCGGTCAAGCTACCTACGCCTGTCTGGTCCGATCGTTTAGCCGCTCTTTCTAAGAGACGGGAATGTAAATAAAAACATCCCCTGGGAAAGCCTCATGACCTGGTTGTCGGCGTAACAATAATGACATTTGTCCCAAACCTCGTCGAGTAGATTGTAACTCTATATGGATTATGAAGATAGAGAAACAACAAAAAAAGTAAAGCATGAATAGGAAAGATCAATGAAATTAGGGTGTTTAATTAATGTTTGTGCAACAATTGTGCCAAAAATAATTATATAGATATTTAAAAATAGTGTTTAATTAACTTTTATGCACCGATAATATCAAAAAAATAATAAAAAATTGTACATTTACTTTATAATGGTGCATAATTAGCTTATGCGAAAAATAGTCTTCTGATTAATTAATTAATGTTCAAATAGGTCACAATTATATTACAAAAAAATACACAAATAATTCTACATTAACATTTTCATTGCCACACTGTGAGTTTATCTCCTTGTAATGTTTCAGAGAAGTAAAATAAAAAAGACTGATGTCATGACAATAGAGAACCACCAAATCGAACTTCTTTCAACTTAATCCTCAAGTACAAACAAACTAAACTCATGTTAACTATAAAACAAAATTCATCTCCAGAGCCTAAAGGATATAAAATATTAATAAAAATATCAAAACGATATATTAAATTTTATATTAACCAAAACAGCAAAATTGCTGAAACAACAGCGCTTTACTCCACCAGAAAAAGCAAAATTGATGCTACTGCAGCGATTTTCATTTTTTTTTTTAAAGAAAATCGTTGTCTTAAATGTTTTTTTTTTATAAAATCGCTGCCTAGGCAGCGATTTAAAATTTCTTTTTTTTTTAAAAAAAATTTTTGTTTTATAGGCAGCAATTTAATTTTTTTTTTTGAAAATCGCTGCCTAATCAGCGATCTCCATATTTTAAAAAAAAACTTATAAAAAGAATTAAATCGCTGGCTAGGCATCGATTTTCTATTATTTTTTTTACAAAAAAATTGAAAATCGCTGCCTAAGTAGCGATTTGATTTTTTTTAAAAAAAAAATTCACATCACAGCAGCGATTTTGCTTTTTCCGGTGGAGTAAATTGCTGTTGTTCCGGCGATTTTACCGTTTTGGTTAATATAATTATATACCATTTTAACATTTTTATTAATATTTTATACCCTTTAGGCTCTGGACTCTACGTTTTAGTACCTAGGCACTTTTTATCCTTTTCTACTCTTAAGGGTTACATGTTTAAATACTATGTGCTATATTCTGATTCGATAAACTAAATGATCTTTTTATCCTTTTTAAAAAATAAGGAGCTAGCTGAAGAGAAGTTAATGAAATTACTCCTTAGGTTGATTGTTCCGTTATTAATAAAATTAGAAAAATAGATGGAAATTTCTCTCACAGAAGAGATCAGATTAAGTGGAGAGGGATCATCATTCACTAGTCGAGCTAGCTAGGACTTTGAGCTGATGGAGTGGATCTGGGAACCTCACACTTATGATGAGTACCTTTTTTTCTATCACCAGGAATAAAATTCCTCAGCTTGTAGATTTATGCATGTATGTCTGTTTTTATTTCTGCCTATTAGAGTCCCACATCAATGTGTCAATCAATTAAGGTCTTTGGCTTTGGACAATCCACATGTTTCCAATTGTATTACCATCTATCAATTTTTTTCTGTATGTACAATTCAAATTAAGTAGCTTAATTTGTGATGATGAATTATGCGTTAATCCTACGTCCCAAGTTGTTCGTCACAAACCTCGTCGAGGAGATTGTAACACAATATGGGGTTATCAAGATTCAGAGGCAACAAAAAAAGAAGTAAATCATAAAGAAAATGGAATTTTTATTTCAAAAATGGTGCATAATTAACTATTGTATACACCAATAGGGGTCGAAAAATTTATACAATTATCTAAAAGCGGTGTAGTTAAGTTTTTTGCACCAACAATATTTAAAAAAAAAGAGCCTTTTTATCCTTTCTACTCTTCCGGGTTACACATTTAAATACTATGTGCTATTTTTCGATTCGATAAACTAAATGACCTTTTTATCCTTTACGAAAGAATAAGGAGCTCTCTGAAATCGGTAAATGTGAAGGTCCAGATGCTATTACTTGATGAAAGTTTAATGAAATTTAACTTATATCCAATGAAATTTCTTTTTAATTATTCATGTTCGTAAGAAAAAAAGAAGACTAGCAATAAAGGGAATATTTTAAATATTCTTGCATATATTTCATGTATCTTAAGCAAATTTTTTTTTTATGTAAGGGCAGGGTATTGATCAGTTTTTGTTCTTTTGCGTTCTGTAAATGCACTGGAATGTGTTTTCATAATTTTTGGCAATTTGAATATGTGCAATATTGTGTAGAATGGATTCTTCTCCATCCAGATGCTTAAGGTTTTCCTGTTTATCTCTGAGGAGATTTTGATATTATAATAGCCTTTGCGGTACCATATGTCTTGGTTGATTTCATTGACTTTTCAAATTATCATATATGTTTCTCTGAATTTGGCGTGCATTCAATAGGAATTGAACCTACGAATTCATCACTTATGAATTGAGCGCTTTAACAATTCAAGTTTTTTTTCTCTAAATCAACAAAAACAACACTAAATATATTTGTTAAGTTTTTTTTTTTTTTTAAATTTTAAAACTATCACATGGGTTGTGATATCTTTGGTGTGAGGGATTAGGCTTGATGGATCATACCCTAACCAACAGATTACAACATAAAAAACTTCACAAAAAAAGAGAGGGAAAGGAGTAGCCTATACAATCTCCTTTTCTATGTAAAAACAAAATTGTTATTGGTTTAAAAAAAATTACAATTTTCATATTTTTTTCTTATGAAAGGTATTTGCCATTTATCGAGTCGAATTAAGTCGTTGACCTCTTGAGGAAGGGATTGCCAAGAGGAGAAATATGTTTAATTTTCACTGTTGTAGAGGCCATATTCGCAAAGTAATCAGCAACCATATTAGCTTCTTGATAACAATGAATGAAGTTGACATTGACATTGCTAACACTTTTGTGAATATCATATATGATCTTTTTCAGCTTTTGATTAGTAGTGCTCATGTTTTTCTAACATGTTAGTGATTACCAAGATCCATTTCGACTGTGAAACAGTTAATTCCTTTCTTTACACACCAATTAGCACCGAATCTAGCAGCAGTAGCTTCTGTTTGGTAATTGCTGGTGCACTGTACTGCCTTAGAGAAGGCCATAACAAAATTACCATCTTTATTGGACGGTAGGTTTCTCTTTGTTGGAACCTAAATTACCGAAATAAGGGAGACTTAATTTAATTCTATCGAAGAATCAAAAGAAAAGTGTTATGTCAGGATGTTCGTGACAAAAAAAAAAAGACCCCAAAAAAAGAAAATAACGTTTTTAATGCTTCTTCCCAGATTACCTAATTTCTAAAAGAGTTGATAAACATTTCTTAAATAAAAATTGCTTTCATAAACTTTCCGCGAACTTAGTTTCTTGTTTCATTGTGAAAAAACTCTTCTAATTAATGTTGAAACTGTCACCATTATAAATGATGAAAAGAAAAAGAAAAGAACTATTCAAATCCACATTTTCTATTTATACCTTTAAAACACAACATTAAGTATAATACAAAAGTATACACTTTTAGTATTCTAGATCCTTCATTGAGGTTATATGTATAGTGCGTGCAAAATCTATGAACTTTAAGTTAGCAAAATGCCAAAAAAATAAAAAAAAAGTATTTTCACACTGGAAGTTCATTCAGATGCCAAAAAAATTGGTTAGTATTTTTGTTTGCATTCTCATCTTACTATTTATTTAGTAGAAGTACTAAAAATGGATTCTTGTAACTAACTGCTACAGATAATCCACCTTGCTAATAGTGTGATCATCCATTTATATAATTCAAAAATATTAAGATGCTTCCATCACTATATATACACTCACTTCACCATTCATTTGAATCACAAAACAATCTTCTTTTTTTTCTTCCTTTGCTATGTTTCCTCCGTTTCTTTTTCTTCTTCTCTCTATTGTTACGGGGCCTGTTATTGACGAGGGCGGTGTTGAGGAGGTTAGACTAGGGGCTAAGATTGTTTCGGAGGTAAAACTAGAGATAGATAATGTTGAGGAAGAATTAAAGAGAAAGTTGGAGAAAAGTACTTCAGATGAAATTTCGCCATTGGATATCAAGGATTACGAGGAACTCGGGCTAATAATTGATTTGGGGGAACTAGGGGATTCTAGTTACGAAAATGCTGATTTAGATTTTGATTCTATGTTTCCAGACTTTTTTCCAGAAGACGAAGCGAAGTCAATGGACATCACTCCTTATGTTGAACCTGTAGTGTCTGTGTCTCCAACTTTTTCATCATTAATGGAAATAGAAAAATGGATTGAAATTCCTCCACCAGAAGAGTTTATATTCGGAGGAGAGGAATCATTCGCCACTGGAGCTGATTTTGACTTCGAGGGGATGGAGTGGATTTGGGAACTTTACACTACTTTTGATGAAGACTTTCTCTTTTATAATCTATGATTAAAAAAAATTCACCTATATGTATGTCTATTTTTGTTTTTGTCTGTTATAATCAAATTGATGTGGGCAATTTAGATCCTTGGTCTAGTACAATATTCACATTTAATAATTAAATCAGAATGGGAAATGTATGGTGTGTCTTATTTTTCTTACATAGTTTAAATTTAAATATCATATTTAGCTTGATATAGTAACTAAGAGTGAGTTCTTTATCAATGCGAGAAAGTTACAATAACAATAATAACTACACTACATTTTCAATCAACTTAGGATCATCATCACTTATAGTTAAACAAAGAGAGAGAATGAAGTGTGGATGCTCTAACAAAATATGCCACCAAATCTGATCCACCTTGAGTACTTTTGATTATATGCAGAAACAATTGTAGTTTAAATGCATTATTAGTATATATAGTTAGTTCCATTTTGTAAAGATCGTTGGATCATTATAATCTTAATAGGATAGGATCTTTCTTGTTGAAGATGCAAAAGGAGGTTATGTCTTCTCTGGTTGTTAATATTATATAAAAATATTTATTGCGTAGAATTATTATTTTTCTATAAACTATCCTAATGGAAGTTAATTAGTCTGAGGTATCTACAAAGAATTAATGTGGTTCGAAATGCATTTCGAGTGTTTTTTTGGTCTAATGCTGCAATCTAGGGTAAGCATCAATAAATGAAGTGGAATAAATCTGGGTAAATCAGACGATATTTAAAAAAAGGGCAATTTTCACATATAGCAAATCAAAAATTTAAATTTGTATGCTATAGGAAAGTTTGTATTATTGTGCTTCATAGCAAATATATATGTATAATTCGCTATACATATACAACTGAAAGCTATGCCTATTTTGCTATACATATATACAAAAGAAGCAATTGTATAATTTGTTGAATCCTCTTTAGATTAGTATAATTTCTTTGGCAGGTAGACCATCTATATAAATTGTTGTTAGCCTCTCATTTGTATAAATCATTGTTAGCCTCTCAAATTCAATTATGTATAAAATTTGAATTTGTATACAATTGGATCGAATTGTATAAAATGAGAAAGAGAGAAATTATATACAATTTGAATTTATATAAAACGGGAAAGAGAGAAAGGCAAAAGAGACTTGGGCAGTGAATATACAATTGAATCCAATTGTATAAAACGAGAAAGAGAGAAATTATATAAAATTTAAATTTGTATAAAACGAGAAAGAGAGAAAGGCAAAAGAGACTTGGGTAAGGAATATACAATTGAATCGAATTGTATAAAACGAGAAAGAGAGAAATTATATACAATTTGAATTTGTATAAAACAAGAAAGAGAGAAAGGCAAAAGAGGCTTGGGTAGGGAAATATTTGTATTGTATAATTATAAGTGTATAGGACGGAGATATATGTATTTGCATGTGTATATACAATTTTCTCTCACGTTATACAAACAGAAACACAATTTATACATTTATATTGTATAAAGCGAGAGAGGCGAGCGACGAGGAGCGAGCGAGAGAGGCAGAGTGACGAGCGAGAATATGAGGGAGAGAGGCAACTGACAACAGTTTGCTATGAAACACAAATAAATCAAACGCTAGCTACTATATTTATTTTATATTATTAATTTGTTATTTTATACAATTATTACTTAAAAAAAAACCTACGCCTTGTATCTTCAATATACAAGAATTGAACCATTTGTTGTCATTACCTCAAATGTTTGTAACTGTCTTCTTCATAGCTAACTTCATCAATGTAGAGAAGTTGAGTGTATATATAGATCACCTGTTTCCTTACCAACTGTCCTACTTACCTTGTCTGTTTTTTTATGCCACTGCTTCAAATTTACGTTTCTGTTACATAATCACATAATGAAATTTTTTAAAAGAGATTTAACTTGTACCCGATAACGGTGTAAATTGTAATGAATTGAACTGATGGTGTAAATTTCTTTTTAATTATTCATGTTCTTATGTGGTTCAGTAGGATGTTATAGTTGAACTGTATATTTTGAAAAAACAATTAACTTTTTTATCATCATCAACAATTAAAACAAATTATGGTTGCTATGGCTTGAATTATCCTTATTTATTTATTTAACGTAAGGAGATAGTATGTTTATTGCCTTCTGTAAATGCACCTGAATGGGTTTTCATAATTTTTGACAATTTGAAATCGATGGTACAAAATGGATTCTTCTCCATCCATCTGCTTAGGGTTTTTGTATACATTTCTACGGAGATCCTCACAATATTATTGTCTTTGCAACACTAGATGTCTTAGTTGATTTCATTAAATCGTAATTTAGGTTTCCTTTTTGCTCTCCAATCAATAAAACGACACACCTCTGTTAAGTGTAAGTTTTCCTCAATGGAGTCAATTTTTTTTTATGATTTAGGTTCATTTTCTCTAAATTAATGAAAAAAAGGAAGACCTTACTTAATTCTTTGAATATCGGAAGCTAAGTGCTTTGCCAGGGATGTTTGTGACGAAAAAAGAAATGACCACCGGAAAAAGACTCTTCTAATTAATGTTCAAACAATCACACTCATATTATAAAGACTATCAGTGCACTGTTTCATTTCAATTGGAGAGAAAAAACTGATGCAAACTGCACTACTTGCAACTTCATTCTCAAATACAAATAAATTGTAATTATTAAAAAAAATAAAACACAATTTTTAGTATTCTAAAATCTTCACTGAGGACACATGTATAGTGCATGCGGAGTCTAAACATTCAAATTAGCAAACCACCAAAAAAACAAACTTTCGTAATGTAATGTTTATCCAGATGAAAAAAAAAGTGGTTGGAATTTTTCCTTTCAGGCAAATCAACCAAGCTGTTTGGAAAAAAAAATTTGGAACTTTTCTTTGGTCTACTATTAAACGCCATATATCAGAGTTAACATATATATATAATATATATATATATATATATAGGATTATCGCTCTCTCATCTCTCTCTCTCTATCTTCGCTTCTCATATGCCCCCTTACCTTTCAGGCTACGCACCCTTATACTATCTAATTCTTTACTTATCATAGCTATAGTTTTGGCTACAATAACCCCGCGCTACTAATTATACCTTGATTAGTGGGTTGACTTCGAGTTTGTATAGTAGATCTTTGTTGTATAATTAAATTCGCCATAATATAACAAATACATATTATATATACAATTTTTTTTAACCTATATAATATATAATAATTCAGTTCTCCTCCTTTCTCAATCTCGCTCGCCTCTCCTCGTCCTTCCTCCTTCTCTTCTCCAGTCTCCCTTGCATTTACAGCAACCAAATGTATCGTATATATATGGTTTATAATATACACTTATATACATACATTCACCTCTCTCCCTCTCTCCACTCTCTGCCGCTCTCTCTCTCCGCTCCGCCTCTCTTCCTCCCTTCTCTCTCGATCGCTCGCGCTCGCCAGTCACTTTTCTCTCTCACAGTCTCACTCGTCTCTCTCTCCTCCCTCTCCCATGCTCTCTTGCCATATAATACAAATCAAATATGTATACTATACCAATTATCCTAACCATCTACATATCAATTCACTTTTTCTCCCCCTCCTCCTGTGCCCCCCTCTCTCTGGCTCTCTTCCTCTCTCGAGTCTCCACTCGTCATCCCCTCCTCCATCTAACATGTATTACAAATTGTAATTATCAAACATAGATGGAGAGTAATTAAATTAATTTTTAAGGGGCTATATGTGGAAAGTTTCCCTATTAATTATTATCCCCCAAAAAATACAAAATATTAGGGCTGGTATATTATTATATCACTAAATAAATTATTTGTGACAGCTAAAGCTTTGTAATATAATTTACATTTTATAGATAAAGAAGACTATTTTGCCACCAAAATATGATTTTTAAAAATGTATAAATATTCAAGGATCAAATTATTTATGACAAATTGTATGTATTTAAAGTTTTATATAGTCTATTTAAATTGTAGTTTAATTACAAGTCCTTCATTTTTAAGAGTACATAGCTTTTGAAAATAAAGAAATCCAAAAAAAAAAAGGGAAACATAATACCAAAAAATCGTACCAAACTATATAGCAATTACATTTCGAATTATTAGGGATAACATTTGAGTACGAATTCATTGTGTCAATCTAGTTTTCTGAATTTTTTCTTTGAAATGAGAAATTTACTGAAAATTACTCCTTAGGTTTAGCTGAATAGAAGCTGTTAATGAGTTTGACCCGCGAGGCCACTCCAATCCAACCCTTTAATTAAGTGGAATTATGCTTAATTTTTTTGACCAATTTAAAAATGAACTTTTAAAACCGGCCTCACTTGGCTCGCTACCCTCGTAAGGTCAACCCTCTAGCCTATGCGCCAAACATGGGTTTTTTTTTATTTATATATATATATATATCTATATATATATATAGATACTATTGTTGTTATTTATACTGTTTTTAATCAATTAATATGTTAAAAACATTAAAAAAAAAATCACTCTTATAAAGTCAGCTTGTTTTTGTTGAGTAATGGTAGAATGATCAACATTTTTTTGCTAAATCTTACATTGACTATTATGTATTTTGGTAAGCATCCACCGAAGTGTGTGATTTATAAATGTATCTCTGTAAGTATTCGCTGAAGTGTGTGATTCATAAATGAAAATTTATATGTATTGATGTCCTGTTCATGGACATCAACATTCAATTCTCTTAGATACTCCTTCTAGAGAGTAATACTGTTCATTTTTTTTTGTTGAAGGGCTAATCCGTCCCAACCCATGGCCCGCTTAGGGCTGAGGGCTGAGTTGAATCGCTATTTTATTGACCCTTTAATTAAAAGGACCAGTCCGTCCCAACCCATTTAACTCTCTAGCTCGTTAAGATTGGATTAAGTTGGGCCAGCCCATTTTGACAGCTTTACCTGGGCGCTGTCTTCAATTTTTTCATTATTAGTGGAATTAGAAAAATGAATGGAAATTCCTCCACCAAAGTTGATGGAGTGGATATGGGAACTGTACACTTTTGATGAATACCTCCTCTTTTATAATCTATGATAAAAGTCCACCAGTATATGGATTTATATATGTATGTCTATTTTTATTTTTGTCTGTTAAAGTTCGAACGTCTTTGGTGTTGTACAACCTGCATGCTACGAGTTAGGTTCCAAAGTTTATTTCTTTTTATCGCCATTAGATCGAGCCTGAGAAAACTTGAGAGACTAAATTGAGAAATACATGCACGCAACTCATGAGTTGGCGTAATATAGGATGGATAGGATTAGTTAAATGAACATGAGAAATATAGAAAAATCAAACACATATTTAATAAATAAAAATTGACGTAGAAATATTTGAATCTTATTCTCTAAAAGGTACTACTTCTTTATATTTCTGGCCTGAGCAAATTGCATTTAAATCTTTATGGATTTGAAACTCTCTGTTTTTTGCTTTAGTTGCTTTTCATTAACATGGATTATCACCTAAATTTTCAGGAATAATTGAATGATATCATCGTGTAAAATTTAAATTGCCATTTTCATGTGGGAAGGGAAATCACTATAAGAAAAATATTAATTACATGGGGATTTTCCCGGTAATTAATATAAAAATTTGCAGGAAAATAAGATTCCTGCGGATTTTCATACTAATCCCCAAGAAAATGGGGGGAAATCACCATGTAATTAATAGTTTTCTTCTTATAGTGAATGTAGAAGAAATGAGGGTTTTGGTAGGGCTTGGAACCTCTGCTAGGTTGTATGAGGAATACAATAACAATATATATCTCGTAATCCCACAAATAGAATTTGGAGAAGATAAAGTTAGTATACCAACCTTATTTTTACCCCTACTTCATAGAAATAAAATAATAGTTTTCGACAAACACATATGTTATTATATAAGGGATACAGTTGCAATTACAAGTAATAGTCAATGTGGAAATCAACATTTTCATCAGCTCAAGGTTGTTAATTTGAAGCTAGTTTAGTGCTGTTTAACCTATTTGAGTAGATTAGTCACTCATGTTATCAATTAATGTGTCGTAAAGATTTACGTAGAATTGCCTTATCATGACCTTATTGTGTCATTACCTATATACTTTTATCTTAGAACAAGAATCAGTTATAGAACAAACTCTAAGTTAATTTTGCTCTGTCTCCGGAGTAATGTTGTGATCTAGAGTAAGCATCAATACATGGAGTGGAATAAATTTGGGCAAAACCATAGGAAAATCGAAATATAGTAGTTATTTATGTGTAAATCGCACGATATATAAAAAACCCTAAACCTTTTGTCCTCAATAGGCATTCAGCTATTTGTTGTCATTACCATAAATGCTTATAACTGTCTTCTTCATAGCTAACTTCATCAATGTAGAGAACTTGAGTGTATATATAAATCACCTGTTTACTTACCAACTGTCTTACTTACCTTTTTTGTCCTTTCTACACCGATTCTGTCGGTGTTTTCCTTTTTTTGCTACCACTACTTCAAATGTATGCTTCTATGACATAATGAAAGTTTAAGGAAGTTTAAATTGTACCCAATGTAGTAAATTTCTTTTTAATTATTCATGTTCATACGTGGTCTAACAGGATGGTATACCCGCAAGTACTTCAGCTGAAAATTCGAAAGAGGAAATTTCAGTATTGGATATAAAGAATTACAAGAAACTCAGATTTATAAACGATTTAGGATAACTAGGGATTCTACTCAAGGCGGAGCCACGTAGAATTCAGAGTGCCTAATTGAACACCTTTGGTAAAAAAAATTACGTTATATATACGCGTAAAATTTTGACTTAATATTGATAAATATAGATTTTGAACCCCTTGAAATTACTAAGTAATGTGCAGCGTAGTTGGCACTAGCCGGTGCTATACTACTCTTTGTCCCGGTTCGATTTCCCGCGGGCGGGGTGTTTTCTTTTTCTGTAGTTATTTTGACTTCCTCAATTCAATTAACTAAATAAACATGTGTAATACCCATGAACATTACAAAAACAGTCTGTAGTTTGGTGGTTAGTTGTTGTCATGACACGCTCATTCAATAGACCAAGTTTATTCCCTCTTTCTCCAACTATTTTTTTAAAATTAAAATTGAATTATTTACTTATATTTTAATACTTTTTTCTTATGGAACAAGATTTCCTCAAATCTAATACTATTTTCTTACTGAATTTTTTTAATTAAAATTGAATTATTTCCTTAAATTTTAATATTTTTTCCTTGTGGAATAAGATTTCTTTACATTTTAATACTTTTTCCTTATGGAATAAGGTTTGCTTTGCTTTTGTCAGTTGCTACTGCAGTCGTTGAAAGAGCTTTCTCAGCAATTGTGAAATCGAATGCATGATGAGTTTTTAGACGGTTGTATAGTGCCTTATGTAGAAAAAAGAAAATATTTCCTACAATTTCTAATGAATTTATTATAAAAACGTTTCAGGATATGAAACCTCGTCGAGTACAATTGCAATAATATATTTAAATTGCCATGCGTTGGTTTCCCTTCAAGAAAAATTAATGACCTATTTGGAAAAAAATAAAGAACTATTTTAAATACAGTGGGGAAAAAAGACCTTGTCAATAGTGTGTGATTAGGTGTTGAGTCATGCATATAGTTGTTTCCCTCACTATTTATATACTTACTTCACCACTCAATCGAAGCACAAAACAATCTGTTTTTTTCTTCCTTTTTTTTTCTCCCTTTATTATTCTACTCTCTATAAAATAAAATAAAATTAAAAAGATTGACGTAATGTAATTAGAGAACCACGAAATTGAACTACTTTCAATTTCATCCTTAAAATTAATTTTATGTTTTTTGACTTTTCTCCTAAAGATGAAGAGATGTTAATCGAAATCACTCTTTCAGGTGTATTGTGCGTGCAGAATCTTTAACCCCTAAATTAGAAAAACACCAAAAAATAAAAGGCAAATTTTCACATTGTAAAGTTAATCAAGGTGAAAAAGTGGTTGGTAGTTTTAGTTAGCATTTTATCATCTTGGGTTACAAGATTCAATATCAATTATCACGTTTTGGTTACCCTACAAGCAAATTTAATGGCATGTTTGAACAAAAAATTGAATTATTTTCAATAAAGTAGGAAATAAACCACCTTGTTAATGGTGTGTGATTAAGTATTGACTCATGCATGCGGGTATATAATCCAAAAATACCAAGTTGCTTGTTTGACTATTTATACACTCACTTCACCACTCAATTGAAGCACAAAAAATCTTTTATTTGTTCTTCCTTTCCTTTGTTTTCTCCCTTTTTTTCTTCTACTCTCTATAAAATAAAATAAAAAGATTGATGTAATGTTAATAGAGAAGCACAAAACTTAACTACTTTCAATTTCATCCTCAAATATAAATAAACTGTAATAATCTCTCAACTTTTATGTAGAGTATAAAACAAAACTGACATACTTTTAGTACTCTAAAGATTCGTTGAAGAAACATTTATTAAGCTTGTAAGATTTTAACCTCAAGCTATTTAAACCAGTGTTTAATTAGCTTTTGTGCAACAATCGTGTTAAAAAAAATAATGTAGCTATTTCAAGTATGGTTTAAAAAAAATTAAACCATTTTTGCCAAACGATTGGGCAACAAAAATAACGTAGTTATTTCAAAGTAGTGTTTAATTAACTTTTGTGCAACAATCGTGTCAAAACTTATTAATTTAATCGTAGCCCGTCGACAATTGAAAACTTTAGATAGGCAAACCAGAGAAACTATAGGAAAAAAATACTTTAGTCAGAAACTCAAAAGAGGAAATTACACTATAAGATATAAAGAATTACGAGTAATTCAGCTTTGTAAACCATTTGTGCGAACTAGGGGATGCTAGTTATGAAAATGGTGGTATCAATTTTATTTTATGTTTTTTGAATTTTTTTTAAAGTTGAAGAGAAGTTATTTGAAATCACTCTTCCAAGTGTATTGTACTTGCAAAATCTTTAACCTCTAAATTAGCAAAACACTAAAAAATAAAAAGTAAACTTTCACATTTTAAAGTTAATCCAAGTGAAAAAAAGTGGTTGGTATTTTTCATTTACCTTTTATCATCAAGGTATTACAAAAATCAATACCAATTACCATGTGTTGGTTTCCCTTTAAACAAATTTAATGACCGATTTGGAAAAAAAAATTGAACTATTTCTAATAGAGTGAGGAAAAAATCACTTTGTTAATACTATGTGATTGTGTGTAGAGTCATGCATGCACGCATATAATCCAAAAATATTAAGTTGCTTCCCTCACTATTTATACACTCACTTCATCACTCAATTGAAGCATAAAGCAATCTTCTTTATTTCTTCCTTTACTTTGTTTTCTCCCTTATTTCTACTACTCTCTATAAAATAAAACAAAAATTATTGACGTAATATTAATAGAAAACCACAAAATTAAATTACTTTTAACTTCATCCTTAAATATAAACAAACTGTAATAATCTCTTAACTTGTTATTCAAGTACAAAATAAAACTAATACACATTTTTAGTACTTTAAAACATTCATCCAAGACACGTTTATTGAGCATGTATGCTTTTAACCTCTAAATTAGCTATTTAAAAGCAATATAAAATTAACTTTTGTGCAATAATTGTGTCAAAAAAATAATATAGTTATTTAAGACCGTGTTTAATTAACTTTTGTGCAACAATTGTATCAAAAAATATATAGTTATTCAAAAGATGAAAGTAGTGATTGAAAATATTGAATAGAAAATGAAGAGAAAATTGAAAAAAAATACTTCATTTAGAAACTAGAAAGATAAATTTCGCTATTTGATGTAAAGAATTATGAGGAACTCAGATTAATAAATAATTTGGGTGAACTAGGAAATATTAGTTATGAAAATGTTGATATGACTTTTAATTTTATGTTTTCTGACTTTTATCCTGGAGATGAATAGAAGTTGATTGAAATCACTCTTTCAAGTATTGTGCGTGCAGAATCTTTAACCTCTTATTTAAGATAACACCAACAAATAAATAGCAATCTTTCATATTATAAAGTCAATCAAGGTGAAAAAGTGGAATTTTTAACCAAACTAAGTCATTATATAAAATAATTTACTAAAGTAATACATTTTTCTAAAAGTTTTACAAACTGTATAAAACGTAATTTTAATGGTAACGTTTAGGGTACATTTAATTTGGTGTAAAACTAAACATCTTAGGTGATATTGTTATTGTAAGTACCGTTTTACTCCTAAAACGTTATTTCTGTAACGTTTTACCCTAAAACGTTACTATGAGTAAGTTTAGAGTAAAACGTTACTCTGTGAGTAACGTATATCAATCTAGATCCATCACTTTTAAAAAATAAAATATATCCTACAAACGTACTGTTGATACTTTATACTAGTTTTGTAAATTTTAGAAAACATATTATTTTGGTGAATGGCTTTATCTAATGACTTCGTTTGGTTAAAACCTCTGAAAAAGTGGTTGGTATTATTTGTTGGCATTTTATCATCTTGGCATTACAAGATCAATACATATACCGTGTTGTTCTTCTTTAAGCATAGTTAGATGACTGTTTGAAAATAACTTGAGACTATATAAGGGAATAAACCACCTTGTTAATAGTGTGTGGTTATGCACCGAGTCATGCACGCAGACATAATTGAAAAATACTAAGTTTCTTCCCGGCACATTTCTACACTAACATCAGCCAAACTGAATTTAGCACAAAAAATCTTTTCTTTTTTCTTCCTATTCTTTGCTTTCTCCCTTTTTTCTTCTACTCTCTATAAAATAAAATAATAAAGATTGACCTAATGTTAAAACAGAACCACAATATTGAACTACTTTCAATTTTATCCTCAAATGTAAACAAACTGTAATAATCTCTTAACTTGTATGTTAAGTATAAAATAAAACTGGCACACTTTTAGTACTCTAAACCTTCGTTGAAAACACATGTATTAAGCATGTAAGATTTTAACCTCGGGCTATTTAAACGAGTGTTTAAAAACTTTTGTACAACAATCGTGTAAAAAAAACAATATAGCTATTTCAAAGTAGTGTTGATTAACGTTTGTGCAACAATCGTGTCAAAAAAAGTAATGTAGCTATTTCAAAGTAGTATTAACTTTTGTGCAACAATCGTGTCAAAACTTATACAGTTATTTAAAGGTGAAAGTAGAAATTGAAAATGTTGAGGAGGAAAAAAAGGAGAAAATTGAAAAAAAAAATTACTTTAATCAGAAACTCAAAAGAGCAAATTCCACTATAGGATATAAAGAATTACAGGGAACACGGATTTATAAACGATTTGAGCGAACTAAGGGATACTTGTTATGAAAATGTTGGTATGAATTTTAATTTTATTTCTTTACAGAAGATGAAAAGAAGTTAATTGAAACCACTCTTTCAAGTGTATTGTGCATGCAAAATCTTTAACCTCTGAATTAGCAAAATACCAACAAATTAAAAATCAAACTTTCGCATTGTAAAGTTAATCTATGTAAAAAAAAAAAGAGGTTGGTCTTTTTCGTTAGCATTTTATCATCTTGGTTACAAGATTCAATTCCAATTACCATGTGTTGGTTTCCCTTCAAGCAAATTTAATGACCTATTTGAGAAAAAAAAAATTGAACTATTTTTAATTGTGAGGAAAAGAACACCTTGTTAATAGTGTGTGATTATGTGTTGAGTCATGCATGCACGCATATAATCCAAACATACTAATTTGTTTCCCTCACTATTTATACACTCACTTTACGACTCAATTGATGCACAAAACAATTTATTTTTTTTTGCTTCCTTTGCTTTGTTTTCTCCCTTTTTTTTTTCTACTGTATAAAATACAATAAGAAAGATTGACGTAATGTTAATAGAGAACCACATAACTAAACTACTTTCAACTTCATCCTCAAATATAAATAAACTGTAATAATCTGTTAACTTGTATGTTAAGTATAAAACAAAATTGACACGCACTTTTAGTACTTTAAAACCTTCATTCAAGACACAATTATTGAGCCTCTGTGCTTTTAACCTCTAAATTAGCTATTTAATAGCAGTATTATATTAATTTTTGTGCAATAATTGTGTCAATAAAATAATGTAGCTATTTAAAAAGTCTTTAATAAACTTTTGTGCAACAATTGTGTCAAAAAATATATAGTTATTTAAAAGGTGAAAGTAGTGATAGAAAATGTTTGAGGAAGAAATGAAGAGAAAATTGAAAAAAATACTTCAGCTGGAAACTCGAAAGAGAAATTTCGCTATTGGATATAAAGAATTACGAGAAACTCGGATTTATAAACAATTTGGGTGAAATAGGAGATACTAGTTATGAAAATGTTTGTATGAATTTTGATTTTATGTTTTTTGAATTTTATCCTGGAAATGAAGAGAATTAATTGAAATCACTCTTTCAAGTGTATTGTGCGTACAAAATCTTTAATCTTTAATTTACAAAATACAAACAAATAAAAAGCAAACTTTCACATTGTAAAGTTAATCCAGGTGAAAAAGTGGTTGGTATTTTTTGTTTGCATTTTATCATCTTGGCATTATAAGATTCAATACCAATTACCATGTGTTAGTTTCCCTACAAGCAAATTTAATGACCTGTTTGGAAAAAAATTGAACTATTTTTAATACAATGGGAAAAAAACCACCTTGTTAATAGTTGACTATGTGTTGAGTCATGCATGCAGGCATATAATCCAAAAGTACTAAGTTGCTTCCCTCACTATTTTAGCATTAAACAATCTTTTCCTTTTCTTCCTTTGCTTTGCTTTCTCCCTTTTTTTCCTCTACTCTATGATATAAAATAAAAATGATTGACGTAATAGAGAACTACAAAATTGGACTACTTTCAACTTCATCCTCAAATATTAAAAAACTATGATAATCTCTTAACTTGTATGTTAAGTATAAAACAAAAAAATGAAACACTTTAGTACTCTAAAACCTTCAGTGAAGACACATTTATTGTACATGTAGGATTTTAAACTCTAAATTAGCTATTTAAAACCAGTGTTTGATCAACTTTTGTGAAACAATCGTGTCAAAAAAAATAATAAAGAAGCTATTTAAAAGTAGTGTTTAATTAACTTTTGTGCAACAATTCTATCAAAAAAATTTATGTAGCAATTCAAAATTTGTTTTTAATTGATTAATAGTGTCAAAAAAATATATTATTTATTTTTAAATGGTGCGTAATGCGCACACCAACCATGTCGAAAAAATTACACAATTATCTAAAATCACTCGGCCGACTCAATAAGATTGGGGCAATGTCAAATCTTGAAGAGGGGCACTAGTATTTTCTAAAAAAAAATTTTTTTAGAAAAAGTCATCATATATACTTTTATTTAAACTCTACTTTTCTAGCCTTATTAAATGCAAAGTTATTAATTACTATTTTATAATCGAATTGTTTTAGTAATTCCTTTTCAATTGATAATATAGTTAATCCATTCAATCTTTCTTGAGACATTGGTGATCATAGATAAGATTTTATCAATTTTAGTTTCGAAAAGCTTATTTCGACGGAGGCAACATTTACTGAAATTGTTAACATTATTTTATATGAAATACTATTATTTTTATTATTTGTTAAAAATCTATGAAGGACTCCTTTTGAAACTTACTTAATTCTTCTAAGTTCTCTTTTTCTCTCTTTTTGTCAAATCGAAATCATATTTTCTAGTTGACATATTTAAATTGAATAATTCTAATAATAACTAAAACAAGAATACATACTTATGAACTAAAAATATTAATAATAATATATTTTCAAGAAAAAATACAAAATAAAGTTAAGAATTATAAAAACCTGACTCGTGAATTTCATAAGTTGATAAATAATATCGAAATAGTGAGATTTTGAAGAAGACATCCAAAAGAAAATTTTGTTCTTTTTGTAACTTGTAAGCAACAGTAAAACAAAAAAAATTATAGGAGAGAAAATTGTAATAAAATGAGAACTAAAAATATGAGTATAAGGAAAATAATAATATAGGGTCAAAATTTTAGGAGATAAATAAGAAACACAATTTCCACTCAAGGAAATTATTCCCAAAAAAATGTTTCATTCCATTAAAAAAGTGGGAAAAGTCGAAAACTAACGATCTTTTTTTTAAAAAAAATTGTTTAATACTTTTCTTTACCTGGTTTTTTTAAAAATAAAAATAAAAGTACAGATACATTGTTTTATTAATATAAGTATTTTAAACAAAATAAATGGGGGGCCCCTATACCAAGTGATGACTTTAGTGGCCTAATGATTAAGACGACCCTGTTTTTACTGTGCTTAATTAACTTTTGTGCACCAACAATGTAAAAAGGTCTTTTATCCTTTATACTCTTAGGGGTTACATGTTAAATCCTAACTGACTTTTTTATTTTTTTTTTTATGACAGGAAAACCCGCAGCCGCTATGCCCTTTTGGTGCACATGTAAACTCCGCTCCATGCAATACTCCAAAAACCACATAGAGAGGTACCCGCACTTTATGCAAGCCTGGTGGATGAGCCTCGCCAGAAGGTGAAACACCCTTGCTTTTTGGCTGGCAAGGGGTTTCGACTTGCGACACCTCCAACATGAATTTCTCAGCTCAAACCACTGGCCACCCCGAAGATAAATACCATGAGCTATTTTCCGATCTGGTAAAACTAAAATAACCTGTTTGTACTTTTCGAAAATGACCTCTTTGAAGCTCACTGGCAAATGTGAGGTCCAATGCAACCAGATATGAAGATGTCCTTGAATCCTACTATGGAAGTTCAGCAATAGGGCCCGTTTGGCTGGTCTTAAATAAAGCAGCTTTAAAAAAGTACTTTTTGAAAGTGCTGAAACTTATTGTTAAAATAAGCAGTTATGTGTTTGAGGATAAAGTGCTGAAGTTGTTATGCCAAACGGAAAAGTGGAAAAATGGGAAGAAAGAGTTTTTAGGATTATGTTGTAATTGAAGATTGTATAGAATATTAAGGGCAAAAAGATAAAAAGGTGGTCAACTTAAAACAAGGAGCTTTATAAGCTAAAAAAGAAAAGCACCTCTACCCAGCTTTAACTTTGGCTTGAAAATAGTTTTTTTTAAAAGCTAAAATAGCTATTTTATTTGAGTATTGCCACAGCTAAATAAGTCAAAAATCAGCTTTTAAGTCAGTTTGACCAGCTTTTAAGCTGAGCCAAACAGGCTCTAAATCCCTTTATGCAAGGTGAACTGATGTGCATAATCATGAATCATGGCTTCATGAAAGTGGCTTATGGAATATCTTTTGGTATCAATACCAAATAAAATGGCTGAATCATTTAGCTCTTGAGATTGGTTTAGAATGGTGTGTAACAAATGGAGTCACAGAGTTGGACTCAAAATTGTTAGTAGAATGGATTATCAACTCAACTAAGCCAGCCTTGAATATAAGGACAACAAAGAATTCACTGGATCAATTATCCAGGGAAATTAGAGGAGCTTTAAACATGGATAGTGAATTATCCCTCTTTTTTGGTAAACGTATCTGAAGAACTTATTTTATATATTGATACACTTTTGATATGTATCTACACTTCCATATCATGATACCATATCGCATGGACAAACGGGTTGGTATATAGATAGATCTTTTTATTTTCATGGGATAATATTATAAAATGTGCTTCCCTCAAAGTGATTTTAAGTCTACCTCCACTTAATCACCTTCAATCATTATATTATCATATTTAAAGAGGGTGCATTTGGTGGTCTAATACATGGTCACAACTTCTCCTCTATATATGCTACTTGCAACCATGTCAAACGTAATAGTTTCTTAGCCTTCTAATTATGCATGAACAAATACATATTTATCTTAATGTCATCATTTCTACGACAAGGGAATGGTGACATATCAACCTACAAGGGAAACCCGTAGTCGCTAGCCTTTGGATGCACTTCACCCTGCTCCTATGCAATAGTTCACAAACCACATAGGAAATATAACTCACTAGGCAAGTCTAGTGTAACAAGCTCAACCCAGAAGGCAAACCCCTTGTTTTCGCTAGCAAGGGGTTTTGAACGTGAGGCCTCCTATATGGAAGTCTCAAGCTCAAACCATTGGGCCACCTCGAAGGGTAAATATTAACATATCAAACTTTAAACAGTTAACACGGTGTACACAAATTCAAAAGAAAGTTGAAACACGTACACAGTTTTTTTAGTAGTCCCTCTATCTCTTTTGTAGCATTCAGTAACTCCAGAGCGGTCAGTGAACAGGGCTTATGTTACACATTATAGGCAGCCTGCACACAGAAGAAATAGGTTACCTCTTATATGAGAAATTGGGCAGGATGTATCTGCATATCTAATTATGATGCTCAACCGCTCAAGGTTGTCCTACTAGAAACTATTCAACATCACTTAAGTTGTGTGCAATTGGTAGATCGGTAACGGAAGGGCTTATTTGTCTGTTTTGTTTTATATAATTCTTGAGAGCTGCTCTCGGCTGCTCGTTCATCTTGGCGCACTGACGTGGCGTTGTCCATGGCCTCCTCCTGGCTCAGTGGTCACATTAAATAACGTGTGAGAGGTCTTTTGGGCGACCACGGGACGTTTCTTGTGTTTCCTTTCCTAAAACCTTTTAACTTTTTCCGAGCTGATTTATTACAAAAAACAAAGAGATACGTACATGTTCTTTCTTCTTGGCATCTCTGACTGCAGACTCTCCGAAATCCTGTGTCCGGACTATATGTAGTTTCTTTGTTGGAAGAAACTTTGTAACGCCAATTAAAATTTGTGTAACTAACCATGGTGGAACTATGCTATCTGCAAAAGTAAGATGGTGCTTCACATTTACAGAAGGGTCCAAAAGTAGCATCAGACTACACAAATTCAGCAGAAGACAAAAGCTAACAGCGCTACTAGGTTTAACACACGGTCGAAGGCTTGAAGCCCCTTTATAAGTCGGATCTAAAGCATCTTCATTTGACCATTAGTATCAGATGCTCTATAGGAAAACAAGGAAAGATATACATGCAGGCATATAATCCAAAAGCACTAAGTCGCTCCCCTCACTATATATACACTCACTTCACCACTCAATTGAAGCACAAAACAATCTTTTCTTTGTCTTCCTTTGCTTTGTTTTCTCCGTTTTTTTCTTCTACTCTCTATAAAATAAAATAAAGAGACTGAAATCATGTCACTAAGAAGAATCCATTTAATGATGAAGACGATGACGAAGTTTATCCAGTTGAGTCATACCTTTAACTTTCGAGTAATGCTCAATGACGTCATCAACCAGCTTGTCAAAACCAGTATGTAAAGACCTTCTGAAAGCCCAAAAAGACTCCATTGCAACGACTCCATAACCAAAAGATGCTAATTTCCATGCAATGCCTACAGATAAGGATAGTTATTACAAATTTTGTTACAAAAAGATTACTTGTCTGAGACTTTAAATGCTTTTGTAACCTGCAAACCTTCTTGCTTTTACTGATAATATGTAATAAATTTTGGAGCTTATAATCTTATGAACCAAGCATTTCCTCTTCCCATATGAGTACGAAACTGTCTCATAATCAAAATAGAATGCTGATAGCTAAATAAGGAAACTAAAATCCCAATTCAATTCTTCTTATGTAATCCTGTCATTCCTATGCTGAATTTCAGTTTACTTAAACTGTTCAACCGATACGAGATTCTCGCACTAGCTCCATCTATTTTTGTTTCTATTTATTTTATGAGCTCATTTTGAAAAGGAAAAGTAGGAAGAAAATCATAACTTGCTATACTACAACGTATAAAACAAGCTAAAAAAATTGACGGTTTAGCAAGGAAAATTAGGCAATAAGGCATTAACACGTTTCCAACAACATTAGAAAAAAGGAAATAAGAGCATAAGCTTTATCTCCGCCATCTTCAATCCAACATGTGGCACCTGATGCATAGATGGAAGAAGAAATCACTAAGAAAAAGAAGAAAAGATAACTAAGATACACGTTACTCCCATGTAGGGTATCCACTTTAGCACATTCCTCCATTACAGTTAACAACAGAGGTAGAATATGCAATCTCAACTGGCAATGCTTCCAAAAGCTATAACAAGCTTACAGTAGAACGTACATAAAGTGTGAATTCACTTTGGACCACTGTTAGCAGTTCAAGGGCATTTCAGCACTAATCATTCCCTTTTCTGTCAATTAGTGGTCAATACATTAATGGCACATTTTCCCAAAATCCAGGCAAAAACTTATTTATGGATTTAACAAACCAAAAAACCCGTTAGCAAAATTGGCTTCTCCATCTACATAAGATCGGATAGCTATTAATTCTGCTCATCAATCATCATTCAGTTCCTGAAAAGGTGAAAGGATACCTGGTACACAGATTCTCGTAAAATAAGTTGGAGATTTATGTACGTCATCATTCCGTTCCTGAAAAGGTGTAAATAAGGTATGTTGCTTGTATATTCTTGTAAAGTAAGCATTGATTTGGTTAAAATTGTTTCATGTAGTTTTATGTATGTCATCTTTGTCACTGTAAGCTTGTTCTGTTGTCTTCGTATAAGTTAAGATTTGTATACATAAAATCTCCAACTGCGCACTTGTTAAATCTACCAACTGGTTATAAGAGGCAGTGTGTTTAAAATGGCTGAAAGCACTTCCCTTCAAACAGAAATTCCTTTTTGTTTACTTATATATCTTTAAGTGTTGAAAATATTCTCTGCACACGATTTTCCACCAGAAGAATGGAAATGACTTCACTCACTTATTAGTGGAAGTAAATTTCCTTTACAAATATCCTAAATCTTACTCCACGTCTCTTACTTCAATTAATGGTTTTTTTTTCTATATCAACCTTCAATGTTCAAATTTATGTCGAAACACTATTCCCATGTCGGATCTTATACACTTTGCAAAATTACCATATATCACCAAACTCTATATTCAATCATAGAGTAGAAAATGATTCAAACAAAATTATATTTTAGGGTAAAACATCCATGACATAGAACTCCATATCAAAACGCATCCTAAAGGTAACACATTACACAAATTTGCAGTCTATTGAGTAAGAACCAACAACAACAATCTAAGTGTAATCCCACAAGTGGGTCTAGGGAGAAGTGTGGTGTATATGCATCCTTACCCATACCTTGAGAAAATAAAGAGGTTTGTTTCCAGTTATTGATCAAGAACCACACTATATAAACATGCATTCATACTTGGCCTCTGCGGGCAAGTTTGAGAGTGCATAGTGTCCATTGCAACTAAACACTCCAACTAGTCCCTATTGTGTCTTGTGGACACCCGACACGATGTTACACATAGATTTAAAGGTTTCTAGATGATTATTTTGTCATCAGAGTATTAAACCAACACAGTGGAGACAAGTTTTTAGGAGTCAACTTTATGTATTCTTTCTTTTATTTATTTTGAGCTTCCTCTAGCTTCCAACTACCATTTGTTTGTTTCCTTAGTTGCCTTTTCTCGGTCATCAACCACATTGTCCTCCCCACAACTACTCATAATAATGATGAGATGAACGGCGAACAAACTCCATCAAATATAAAATTTTTATTTTTTTTTTTCCACAACAAAATTAACCATTTTTAAAAACCTCAAATATAATTTTTTTTCTTATTAATTGAATTGGACAAGAGTAGCAATGATGCCAGTGTTCATCCGGAAGCAGAAGCGTAAACCCTAAATGCCCATCTAAGGAATTGGAGCGCCTAATACTTTTACAAGTTAAGGTATATCAGCAATGAGAAAGGAAGATGAAGAAATTATACCTTTAAATTGAAAGCTGAATCCCTCTACAGCACAACGCCTGCCGTCCACATTGTCCATATCGGCATCTAATTTCTTCTCAGTGAAAAAAATCCACCTTATGTTTCCCCCAAAAAATCAGAATTCAGATGTACCAAATTGACAATTGTGATTAGCGAAGGACACACCTCGGGTTTTCCGTTCAATTTCTAACTCATAACAAATCACTTCCTTCGCCAATTCTAATTTTGGTAAATTGAATTAATCAAACTTAATAACTATTTATTATAATTAAAAAAATTACACACTTCCGAATTTTAATACTCACACACACAAGTATAGAGTAGTAAAAAGATATGGGCAACTGTAGGGTTGCTTGAAATCGCATTAAAATTGTAATTCGCTTTTAAAAAAATAAAAATTTCATAAGCCATTTGATAATGGAATGAGAAACAAATGACGTGTTCCATTTTTCTTAATAAAAAATCATCATTGACACAAGAAACTTACGGTTAGTTTGATAGAATGTTTCAGAAAATTGCTGAATAATTTATTATTATTAATCATAATAATGATATTAGTTAAGCTGATATTATTACTTTATATACTTTTAGTTTGATATATTAGAAATAGAAGTCTTACATATATTTATATATAATCACCCTAGCTCCACACTCTACTTTATAGTTATGTCTTTAATTAATATAATGTATGTGAGTAATATTTGTATTCTTTTATTATTAATAAAATATAAAAATTCATGTTATTAGTAATGCATTCTTCAATATATAACAGAATGTATATAATTAATTCATAGAAAATATATATGAATTAAGTTAATACACTTTCTCAAACAATAATAACTATATCTTTGCTCCAATTAAGTTAATATCAACTCTAATCTTCACTAGTAAGTAAAACAAATGAATTAATATCATTCCAAAAAAAAATGTGAATCAATATTTATTTATTTACTAATGAATGTTTCGTTTAATTTATGTGGCACTATTTGACTTGATATGATATTTAAGATAAAATAACACTTCATTAAAATTTTGATCTAATTTTTTTTTTGATACTTGTGTAATTATAAATTATGTCATTAAACGTAGGGTTGTGCAAAACCGAACCGCCAATAAACCACACTCGATAAAATGTTATCATGGGTTATTGGGTTTTTAAATGGGGTTTAGAAAAAATAATTTTGGGTTTTGGGTGGTTTCGGTTTTTTCCATATTGGTTAAACCGATCACCCAATAAGACTATAGTTTATTTATACTTTACCTTCTCAATATTAAAATATACAGAATTTAATAACATAATAGATTCAATATATTAGCTTTTTCAGGCTATGTGAATTTTTGTGGTTCGGAAAAATTGGTGAGAACGTTGTGTTGATTATCTGTTTGATCAGGCACTGTTCAAAAGGTTGTCTCAGTGAAAGATTTTTTATTTTGTTTTAATTCTAGTTCGTAATGTAGGCGATATCTTTGCAAGCTTGGAATGTTGTAGTAATTTGATCTAACATTCAAAGTTTTCTATTATTTTTGGGCGGTAAATTGTAACATGTAATTATAACATACGTAACGATTATATATTAGTTGATCGCATTTTCTTATTGGTTTAACGAACCGAACCGATACACAAAACCAATAAACCGATAAAAATTTTCTTATTGATTTGTTATTGTATTAGCATATTTAAACTGAAATCGCTAACCCTAACGATTATATGTAAAAAAACCCGAACTGAAACCACCGATGCCTACCCTTAATTAAACGTATCAAGAATTTTATAATTAATTATTTTCTTATAGTCAAAATGACATTTATTTTATGAAGACTAAAAAAGAAAAGTGACACGGAGGGAGTGGTTTTTCCCATTATTTAATAGGGTCAGATTTCTTATGTTTCCTTCAACAGTTCTCCATTTCCCATCAGCTCCTACCACCGTTCTCCCCGCCGATAGAATAGTTTTCCGGCCGGTTAATTTGTGACGATGAATTATCGCAATAATCTTGCGTCTCGAACTTTTTTTCCAGAATCTCGTCGAGAAAATTGGGTTACTCAGCGTCGCTTCAGGTGATTTTGCTTTCTCTTTCTCAGCTCTTTTTTTTTTGTGTAGCTAGATTGTTAAATGGTTAACATTCTGATTTTTCATTTGTGTAACAGTAATGAGGTGATGGATTCAAAAGCCACAACAGAGGTATTTTTATGGAAAGATTTAAAGTTACAATACAAATGACGGTTTGATGAATTGTAGTTAAATAATTTATGTTTAATATTTGATGTTCATTTTAACAGGATGTTATAAGTGCAATACTATCAGCATCAGCATCTCCTCCTTTCTTTAATGGTTCACCGCCTAGCCGACCGATGAATCCATTGATTCATGATGTTCGCTTTGTAAATTATGGAAAACAATTCAACGGTTTATCATCATCAACAACAACAACGTCAATCAGTGCATCTACTTCAGTTTCATGTGCAAACCCAAAATTACTTGGACAAAACACTCAAGCACCACCACCTAGAATTGAGGGCTTTGATTCCTCAAAACTCTCATCAATATGAATGTTTGACTGCAAAATATGTCCTATTAGAAATGAAGTTTTCCAAAGTAAAAGAAGAAGACAAAAAAGAAAGAGTTGTACATTACTTAGCAATCTAAGGAGTTTCTTTTTTGTTTTGTTTTTTAATGTAAGGGGTTGATGTAAGTGTTTTGTTGTGCTTATTATCTTCTGTAAATGTAATCAAGTGGTTTTTCACCACTTTTGACTATTTGAAAAATATATAATATTGTGCAGTTTCTTCTCCACCCATCTGTATAGGGTTTTCGTGTTCATCTTCACTTCGCACAGATCTCCAGATTGTAAATATTATCGTTTTCATGGCACTGATGAATATCTTGATTAAGTTTTATTTTGTGATTTAGGTTCCTTTTCTTCGAATTATCAATGAAGAAGGTTCTCTTCGAAATTTTTTACCTTTTTTTTTCCTAAATCAATGAAGAAGAGGGAGACATTAGTTAGGGTTCTTAATGTTTCAACGAGATTTGTCAGTTTCATTGTGAAATTTTTTTTAAAAAAATTGTAATTAATTTTCCAACAATCACAATTACAACTTCATGATTAATTTCACATTAGCACTGACATTGCACACTAAGGCTATTTCAGAAATATAAAATTTTGAAAAACTAATATCATGTCAATAAAGAACCATCAAATTAAACTATTTATTTTCAATAAAAACAAAATATAATTATTTATAGTTGATACGTTTAAGTATAAAACAAAATTAGCACATACTCTAGAACCTTCACTGGTGCCACGTTTGTATGCATACATAAGCTACCTCTAAACTAACCAAAAAAAACAAAAAAAATAAAAAGGCAGTTGCCTAAGTTCATCCAATAAACACTAAAAAAAAGAAAAAAAAAGTGTCATTTTGTTTGGAGACTTCTTTACCATTTCTAATCTTGGCGTTACAAGATATCGGGCTAGTTTTTCTTTTCAGCAAATGGTTAATAAGCTTTTTATCTTTTTTAAAAAATATATTATTTTTCTTCCTCTAATGAATAAATTATCTAATATATTTAAGATTAAATTATGTATACTAATATTGTAAATTTAATCATCTCGTAAATTTGTTGGGATTTTCATTTTAGATAATTGATGAAGTAGGCTTTATGCTAATTAGATTCTGACATTTAAATTTTTTTTTTACGTGTTTTAATTTATCTGTTGGATAGTTAAGTTAATAATATAAAATCATCTTGTTTATAAATTATTTGTATCAACTCAAGTAAAAATTTTGTCTAAAAGTCTACAACTTATAAAGGCAAATATATATAATCAAAGAAAATGACTCTATGTTATGTGCTAAACTTAATCATATCGTTGAACAGAAGAATGAAAATACAAGCAAAGAAAATTCTAAAATTGAAATTAAAGTGTGGAATTAAATTATTTTATTAAATGTGGAGATGTTCAATTGCAACAACTGATCAGGTTACTAGCTAATCCCATATTGATTCTGTTATAGTTATTATGAAGTTAAATTATCTTCATGTTTAGTAGTATACTATACTTTTTTTAATAGTTACATATGTAATAAAATTTATAATAACCGGGAAAAATAAAAAGCAGCTTGTTAATAGTGTATGTGCTGAGTGATGCATGTTCCCTCACTATATTTCCTTTACTTTGTTTTCTCCATTTTTTTCTTTTTTGTATGTGATGTACAATTTAAAAGTTTCTTTATCTAAGATATTACCGTGCCAAAATAATTGTATAGTTATATTTAAAAAAAAAAAAAGTAACTAACATTTGTGCATCAACAATGTCAAAAATTATGTAGTTCTTCAAAAGGTATGCATAATTAATTTCTATGCACCAACGTAAAAAAATTGTGTAGTTACCTAATTAATAAAGTGTTTAATTAACTTTTGTGCACGAAATATTTTGGTTAAGTTTTATTTGCTCAATTAACATACAAGTTTCGCTTTGTGATTTAGGTTCGTTTTTTCCCATATCTGTGAAGAAGGTCAAGTTTTATTTGCGAACTAGCATTTAGGTTTTTCTTCAACATTTAGATCCCCCCCCCCCCCTTTCCCTCTTTTAATATAAATCAATAAAAAAGGGAGTCATAAGTTTTATTACTCTTTGAACCTTTATTGATGTCACATGTTTATGGAGTCCGAAACTCAAAGGGTACAAAATATTAACAAAAATTTCAAAAAACGTTATATAAACTCTTTATATTACCACACGGTAAAATCCTGCAGGTGCATCTACTTCTTCCCACCTGAAAAAGTAAAATCGCTGCTTCGCACGATTTTACAAAAAAAAAATTAATAAAAATGAATCGCTGCCCAAGCACGATTTCAAATTTTTCTTCTTACAAATCTCTGCCCTGGCACGATTTCATATTATTTTTTAATTTTTTTTTAAAAAATCAGGTCTATCCTCTGTCAGTGCAAAGCAGCGATTTAAAAGAATTTTTAAAAAAAAACTAAAAATCGCTGCCAGTGCATTTAACGTGCAAGCGCAGTTGAAGCCTCAATTGGATGGGTTCTTAGAGGCTTTGGCAATGGTTGCAGGGGAAATTTCTTTCCCGGCCCCAAATCTCAAGAAAATAATTCACCATTACTTATAATGCCCTTAAAGTAAACGTGCATATTACTACTGATATAAAAAATAATTTAATTACAAATATGTATAGCCTGCACTAAGAGAAATCCACCAACTTCATTTGGAGTTTTTTCATTGACGCACGGCATAACCAATTATACAAATCTGCTATGGCGCGAGCCCCATGCTTAGTGACATTAAATCTAATCTAAATTTCTTCATGTCATCAAATGTCCAAATTAATCTTAATTATAGCTTTTATCCGACATTTATCCCCCCACATAACCATAATAAATAGAATCTAAATCTTGTTGAACTTCATGCTCAGTTGAGTTATTCATTAATACTTCCAACCTTCGATATACCGCAATCAATTTATATGTTAACAATCTACTACACTAACACCAGAAAAACAACTATTTATCGGGCAACCATCCTGTTAATGAAAAATCATTTCTTGTCTACCGTATATATCCCCTAAAGCATCACTCCATTTAAAAATTATAGGACTATACCATTACTACCAGTCCGAATAAAATTTCAATATCTTGGTAAAGTTAATGGTAGCCTCGCCAGTTCCAAGTTAACGTATGAGTTTTCGGACCGCCACTTTTCAAATTAAAGCAGAAATTAATTAATTCGGAGTCATACGGACACATCCACATCAAGATTCCCTTTAAATGCTACAATTTTTCAAAAATATTGAAGGATGCGAGAATGTAATGGATGATCTTTAAAAATGTTGCCAAAACTTCATATCCCACCACGAACGCGTATAAGCAAGATCTCTCTCTTTTTTTGCTACCAAATTTCTATTTCCAAATTCCTTCGGAACGATATGAACTTGATTTTTAATACAAATCATTCTCTACTGGACCAGGATGTACGTATACATTTGAACGGATACAGATCTATAACACAAAAATAACACTAAAATTAACATTAATAGAAGTACTCAAAACGATGAATAATATCAACAATATCATATAAAGTAATAAAAATTAATTAAATAATTAAAATAAATAAAATAAAATAAATTAAACTCACCTTATAAAGAAACTGCTTTAAAAAAAACTTTAGAAAATTTGACGAAAACAAAAATTTTAAGATTGTGGAAGATTGAAATATTGGTTGGTAGAATTGGCAGATTGAAGTAATATGAATATGAAGGTAATAGTCCAATTTATAGAATTGAAAGAATATGTACTATTTACATGTGAACAGTTTTCTTCAACTATTTACAATAAAAACAAAGGTCTACTATTTAAATTTTTTTTTATTTAAAAAATTGGTTATTCCAGCGATTTATATCAAAAAAAAATTCGACTAATTTCATGGATCTCTTTTAAAACTCTTTATATATGATATATATATATAATATATATATATAAATTTTAAAATTATTACTATCTATATATAGATATATAGATCTATATATATATATATATATATATATATTTATAATATAATCATTTTGTTTAAAAAAAATTTCAATTAATTTTTTTTGCCTTTAATTTTTTTATTTACACAAATTAATTATTTGAATTCAAATCATATTTTAAATGTCCATTCAAATATAAATATCTTTTTTTAGAACGAAACTATATTTATTGACTTTTACTTATTTTTTAATATTTTTTAAAATAATGTTATTTTCTTTATAAGTTTAATATTTACTTTTAAAAAATATTATAATATTTTTTTTATAATCAAATCGTTGTTTTTATAACATTTTTTTAAAAAATTTTTTTTTATGTAAAAAAATTGCTTTTGCAAAGCATTTATAATACACAAAAAATTTAAAAAAAAAAATCGCGCCCGTGCAGCGATTTATAAAAAATAAGAATAATTTGTTGATATAACTCGCTGCCCAGTTCCAATTTAATAAAAAAAACTTCTTTTAATAAATCGCTAACACTCGTAGCGCTTTTATCAATTTTTTTTTATAAATCGCTGCAACTTTGCAGCGATTTTATTAACATTTTTTTATAAATTGCTTTCACCTGGCACAGCGATTTTATATTAGATTTTTATTTTTATTTTTTTTATATAAATCGCGCAACCTGGCAACGATTTTTTTTTTTAAAAAAAGAAATTATTCTTTATAAATCCGCTGCACTGCAGCGATATAATACCTTTTAAAAAAAAAAAAAAAATTAAAATAATTGAATCGCTGCCAAGGCGCGATTTGTAAGAAAACAATTTTGAAATCGCTGCTTGGGTCACGATTTTAACTTTTTCAGCTGAATTAAGTCGCTATTGCCCCTGCAACGATTTTATAAACCGTTTTGGTTTAATAAAAAATTTTATATATCCCGTTTTAAATTTTTTTTATTAATAATTTTTTATCTTTGAGTTTCGGATTCCATGTTTATGTATGCTAAATCTTCATCCTCTAACTAGCAAAACCTCAAAAAATAAAAAGTAAACTTTAACATTGCAAAGTTCATCTAGATGCGAAAAAATGTGATCGTTATTTTTTAGAGACTTCTTTGTCGTTTCTCTTCTTGGCATTGTAAGATATAATATATACTACATGCTTCTTTTCTTCCCGGCAATTTGTTAATGACCTTCTTATCCTTTTTGAAAGAAAAAGTGAATTATATTTCTAGAAAAAATGACTAAGTTATCTAATATATTTAAAATTTAAATTTATATATAAAATGGGTATAACACAATTAACGTTTCCATTATTTTACTAGCACCACATAAATAACTCTATAGAATCCAAAAGTGCACATTAACGCTAACATTGAACACTAACAATTTATCTTCTTGTATATTTGAGAGAATAAAACCAAAAAAAATTGACCTTGTGCCAAAAAAAAAACTATCAAAAATTGAGAGTACGGAGCCTAAAGGGTACAAATATTCAAAAATTCCAAAACGGTATATACAATTTTTATATTAACCAAACCGGCAAATCGCTGGCATCAACAGTGTTTAGGTTCCCCGAAAAGCAAAATCGCTGCCGATGCATGCGATTTTGCAAATGTGAATTTTTTTTTTTAAAAACATGAAATCGCTCTAGGCATCGATTTTAATTTATTTTTAAAAAAAAGTCGCTGCCATAGGCAGCGATATAAATTTAATAATTTGTTTATTTTAGGAAATCGCTGCCTAGGCATCGATTTTTAAAAAAAGAATTTTTTTTTTTTAACATCTGGAAGTCCGCTGCCCAGGCCAGCGACTTTTATAAAAAGAACATTTTGAAATGTGCAAAGTCGCTGCCGATGGGCCAGCGACCTTGTATAATTTTATTTTTTTTTTTAATTTTAATTTTTTTCTTTAAAAAAAATGTGGAACAATGTGAAATTAAAAAAAAAAAAAGATTTTTTTAAAGCAACAATTTTAAAAGATAAAAACAAGTTATATATTTTTTTTTATCAAATCCTACTTTAAATTTTGTTTTTTTAAAAAATTATTTGTGGAAAATCTCAGCGGATTTACATATTTTTTTAAATTTATAAATTGGGTTAATATTTTGGAAAATCACAAACAGCGATTTGTTCATATTTGAAAAAAAAATGATAAATGTTTTAAATCAATCCTCTTCCCTACGTAGCGATTTATTTTTTTTTTTAAATATGTAAATCGCTCGCCGAATTTATCCTTTTTTTTTAAAAATTAGAAAATCGCTGCGATTTTTCCACAAATAATTAATTTTAAAAAAATAAAATTTAAAAAGTAGCAATTTTATAAAAAAAATATTATAACTTTTTTTTATCTTATAACATTTCTGCTTTACAAAAGAGTTTTTTTTTTTAAAAAAAATTCACATTGTTTCCACAGTTATTTTAAGCAAAAAAATTAAATATTGTAAAAAAAAATTCGACAAAGTCGCTGCCTGGCAGCGACTTGCCATTTCATTTTTTTTTTTTTTATAAAATTCGCTGCCCAGGCATCGATTTCCTTCCACATTTAAAAAAAAATAAATTTCTTTTTTTAAAAATCGTGCCTAGGTAGCGATTTCACATGTTTGTTAAAAAAAAAATTCACATTTTGCAAATCGCTGCCTCTGCAGCATGTTGCTTTTTTCGGGGAAGTTAAATCGCTGTTGATGCAGCGATTTTGCCGTTTTTGGTTATATAAAAGTTTATATAACCGTTTTTGAATTTTATTAATTTTTGTACCCTTTGGGGGGGGGGGGTGGGGGCCTCCGACTCCAAAAATTGAGTCTTATTAACCCCCCCCCCCCCCCTCAATACAAATAAATTATAATTATCTCTAACTTAAATGTTAAGTCATACTTTTATAACTCTTGAACTTTCATTGATTGCCACATGTTTATGCAGAACTTTAACCTATAACTAGAAAATAATAAATTATAACTTTCACATTGTAAAATTAATTCAAGTGCAAAAATGGGGTCAATATTTTTAGAATTTCTTGACAATTTCTTATCTTAGCGTTACAAGATGTAATACTACATATTTGTTTTCTTTCCAGCATTGTAGTCACAATTACAACTTTAACATTTACAATACACAAATAATTCTACATTAACACTAATTTTAGCACATTATTATCAATTTATCTCCTTGTATAGTTGAGAGAAATAAAACCAAAAAATGATGGCATCATGCCAAAAAGAGAACTACTGAATTGAACTATTTATTTCAATACAAATAAATTATCATTATCTCTAACTTAAGTGTTAAGTCTAAAAATAAATTTATACATATTTTTATAACTCTTCAACCTACGTTGACGCCACATGCATAAGCTTCAACTTCTAACTAGCAAACACTAAAAATAAAAAAATAAACTTTCACATTGTAAAGTTTATACAAGCGCAAAAAATGTGATCGGTTCTTTCTGGAGACTTTTTGGCAGTTTCTTATCTTGGCATGACAAGATACAATATTACATGCTTGTTTTTCTTTCCGGCAATTAATTAATGAGCTTTTTATCCTTGTTTAAGCAAAAAAAAGTATTCTTCTTCAAGAAATGATTAAATTATCTAATATATTTAAGATTTAATTATATACACTAATAATTGTAAATTTAATACATAATATGTCTCTTAAATTTGTTCGGATTTTTTATTTAGATAGTTGATGATGTAGGCTTTTTTATTCAAATTAAACACCTCAACTTCAATAAAGTGTTTAAACTAGGCATTTTTAAAATTTTGAAAAAAAAATATTGTATGCTTTAATTTACTATTGAATAGTTATGTTAATGACATAAAATATATCATTTTAACAAAAATTATATACATTAATCTCAAGTTAAAAATGTTGCTTAATCATTAATACCAACATATATTATTAAAGAAAGTGACATAATTTATGTGATTAACTTTACTACTTACCAAATTAAACGAACGAAAACACCTGGAAAAAATCTACAATTTAAATCAAAAGCATGTAACTAAACACAAATCAGATTACTAGCTAGCTAGCTAGCTTCCATATTAATTCTATCAAAAATTAAAGCTAAATTCTATGTTGAGGCTGCTTGGAATGAAAACGAAACGACCTACAGATAATATATATATATATTCTATATATATATATATAATATATATAGATAATATATATAATACAAAATATATATATTAATTTTTTTCATTTTCAACGTTCTCATAAAACTTCATTATTTACAACACAAAAATATTTCACATTATTTGAGACATTGCCAGATTAACATAATACTCACATTATCTATTTATCTCCTTGTATTTTATTAAAGAAATAAGATAAAATAAAATGACATCATGCCAAAAAAGAACAACCAAATTGAACTATTTATTCTCAATACGAACAAACTGTAATAATGTCTAACTTTATATGTCAAAGTATGAAACAAAATTAAAACATACTTTAATAACTCTTAAACTTTCATTGATGCTACATGTTTATACATGCAAAAGCTTCAACCTCTAACTAGCAAAACAAAAGAACAGGATGTGAATTTTCACATTGTATAGTTCATCCAAGTGTAAAAAATATGATCGGTATTTATCTGAGATATCTTGACAGTTTCTTATCTTGCCGTTACAAGATACAATACTATATTTTTTTTCCAGTAATTAATTAATGACCTTTTTATCCTTGTTTGAGGAAAAAAATTATTTTCTTCAAAAAATGAATATTATCTAATATATAAATTTTTTTAAATTATATATACCAATAATTGTAAATTTAATACATAAAGTCTTAAATTTGTTGGAATTTTTCATTTAGATAATTGATGAAGTAAGGCTTTGTTCCCTCAACTTCAATAAAGTTTTCAAATTATATATTTGGATTTTTGTAAAGGAAAATTATGTTCTTTAATTTATGTATTGAATAGTTAAGTTAATAACATATAATATATTATTTTTTCAAAATATTTATGTACAACACACCAATAATTCTACATTAACACTGATATTGCACATTAAGACTAACATTGCACATTAACAATTTACCTTCTTGAATTGTTTGAGGGAAATAAAAAAAAATTGACTTCATGCCAAAAATAAACTATCGAATTGAATTACTTATTTTTAATACAAACAAACTGTAATTTCTCTAACTTAAAATGTTAAGTATAAAATAGAATTAACACATACTTTTATAATTATTGATCTTTATTGATGCCACATAATTATGCATGAAGAATATTTAACCTCTAACTAGCAAAACACCAAAAAAATTTAAAAAACAAACTTTCACATTGTAAAGTTTAGCCAAGTGCAAAAATGTGATCCACATTTTCTGAAGACCTCCTACAAAATCTTATCTTGAAGTTACAAGATACAGTACTAAATGCTTGTTATTTTTCCAGCAATGGATCAATTACCTTTTAATCTTTGTTTGAGGCAAAAATATATTTTTCTTCAAAAACAATGATTAAGTTATCTAATATATTGTAAAGTTAATACATAATATTTCTTAAATTTGTTGGAATTTTCCGTTTAGATAGGCTTTGTTCCCTCAACTTCAATAAAGTGTTCAAACTAGACAATTTTGAATTTCTTTTTAAAAAATAATTGTGTGCTTCAATTTATCTATTGAATTGTTAAATTAATAACATATATCATATATTTTCAAAAAAATTATATACAACACATAAATAATTCCACGTTAACACTAAAATGGCATATTATCAACTTATAACCTTCCGTGTTTGAGAGAAATAAAATTTAAAAAAAATAATGTTATGCCAAAAGAAAACTATCAAATTGAGCTATTTATTATCAATATAAATAAATTGTAATTATTTCTAACTGAAATATTAAGTATAAAAATAAATTAACACATACTTATAACTATTGAATCTTTATTGATGCCACATGTTTATGTATGTAGAAGCTTCAATCTCTAACTAGCAAAACACCAAAAAATAAAACGCAAACTTTCACATTGTAAAGTTCATCGAAATTCAAAAAAATATGTCAGTATTTTTTGGAGACCTCTTGACAGTTTCTTATCTTGGCGTTACAAAATACAATACTACCTGCTTGTTATTTTTCAGCAATTGTTCAATGACCTTTTTATTCTTGTTTGAGAAAAAAATTATTTTTCATCAAAAAATGATTAAATAAATAACTTTTAATATATTTAATATTCAAATCGTATATACTAATAATTGTAAATTATACTACCTGCTTGTTATTTTTCTGCAATTGTTTAATGACCTTTTTATTCTTGTTTAAGGAAAAAATTATTTTTCATCAAAAAATAATTAAATAAATAAATTTAATATATTTAATATTCAAATTAAATATACTAATAATTGTAAATTTAATACATAAAATGCCTTAAATTTGTTGGAATTTTTCGTTTAGATAATTGATGAAGTAGGCTTTGTTCCCTCAGCTTCAATCAAGTCTTCAACTTGGACAATTTTGAATTTTTTTGTAAAACAAAATATTGTGTGCTTTAATTATCTATTGCGTTGTTAAACTAATAACATAAAATATATTAATTTTTAAAAAAGTTATATACAACACACATAAATAATTCTAAATTAACACTAACATTACACATTATTAGTTTATCACCTTTTATTGTTTAAGAGAAATAAAAAAAAATTGACATCATGCGGAAAAAAATCCATCAAATTGAACTACTTATTCTCAATACAAACAAATAGTAATTACCTCTTAACTTAAGTGTTTCATATAAAAAAATTAACACGCACTTTTATAACTCTTGAACCTTCATTGATTCCACATGTTTATGCATGTAGAAGCTTCAACCTCTCACTAGCAAAACTTCAAAAAATTAAAGCAAACTTTCACATTGTAAAATTGTTCGAATAGAAAATATGTAATCGTTGTTTTTTAAAGAATTCTTAACAGTTTCTTATTTTAACGTTACAAAATATGGTATCACGTGTTTATTTTATATCCAACAATTGATTAATGACCTTTTGTATCCTAGTTTGAGGGGAAAAAGTTATTTTTCTTCAAATAATATTAAATTGTAAATTTAATACATAATTTGGGATATTTTAATTTAGATAATTGATAAAGTATGTTTCATTCCCTCAACTTCAATAAAGTGTTCAAATTAGACAATTTTGGAATTTTTTTTTAAAAAATAATTATGTGCTTTAACTTATCTATTGAACAGCTAAGTAAACAATATAAAATTTAACATTTTAATAAAAATTATATACACTAAACTCAAGTAAAGACTGTCTAAAGGTTTACTGTTTAATTATTAAAATGAATATATATAATTAAAGTGTGAATGATACATTTATGCAATCAACTTTACTGCTTAGCAAATTAAAGGAATGAAAACACAGGGGGGGAATATCTATTCACGTTATGTGATTAACTTTACTACTTAAGCAAATTAAAAGAATAAAAACACAAAGGGAAAAAATTAAGCAATTAATATCAAAAGCATGTAAGAAAAACGGTCAGGTTACTAGCTAATTCCATATTAATTCTATCAAGGAAATACAGCTAAGTTCTTGAATGATTAAGCATAAAACAAAATTAAAACATACTTTAATAATTCTTGAACCTTCATTGATGCCCCATGTTTATGCATGCAAGCAACTTCAATCTTTAATTAGCAAAACATCAAAAAATAAAAAAGCAAATTTTCACATTATGAAGTTAATCCAAGCGCCAAAAACTTGGTCGGTATATTTTTAGAAATTTCTTGATCGTTTCTTATCTTGATGGTTACAAGATACAATATTACATGCTTGTTTTCTTTTTAGCAACTGATTAATAACCTTTCTATCCTTGTTTGAGAAAAGAAATATTTTCTTCAAAAAATTATTAAATTATCTATATATTTAAGATTTAAATTATATATAATAGTAATTGCAAATTTAATTATCTAAACTATCTTACTATTTAGTAATAGTACTATACGTAGACAACTCGATTAAATTTAATGCACAATAATTTGTTCTTGTAATAGTTACCTGTAATCACAATTTTAATAAAGTAGGAGAAAAATCATCTTGCTAATAGTGTATGATTATGTGCTAAATCACGCTAATATATCATCCAAAAACTCTTAAGTTGCCTTCCTCGATATAAATTACTCACTTCATCACTTCATCGAAGCATCAAACAATCTTCTCTTTTTCATCTTTTACTTTGCATTCTCCATTTTTTTCTTCTTCTATTCTATTGCTATGAATTCTCTTTATAATGAGTGCGGGTGCTAGGAGTTCGAGTGTAGAACTTTTTAACATTGGAGGAAAGGAACTTCAAAAATGTTCAATTAGACAAATTTCCCGAAAAAGTGCTTTTAAAAACAAAATATGTACTTTAATTTATTTATTGAACAGTTAAGTTAATAACATAAAATATATTATTTTAAAAAAAAGTTATATACAACACACATGAATAATTTTACATTCACTAACATTGCACACTAACACTGATATAGCACATTATTAATTTATCTCCTATTACTGTTCGAAAGAAATAAAATAAAAAAAGTTGACGTCAAGCAAACCCCCCACCCCCACCCTCTCCCCCACCAAATTAAATTACTTATTCTCAAACCCCCCACCCCCACTCTCTCCCCCCACCAAAATTAAATTTACTTATTTCTCAACCCCCCAAACCCCACCCCTCTCCCCTCCAACCAAATCAATTACTTTTTTCAAACCCCACCCCCACCTCTCTCCCCACCAAATTAAACTTGCTTATTCCTCAACCCCCCACCTCCCACCCTCTCCCCCACCAAATTAAATTACTTATTCTCAATACAAACAAAGAGTAATTATCTCTTTACTTAAATGTTAAGTATAAAATAAACTAACACATACATTTATAACACTCTTGAACACAATAATTCTACATTGACAACAACACTGCACGGTAACAACTCATCTCCTTGTATTATTTTAGAGATATAAAACCAAAAAAACAAACATCATATTAGCAGCGAACCAATGAACTACTTATTCTCATACAAGAAAATTGTAATTCTCTCTAATAAGTGTTGAATTACAAAACAAAATTAACTCATTCATTTATAACTCTTCAATCTTCATTGATGCCAGAAGCTTCAACCTCTATCTAGCAAAATAACAAAAAATAAAAAACCTAACTTTCACATTGTAAAATTCATTCAAGTGCCAAAAAAAAGTTGCTGCTTGGATAGAAAATGAAAATAGGTAAGGTTCTAACTGCTTCAAAAAGATTTGTCTATTTCATCGTGAAAAAAAAAAGTTCACAATTAATTTTTCAAACGGTCGGCACAATTACAGCTTCATTATTTACAATACACATAAATGATTCTACATAAATATTAACACTGATATTTTATATTAACATCGACATTGCACATTACCAATTTATTTCTTTGTACTGTTTGAAAAAAAGTATAATAAAAAAAAATAAAGGTCATGCCAAAAAAAGCATCAAATTGAACTTCTAATCCTCAATACAAACAAACTGTAATCATTAGTAACTTAAATGTTAAGTATAAAATAAAATTAACATATAGTTTTATAATCTTGAACACACATAAATAATTCTACATTAACTCTAGCTTTGAACACTAACTTAAATGTTAAGTATAAAATAAAATTAACATATACTTATATAATCTTGAACACATAAATAATTCTACATTAACTCTAGCATTGAACACAATGAATTTATCTCCCTATACTATTTCATAGATATAAAATTAAAAAAATTGATATCACTCTAAAAGAGAGCCACCAAATTGAACCATTTATTTTTAATATTAATAATACAACTAGCTATAATTATCTTTAACTTAAATGTTAGGCATAAAAAAAATTAAAACATAGTTTAATAATTCTTGAACTTTCATTGATCCTACATGTTTATGCATGTAAACAACTTCAATCTCTAACTAGCAAAATATCAAATCTAAAAAGAAACTTTCACATTGTAAAGCCCATTCGAGTGCAAAAAATGTGATCAATTTTTTTTGGAGATTTCCTGGTCGTTTCTTTTCTTGACATTATAGGATACAATACTACAACTTGTTTTTCTTTCTAGCAACTGATTAATGATATCTTATTCTTGTTTGAGGAAATAAATTTATTTTCTTCAAAAAAATTTATAAAGTATCTAAAATCTCTTGAGAATTAATTATAATTAATATATAAATTTACCTTATCTACACTTTGTTTACTGTTTAAAGTAGTACTAATTTATAAACAATTCTCCCTTAAATTAATGGATAATATTTGATTCCTTGTAACAATTATATATAATCACCTTTTAATACAGTGAGAGAAGATCCACCCTTTCTTACTAGTTGATTGTGTCTAATCAATATGCATGCTAGCTCCCTCACTATATATCACGCACTTCATCACTCATCAAAAGCACATACAATTGTCCCTCTTTTCTTCCTTTACTTCGCTTTCTCCATTTTTCTTCTTCTCTTCTCTCTATTGTTGTGGGTCCCTTGGTAACAAAGATAGTGCTAAGGAGGTCCAAGTAGAAATTATTAAATGGATTATTTACAATAGACATAAATAATTCTACATTAACACAAATATTGGACATTAACACGACATTGCATATTACTAATTTTATCTCTTCATATTGTTTGAGAAAAATAAAAAGAAAAAAATCAACATCATGCCAAAAAAAAAACCCATTTGTTCTCAACACAAACAAACTGTAATTATCTCTAACATAAATGTTAAAGTAAAAAACAAAATTAAAAAATATTTTTATAACTCTTAAACATACATAAATAATTCTACGTTAATAATAGCATTGAACACAATAAATTTATCTCCTTGTACTATTTCATAGATATAAAACCAAAAAAATTTGGTGTCATTCTAAAAGAGAACCACCAAATTGAACCACTTACTCTTAATACAACTAACTAACTATAATTATCTTTAACTTAAATGTTAAGTATAAAAAAAAAATTAAAACATACTTTAATGATTCTTGAACCTTCATTAATACCACATTTTATGGATGCAGGCAACTTCAACCTCTAACTAGCAAAATGTCAAAACTAAAAAGCAACTTTTGCATTTGTAAAATTCAATCAAGTGCAAAAAATATCATCAATTTTTTGGAGATTCCTAACTGTTTCTAATTTTTGGCGTTATAAGATACAATACTACGAGCTTGTTTTCTTTCTAACAGCTGATTAATGAATTTTTTATCCTCGTTTGAGGGAAAAAAATTATTTTTCTTCAAAAATTTATTAAAGTATCTAATATATTTAAGATTTAATATATAATACTAATAACTATAAAATTAATTATCTACACTATGTTACTACTATATTGTAGACAACTCTCCATTCAATTTAATACCAAATTTTTAGTCTTGTACCAGTTAGTACCGTAAAGAAAAAATCACCTTTCTAATGTGTCCCCGATCATTTGTTAAGTCATGCCATAAGCTTCCCTCGCTCTATATCACTCCCTTCGCACTAACCCTCCTTTCATCACTCCATCAAAGCACACATCTCCTTCCTCTTTTTCTTTCCTTTAAACTTGCTTTCTCCAGTTTTCTTCTTTTCTCTCTATTGTTTTCTGGGTCTCTTCGTACTTACGGCGGTCTTAGGAGTGCAAGTAGAAATTATAAACATTGAGGAGGAAATTGATTATTTACAATAGACATAAAAAATTCTACATTAACACAGACATTGCACGTTAACATAAATATTGTACATTAACGCTGACATTGCACATTATCAATTATCTCTTCGTATTGTTTGAGAAAAAAAATTCAACATTATGCCAAAAAAGAACCACTTATTCTCAATACAAAAAATGGTAATTATATCTAACTTAAATGTTAAGTAAAAAACAAAATTAAAACATACTTTTATAACTCTTGAACACACATAAATAATTCTACATCAACACTAGTATTGCACACATTCGATTTATTGTCTTGTACTATTTCATAGATATGAAACCCAAAAAACTGGCATCATTCTACAAGAGAACCACCTAACTGAACTACTTATTCTTTATACAAACTAACTGTAATTATCTCTAACTTATATGTTAGGTATAAAATAAAATTAAAACATGCCACATGTTTATACATGCAGGCAGGCAACTTCAACCTCTAACTAGCAAAACACCAAAACTAAAAAGCAAGCTTTCACATTGTAAAGTTCATCCAAGTACAAAAAATGTGGACGGTTTTTTAGGAGATTTCTTGATCATTTCTTATCTTGGCATTACAAGATACAATACTACAAGCTTAATTTCTATCTAGCAACTGATCAATAACCTTTTTATCCTAGTTGGAGGGAAAAAAATTATTTTTCTTCAAAAAATTATTAAATTATCTAATATATTTAAGATTTAAATTATATATACTAATAATTGTAACTTTAATCATCTAAACTATGTTATTGTTTAGAAGTAGTACTGTACTATAGACAATTCTCCATTTAATTAAATGCACAAAACTTGGTTCTTGTAACAGTTACATATAATCACATTTTTAACGAACGGTCACAATTTCAACTTCATTATTTACAACACAAAAATAATTTTGCATTAACAAAGACACTGCACATTATCATTTTATCTCTGTGTCGTGTTTTGAGAAGATTAAATAAAAAAAATCAATGTCATGCTAAAAGGAATCATCAAATTGAACTACATATTTCCAATACAAACAAGTATAAAATAAAATTAACACATATTTTTATAACTCTTGAACACGCACAAATAATTCTACATTAACACAGCCATAAAATATTAATACATTACACACATGCACCCAGTCCATTTCTTGCTGGTAACTATGTCCCATAGAATCTAAAACCAAAAAAAACTAGTGTCATTTATAAGAGAAGTACCAAATTGAACTAATTATTCTCATACAAACTAACTATAATTATCTTTAAATGTAAAATTAAAAAAAAAAACATACTTGAACCTTCATTGATGCCACATGTTTATGCATGCAAGTAACTTCAACCTCTAACTAGCAAAACACCAAAATGAAAAAGAAAACATTGTATACAAGTGCAAAAAATGTGGACGGTTTTTTTTTTTAGATTCTTTGTCCGTTTCTAATCTTGGCGTTACAAATGCAATACTACAAGCGTGTTTTCTTGTAGCAATTGATTAATGACCTTTTTATAATGACATTAACAGAGATATTATAAATTATCAATTTACGTCTTTGTAATGTTTGAGGAAAAAAAATCAACGTCGTGCCAAAAAAACCCATCAAATAGAACTACTTATTCTCAATACAAAGAAATTGTAATTATCTCTAACTTGTTAAGTATAATTTAAAATTAACACATACTTTTATAACTCTTGAACGCACATAAATAAATATACATTAACACAAATAATTTTACATTAACACTACCATTGCACACAATCAAAATATCTCAATACAAACTAAATGTAATTATCTCTAACTTAAATGTTAAGTATAAAACAAAATTCAAACATATTTTAATGATTTTTGAACCTTTATGACGCCACATGTTTATGCATGCGGGCAACTTCTTTCTAACTAGCAAAACACCAAAACAAAAAAGCAAACTTTCATATTGTAACGTTTATCCACATACAAAAAATGTGGACTGTTTTTTTTTTTTTGGAGATTTCTTAGCCGTTTCTTATCTTGGCGTTACAAAATACAATACTACAGGCTTGTTTTCTTTTTAACAACCGATTAATGACCTTTTTATCCTTGTTTGAGGAAAAATATTATTTTTCTTCAAAAAATTATTAAATTATATAATATATTTAAGATTTAAACTATATATAGTAATAATTGTAAATTTAATTATCTAAACTATGTTACTGATATAAAGTAGTACTATGCTATAGAAAACTCTCCATTAAATTTAATGCACAATACTTGAATCTTGTAACAATTCCATATAATCACAGTTTTAACACAGTGAGAGAAATAACCACCTTGCTAATAGTGTAAAAACCACCTTGCTAATAGTGTGGGTTATGTGCCGAGTCATGCATGCAAGCAAATAATCCAAAAACACTCAAGTTGCTTCCCTCACAATATATCACTCAGTTCATCACTCCATTAAAACACAAAATAATCTTCTCTTTTTCTTCCTTTACTTTTCTCAAGTAGAAATCATTAAGATTGAGGAAATGGATTATTTAAAACACATATAAACAATTCTACATTAGCATCGATATTGCACATTAACAATGATATTGCACATTATCAATTTATCTCTTTGTAATGTTTGAGAAAAAAATTTAAAAATTAATGTCATGCCAAAAAGAACCATCAAATTGAACTACTTATTCTCAATACAAACTAACTGTAATTATATCTAACTTAAATGTTAAAGTAAAAAATAAAATTAACATGTACTTTTATAACTCTTGAACGCACATAAATAATTCTACATTAACACACATAAATAATTCTACATTAACACTAGTGTTGCACACAATCAATTTATCTCCTTGTACTCTTTCATAGATATAAAACCAAAAACAGTGGTATCATTTTAAAAGAGAACGACCAAACTGAACAATTTATTCTTAAATACAAACTAACTAACTAACTGTAATTATCTCTACATTAAATGTTTAGTATAAAACAAAATTAGAACATACTTTAATGATTCTTCTACCTTCATTGATGCCACATGTTTATACATGCAGGCAACTTAACTCTAACTAGCAAAACACCACACCTAAATTCAACTTTCACGATTGTAAAGTTCAGTCCAAGTGCGAACATTGGTGGGCGTTTTTTGGATATTCCTTGCTGTTTCGTATCTTTGGCGTTACAAAATACAATCCTACAGACTTGTTTTCTTTCTAACAACCGATTAGTGACATTTTTATCCTTGTTTGAGGAAAAATAATTATTTTTCTTCAAAAAATTATCAAATTATCTAATATATTTAAGATTAATATTATATATACTAATATTGAAAATTTAATTATCTAAACTTCCCATTAAATTTAATGCACAATACATGGTTCCATATAATCACATTTTTAACACAGTGGGAGAAGAAACCACCTTGCATGCTAGCGTATAATCCAGAAACACTTCCATCCCTCACTATATATCACTCACTTCATCACTCCATCAAAGCACAAAATAATCTTCTCTTTTTCTTCTTTTACTTTTGGGTTTCTTCTCCATTTTTTTCGTTCTCTTCTTTCTATGGTTATGGGTCTCTTCGAAAAAGGTTGTGTTAAGGAGTGCAAAGTAGAACTTAATAAATCGTGATGAGGAACTATAGGAAAAGATCAGAAAAAAGTTGTAGGTGAACTTCGTCCTTTAGCATGTAAAGATTATGAAGATCATGGGTTAATCTTAATTTGGAGAAATTCGGTGCAACTAATTAGAAAGTGCTGGCAATAGATTTTAATGCCCATTTTTCTGATGTTTTTTACCGAGAAGCTGAAGAAAAGTGAATGGAATTTTTATACTCCTTAGAGAAGGAATTATTAATCCTCCTGTGGTGTTGTCTTCAACTGGTTCATCATTAATGGAATTAGAAAAATTGATGGAAATTCCTCCTCCAGATGAGGGATCATTATTACCTACTAAAGCTAATTGGGACTTTGAACTTATGGAGTGGATTTGGTCACCTTACACTTATGCAGAGTACCTTCGCTATTATAAGAAAAACAAGATTCCCCAGCTCGTGGATTAATGTTTTATAAGTTTTTATTTTCGCTTTTAAGTCTCTGGGAAATTCGATCAGGTTATTATTTTTCTACCAATTTTATTTTTCTCTTTTCTGCATGTAGTGTATAATGTAAAAGTTCATTTATCTTAGATTTCAGGCCAAAAGAATTGGGCTATGGAGCACAATTAAATCAAACCCTAGCTACTTCATAAAATTATTAAATTATCGATTATATTTAAGATTTAAATTATATATACTAATAATTATAAATTTAATATCTACACTATGTTATTGTTTAGATGTAGTACTATAATCACATTTTTAATATAGTGGGAGAAAAACCACCTCGCTAATAGTGTGGATTATGTGCTAACTGCTAAGTTATACATGCTAGTATATAATCCAAAAACACTAAAGTTAATTCTCTTCTCTTTAAGAGTCTCTTCGTAACGAGGAAGGTGCTAAGAAGGTGCAAGTCGAAATTAACATTGAGGAAATGAATTATTCACAACCCACATAAATAATTCTAAATAAACACAGACATTGCACATCAACACTGATATTGCACATCAACACTGACATTGCACATTATAAATTTATCTCCTTGTACTTTTTTCGAGACAAAATAAATATAAAAAAAAATCACGTCATTGGCCAAAATGAACCTACAAATTGAACTACTTATTTTCAATACAACAAATTGTAATTATATCTAACTTCAATGTTAAGCATAAAATAAAATTAACACATACTATTATAACTCTTGTACACACAAAAATAATTCTACATCAACACACCTAAATAATTCTACATTAGCACTAGCGTTGCAGAATAGAGAACCACCAAACTAAACTATGTACTCTCAATACGATCAACTGTAATTATCTCTAATTCAAATAATAAGTATAAAAAAAAATTATAAAATACTTCCCTTCAATGATTCTAGAACCTTCATTGATGTCACATGTTTATGCATGTAGGCAACTTCAACCACTAACTAGCAAAACACCAAAACTAAAAAGCAAACTTTCACATTTTAAAGTTCATTCAAGTGCAAAAAAATGTGGTCGATTTATTTTGGAGATTTCTTTATTGTTTCTTATCTTGGCATTACAACATACAATACTATAGGCTTGTTTTCTTTCTGCAACTAATTAATGACCTTTTTAATGTTGTTTGAGGAAAAAAAATATCTTTCTTTAAAACATTATTAAATTATCTAATATATTAACAATTTAAATTATATATACTAATAATTGTAAATTTAATTATCTACATTATTGTTATTGTTTAGAAGTAGTACTATAATCACATTTTAATACAGTGGGAGAAAAAACCACCTTGCTTGTGCTAAGTCATGCATGCTTGAATATAATCCAAAAACACTAAAGTTGCTTCTCTTCTCTATATTGTTATGAGTCTCTTCATAACGAGTGCAGTGCTAAGGTGGTGCAAGTAGAAATTAACATTGAGGAGGAAATGAATAATTTACAACACACATAAATAATTCTACATTATAACACGGATATTGCACATTAACACTAATATTGCACATTAACACTGACATTGCACATTATAAATTTATAATAAAATCTCCCCCCACTAAAAGAAGAATTTATCTTTTAAAATAGAAACTAACTAACTACCTGATTATCTCTACATTAAATGTTTAGTATAAAACAAAATTAGAACATACATTAATGATTCTTCTACCTTCATTAATGCCACATGTTTATACATGCAGGCAACTTAACTCTAACTAGCAAAACACCAAAACTAAAATTCAAACTTTCACATTGTAAAGTTTATCCAAGTGCGAAAAATGTGGACGGTTTTTTTTTGGATATTTCTTGGATGTTTCTTATTTTTTGCGTTACAAAATACAATCCTACAGACTTGTTTTCTTTCTAACAACCAATTAATGACATTTTTATCCTTGTTTGAGGAAAAATAATTATTTTTCTTCAAAAAATTATCAAATTATCTAATATATTTAAGCTTTAAATTTACATACCAATATTGTAAATTTAATTATCTAAACTTACCATTAAATTTGATGCACAATACATAGTTCCATATAATCACATTTTTAACACAGTGGGAGAAGAAACCACCTTGCATGCTAGCGTATAATCCAGAAACACTTCCTTCCCTCACTATATATCACTCACTTTCAATCAATCCATCAAACACAAAATAATCTTCTCTTTTTCTTCTTTTACTTTGGTTTGTTCTCCATTTTTTCTGTCTCCCTTTTTCTATTGTTATTGGGTCCTTCGTAAAAGAAGTTGGTGCTGCCGGCGGGGTGCCCGTCTCCACTTCCTCCCATCTGCTGCGGCCTCGCGCCCCGAGGCATCCGAACCAAGTGTCAGTTTTACCATTCGTCCTTTCGATGTAACAGCTTCTGCAGATATGTGGTTTAATCTCGTTTGGAGAAATTTGGTGAAACTAATTATGAAAGTGCTGGCATACGATTTTTCATGCCCTTTTTTCCTATTTTTTTTCACCAGATGACGAACCGGTGATGGAGTTACTCCTTATGAAAGGAAATTAATTAAATCCTCCTGTGGTGTTGGCTTCACTGTTTCCACCTCATTTAATGGAATTAGAAAAATTGATGGAAATTCCTCCACCAGATGAGGGATCATCATTAGCTACTAAAGCTAATTGGGACTTTGAACTTATGGAGTGGATTTGGTCACCTTACACTTATGAAGAGTACCTTTGCTATAATAAGAAAAAATAGATAAGATTCCCCAGCTCGTGGATTAATGTATTATATGTTTTTAATATTTCGTTTTAAGTCTCCCTGGATTTCATTCATCATGTTATTATTTTTCTAACAATTTTTATTTTCTCTTTCTTCTTCCTGCATGTATGTATAATGTACAAGGTCTGTTATCTTAATTTCCCCGGGCCAAAATAACTGTTGTGCTATTTTTTCGAAAAAGCTTAATTGACGTTAGTGCATCACAATGTCAGAAATTATGTAGTTATACAAATGCGGTGTTCAAAAAATTTCTATGTATCAATGTGAATTTTTTTGGGTAGTTAACTAATTAAAAGAACTGCTTAATTAATTACTGTGCAACAATAGTGTCAAAAAGAATTGTTTAGTCACTTTAAAATGTTGCTTAATTAACATTTGTGCACCAATATTATGAAATAAAATTGTTCAACTACTTAAAATCAGTGCGTTAATTAGTTTTATATATCAATATAGTCAAAAAAAAAAAAACTACTGTAATTACTTAAAATTGTGCTAAATTAACTTGTGTGCACCAATTGTGTAAAAAAAATAAAGCTATGTTTTATTACTTAAACTGTATGCTTAATTATAGGCCAAACTTTCACAATATGCAATAAAAAATTTCATATTTGTAAGTTCTAGCACAGTTTTGCAATTGCGCTCCATATCAACATAGAAAACTGTATAATTCGCTATACATATGCAGGTTGAAGCAAATTATATAAAACAAAGTGTAATAAAACAAAAAGAGAAAACACTGGGCAAGAACTGTATAAAACAAGATGTAATTATTATAGTTGATAGAATGGATCTTATATACAATTTGAATTTTGTATAAAATGAAAAGAGAGAAAGACAAAGAGTACTTGACAAGGAATAAATAATATACAATTAGAATCGAATTGTATCAAAACGATAAAGAGAGAACTTAGATAATTTGAAAATTGTAATAAATCGAGAAATGAAAAAGAAACTGGGCTCATGGGCACAATGAAAATTAAACCCTAGCTACTCTATTATTTTACAAAAAAGTGTTATTAGTTGCTATTATATAATAATCTTTCCCTAATTATAATAACTAGTGTGCCCGATAGTGCAAAAACAATTGCCAATTACTTATCGACTTTTGGTTGCCAAAAAATTAGGCTGGGCGTTCAAATTTGGTTTTCATTTCAAAAACTGTTGAACTAAACACCAAATCAAACTAATTCGGTTCAATTTTTTTTAATTCAATTTAAAATTTGTGATTCGGTTCAATTTATTAAATTCAATTTTGAAATCACTGGTCGTGGTCGCTAATTGTTGCCATGGTCGGCTATCGCTGGAGGCATAAACATGGAATTGGAATTTGAAAGAGAAGGCACAAGGTGCAGCGGAAATTGGAAAAACAAAAATGAAAACCTAATCCTAACTTACTAAGTGCTAAAGGGCAGAAAAGGAAACAAACTTAAAATGCCAAATTATTATTAATAATTACATAATATTTATAAGTTTTTGTATATATATTAGTGTGTATTTCAATTTATCTAAATATCAAAAATATGATAACATATTATCAAAAACCAATCCAAAATATCGAAAATACAAAAACATGTCATAGAATATCGGAAATGAAATCAATTCGATTAGATATTTCGAATTTTCGTCATATATGCCAGAGTTCGGAGCCTACAGGGGTATAAATATTAACAAATTCTTAAAACGGACAATAAATTTTATTTTACCTAAAACAGCAAAATCGCTGGAACCACTCGATTTACTAACTCACATACCGAAAAAACAAACGTTTGTTGTTCCACCCCAGCGATTTGGGGCTGTTTAGGTTAAAATAAAATTTATACACTTTTGAAATTTTTGTTAATATTTTTATACCCTTTAGCTCCGGACTCATATATGAAGCCTCATAAATACCCCGAACCAAACAATTATTTTGTTTTGATTATTTCAATAACATTTTTGTATTTTTGATATTTGATTTTGATTTTTGATAATCTTGTTTTCATATTTTTGGTATTTGCGTCGATTAAACCAAAATACACACAAATGCATACTATAAAAATATTATGTAGTTATTAATTCTGATTAAGCATGTTCCTTTTATTTCATTTTCACCCTTCGCAACTAATAAATTAGCATTAGGTTTTTACTTTTGTTTTTCCGATTTCTGCCGCACCTTTTGCTTCTGCCTTCTAGGCTTCTCTTCCAAATTTCAATTCCAAGTCAAGCCTCCAGTGACCGCCGACCAGGCAGCAACCCGCGACCACGACCAATTATTTCAAAACCAAATTACAAAAATGAATCGAATTAAAAAATCACAAATTGAACCAAATTAATTCAGTTCGGTATTCAGTAAAACAATTTACAAAAATCGAAAGCAAACCAAATGACTGAATCCCCGGCTCTTATATCTCAGGTTGCTTATCTCAAATCTCATCGAGTAAATTGCAACTCTAAAGGTTTATGAAGATCTAGAGGCAACAAAAAAAGGCATGAACAATAGATTTGTGTATTTATTTAAACGGGATGGTTAATTAACTTATCTGCACAGATATGGACAATTCTTGCGACTCTTTATCAAGCTAAATGAGGACAAGTGTTTCTAAATACAGACAGAAGCAAAACATATCAATAATCATCTGACCGAATTCAACCATTCGGACTGTGGCCAACGCCCTAAAATGGAATATTCGCCTTTCAACTTCTTACAAAATTTAACACAACGATGAACTTTTACACTAATCCAAAGAAAAGTGAAACAGGACGACCTTTTCTAGTATCCCCCCTAAGCTCTTTTATGGCATTCAGCAACTCCAGGACAGTCTGTAAACGGGGTTCATGTTTGTAAGAGATGACAACATAGGCAGTCTGCATACAGAAGAACGGTCCAAGTAGCGTGCAATCGTACTTATAAGCTTCAACCAATCAAGATAGTCCCACTAGAAGCTATTCAACATCACATAATGCAATTGAGAATTTGAGATAACAGTGGCATTCCTGGCACAAGCACGATCAGATGACCAATGTTAATTGTCCCTCATTTCGTTTCGCCATTCAAACCAGTCTCCAGCCCAAAAAGACAGAGTATCGTCATTTTACTTATACATTCATCACCCTCGATACAGATGCTACTTCATTTTACATTTACCCTCAAAAAAAAACAAAAAACAGAAGATGCTACTTCAAATTTACAGAAGGGTTCCAAACGTAACATCAGCCTTCACTAATTCAGCAGAAACAACAGCCCTCCGGTCTTAGAGATGGTTGAAACCCTTAATCAGGCAGGCCTAAAACATCTTCAGCTTACCATCAGCGTCAACTGAGCTATCTAATTAATGAAATAAAAACTTAAGCTCATATGGCTCAGACCTTCACATGTAAGATATTTTGAATCTAATTTCTATACATTTTTTGTGTCTTGACCCTTTCAGAAGAATCAATTTAATGATGAAGACGATAGTAGGTTATCCAATTGAGTCATACCTTTAAATTTTGAGTAATGCTCAATGACGTCATCAACACGCTAGTCAAAGCTTGGTATGTAACCATGAAGGAAGGCCTTCTGAAAGCCCACCGAGGTAATCCATTGCAACAACCCCATTACAAAAATGATGCTAATTTCCCTGGAATGCCAACAGTTAATGATAGTTATTACAAATTATTTTATAAGAAGATAACTTGTCTGAGACTTTAAATGCTTTTGCAAGCCACAGACCTTCAACAAAAAAAGTCCCATAACCATTACAAAAATAGACTACAACAACTTTTGGGGAAGGTTTCAAGCCCTCGAGAACTAACCTTATAAGACTTTGCCAATAAATGTCGAAAATTATACAATGTAAATCACATCAATAATATGGATATAACATCCAAATTTCAACAACTTGTACGCTAAAACAGACTCTTCTCCCTTTTCCTTAGTCTATGTAAGGGAAAAACACTAATACTCAAAGCATCTTGGGGGACCAGTCACTTTCTCAGATGTCTACATAACTAAACATGCAGTAAATTTGGAGCATAATCATCTTATGAACCCAACATTCCCCCTTCCCAATTGAGTATGCAATCGTCTCATAATCAAATAGAAGGTGACAGTTAAGTAAGGACAGATCTCTTCAACTGCAATGTAGTAAATTTTTTTATATTGTTAGCTCTTAAAATCATCTCTCATTTTGAAAAGGAAAAGTAGGAAGAAGCCATAACATGCTACATTACAAAGTACAGAACAAGCTAAGAACATTTACAGTTAAGCAAGGAAAATTAGGCAATGATGCATCAACACGTTTCCAACAACCTTAGAAAAAAGGAAATAAAAGCATAATAGACGTTTCCCAAATGGGATATCATGCCAATTTGGGAATATTCCTCCATTACAATAGACGACAAAGGTATATATGCATACAAGTTTCAACTGTCAACGCTTCCAAAAGTTATAAAACAATCGTACGGAGATGTACATAACAAGCTACGGTAGAAACCTAACATTCGCAAGTCAACACAACATTTTAACTAGAGTCATGCTTACTTTATGAGAATATACGTGCTAAATCTCCCACTCACTTCCCACAATATTGTACCGAAGTCCTTTCACATTAATCATAACTGATAATGACGTAACTACTAGTGTTCAACTTACTTTAATCCAATATATCAGCATACTTTAGAGAATGTGCAAGTGACAACTGTCCATCTTACATCAAATTGTACAGCTATTAATTATGCCCGTCAATTATCGTTCGGTTTTGAAAAGCTGAAAGAACATTTAGTACACATATTCTCGTGAAGTAAGTTGGAGATTTATGTACGTCATCGGTTCCTAAAGAGGTGAAAGGACATTTGGTATGTATATTCTAGTCACGTAGCAATTTTTTTAGTTAAAATCTTTTTATTAGGTCTAATCTTTGCGAATGTATTTCTTTTTTTTATGACCGACCGTGATTTACGACCAATTTTCGGCACCTTGACTACTGTTCCACGCAGGGGGTGGCTCCAAAGGGTTAAAAAAGACATGTGCTTTTAGGCCCAAATTGAAGGAGCCTCCTCTATAATAATATATTATAATAATATTTTTAACAAATATTGAATACTATTTGTAGAAAAAAATAATTTCATGAAAAATGAAAGAAATATTAGAAGAAATTTGGATAATTAATATTACGATATTCATGAAAAATAATTAAAAAAACATGATTTATTTCAATTGAAAACTCGAAAAATGAATTAGATCAAAGTTATAACCAATTCAAGTTGACGGCCCCGTTTAATTTTTTTGCTTTGGTCACTAAATCCTGGAGCGCCCCTGAATTAAAAAGTACAAATAACTCTTCATCAAGGCTCGAACAAATGGGAAAATCACCTAGTGATTTTTCTCCACACGAAGGTTTTTAAACTTGAGACCTTAAGTTCTCAACCAATTCCTAACCACTAAGCCACACTTTCCTTGTGAAACAAATATCATGATTTTAATTAACCTTTTCAAGAATATACCTTATCAAATATCCTTTTCGCCTTTAATAAGGGAACAGAATAGTTATGGACGAGAATAACTACTAGTTATTCAGCCTTACATAAGATGGGAAAAGCCAATTTTGTTGACGTCATTTCAATTTCTTAAATCCCCACGCTAATCATCTTATGGTTGGATTTTGTGACCAATGGTGTCATTAATGTATTGACAGCTAATTGACTGAAAAGGGAATGATCAATCTCGAAATGCCCTTAAACTGCTAATAATGTCCAAAGTGCATTCATACTTTATGTACGTTATCTTCGCGAATGTACATTCTACCCTAAGCTGACAGTTGAAACTTGTATACACATTTTACCTTTGTCGTCTACTATAATGGAGGAATGTTCCCAAATGGGCGTGCTATTATTCCATGTGAAAGTACCATGCTTCTTTCTGATCGTTTATTTTTTAAAATGCCCTCCACTGCCACGCTTGTTAAATCAACATGGGATTATTGAGGTGTGGGCGCTCAATTGGCTGAAAAACATTTTCCCTCCAAAAATATTCTCTTTAATTGTTTACTTAATCTTGAAAGTCCTGAAAATTATTTTCTCTACTACTTCTGTTTTCCCTGAAGGCGAAAACGACTTCACTCACTTAATTGCGGAGTTATTTTCTATTAAAATATCCGTAATCCAAATCCAGTCACTTACTTCAACCTAACGATTTCTTTCCATAACCTTTAAACTTAAATTCTGTTGAAATCCTATTTTCATCCAATACTTATCCTAATCATCTTGGTAAAATTTTTGCCAATGGAAACCTCAATGGAGTCCTGTTAGCCATAATTTTCCAATCTAGAACACCTCTAACATGTAACCACTTTTCTGGGAATGAGGATTGACATATACATGAAATCTCAAAAGAACATATACCACATAGTTTAGCACAGTAAGAAAACATGTAGTCCTTTAAACCCATTCCATAAATTGCGGTTCCTGCACCATATACCAACCTCCCATCAACAAACATAAATCCAAAACCCATAACCCTAAAAGATAATCAAGATCAAAAATTTTAGACCCTCTCTAGCACAGCGCCCTGGCCTCAAGAAATTACAGATCCATCTCACTCCTCACTGAAATTGACCTTCTGTTTCCCAAAAAACCCATCCACAACTGAAAATGGGCGAGGAATTCAAAACGCACATAGATCTGATGAGTACAAATCAAATTTTAACCCAACCGAACGTAACATATGACACTTCCCCGGAAGAAAAAGTGTTTGGGATTGTAAAACTTTGACGAGAAAATTTAAGAGATGAGAATTCAGATGTGTTTGGTCGCTGGCGGAGAAATGTAACATCGTGGAATTCGTTGGAACCCCATTAATAATTTATGGTGATTTTCAGATCCTCCTAGAATTCTAATTTACTGAAAAAGTACTAAATATAAAAATAAAAAATTAATTTAAAATTCATAATTAGAATTTATTATACACAACGAAACCCTTTCCCCTAATTTACCCAGTAGAGTTAGATTAATTATATCAAGCTGCAATTGTAAGTAGAAAAAAAAATGAATTAATGTTATCCTAAATAATGCTTTTATATTAAAATTAATGGCTTTTTCCATTATATAATTGGTATACAACTTATATAAATGAAACTTTAACAAAAAAAAACTTCCAGACGAGGAGTTTATTCCTAGCGATTGGCTAACCAAAAAAAGTTTAATAAAATAAAATAATATAAAATCAGATTTAGCCAAAATTTTATTAAGAGATTATTTATCGTACGCTACATTTCCATGGCACCAACTATCGCACATTCTATCCAACACCTTAATAATGCTATCCCTTACATTATCACTAACATGCAATGCCTAAGATTGATATGCACATTAAGTCATTTATCTTCTTGTACGGTTTGAAAGAAATAAAATCAAAAAAATTGACGTCATACAAAAAAAATCATCAAATTGAACTACTTATTCTCAATATAAATAATTAATAATTATCTCTAAACTTAAATGTGAAGTATAACATAAATTAACCAATACTTTATAAACACTTATGACACCAATAAATACTGCTACATTAACACAGTATTGTTTCAAAGATATAAAATCAAAAAAAAACGATCGTCGTGATTGAATTTAAACCAACCAATTGAAACTATTATTCTCATACAAAAAAAGTGTAATTATCATTAACTTACGTATTACTATTACGACAAAAATTAACACATTCATTTATCACTCTTGAAACCTTCATAGATGCATAATTCATGCAGAAGCTTCAACTCTATCTAGCAGACACCAAAAAATAAAAGTTAACATTCACATTGTAAAGTTCATTCAAGTTAAAAAAAAATGTGATCGATATTTTTCATACACATTTTGACAGTTTCTTATCTTGGAGTTACAAAATACGATACGATACTATATGCTTTTTTTCTTTCCAGCAATTGATTAATAACCTTTTATTCTTGTTTGAGAATAAAAAAAAATTCCTTAAAAAATGATTAAATTATCTAATATATATAAAAATTTAACAAAAATTATATACACTAAACTTAAGTATAAAACGTCTGAAGGTTTACTGCTTAATTATCAAAACAAGTATATATAATTTTTTTAAAAAAGACACATTATGTGATAAACTTTACTACTTAACAAGTTAAAAAAATGAAATCACAAGAGAAAAAAATCTATAACTTAAATCAAAAGCATGTAATTAAAACCGGACACGAAAAGTTACTGCTATATCCTATTAATTTATCAAGAAATAGAAGTAAATCTATCTGAGGCTGCTTGTGACTGAAAATTCAACGACCTCCAGAGAAGACAATAGCTCGGGAGATTGTCTATTTTCATTGATGTAAAAGTATGAAAGATTCTAAATTCTATAATTAATTTTTCAAACGGTCACAATTACAGCTTCATCATTTACAACACAAATGAATTATATTTCTAGAAAAAATGATTAAGTTATCTAATATATTTAAGATTTAAATTATATATACTAAAATTGTATAAAGCACAATTAATATTTCATTATTTACAACACACATAAATAACTCTACAGAAACCAAAATTGCACATTAACACTAACATTGAACACTAACAATTTATCTTCTTGTGTATTTGAGAGAATAAAACCAAAAAAATTGACCTTGTGCCCAAAAAAAAAAAAAAACGGATCGGGCTCCTCTCCATTTCTCTTTTCTTTATTTTCCCCAAGTTCTAGTTTGGATTAGAGACACATGTCATAATTTAGAATTAATAATTCATCTTTAATTGATTAAAATAAAGTCCTAATCATAGTTATTTATTTTCATAAATTAATATATTTGCTTCTTAGATATTTTTACAAACCAACAATTCTAGATTTATAATTTATATTTTTAATAAATATATTTAACAAAATTTAATTTTCTAATTACTAAAGAATTTTTTGGCTATTTTTTAACTTTTGAACTGACTCCTACTCAGATTATAATTTGTATCACCAATTTCTTATATGTCACATTAAATAATCATATAACAAAGGATTATTAATGGCTCACAACTTATAAATTATAATTAATAAACGTTTGATCGACTAAAACTATTTAAAAGTTCAGAAAAAAATATATTTAAAACTAAGGATTTTTTAAGATTTTTTTAGTGGTGATCACTTAAATGTTTAAAACTATTTATAGATGATGGATTCTTTATCAATTCATATAATATGAACCGAATCATGTTTAGAATTATGTTTATTATATTATATAAAAAATCAGCAAAAATTACTTAAGTATTGAAAAGAAATCTTTCAAATATATTTTGAAAAAAATATAATTGAAATCTAGAATTGTTGATGTAAAATATTTGAGAATCAAATATATAATATAGGGAGTAAATAACTATGATTAGGCTTTTATTTTTAATCCATTGATCTCAATCAGTAAATCTAAACTATGAAACGAGAGGCAGCAGAATCCAAAAAGAAACTATCAAAAATCGAAAGTGCTTATTCTCAATAAACAAATAAATTGTAATTAATCTCTAACTTAAATGTTAAGTATCCAAAAAATTAAGGAAAAAGCACACGTCACACCACCTTCAACTTTTCCCGAAATAACTAATGTCCTATTACCCCCTGAACTTATTTTAATAAGTAATTTTTCTACCCCTTTTACTACGGGGCACTAGTTTGAAAAAAAAGTCAACCATCGTTGGGCCTACAAGATAGTGCCATGTAGGCTAAAAAGGGGGTAAAAAATTATTAATAAAATAAGTTCAGGGGGTAATAGGACCTTAGTATAGTATAAGTGTGTCTCTGAAAATTCGGGCATAGGTTGAGGGGATATTTGGGCATTATCCTTAAAATTAACATATACTTTTATAACTCTTGAACTTTCATTGATTGCCACATGTTTATGCAGAAACTTTAACCTATAACTAAAAAATAAAAAAAACTTTCACATTGTAAAGTTAATTCAAGTGCAAAAAATGGGGTCAGTATTTTTAGAATTTCTTGACAGTTTCTTATCTTAGCGTTACAAAATATAATACTACATGTATATTTTCTTTCCAGCAATGTAGTCACAATTACAACTTTAATATTTACAATACACAAATAATTCTACGTTAACACTAATATTGCACATTATTATCAATTTATCTCCTTGTATAGTTGGGAGAAATAAAACCAAAAAATGATGGCATCATGCCAAAAAGAGAACTACTGAATTGAACTATTTATTTCAATACAACAAATTAATAATTATCTCTAACTTAATGTTTTAAGTTTTTAAAATAAAAATGAATACAAAATACTTTTATCACCTTTCAATTCCGTTTGACGCCACATGCATAAGCTTCAACTTCTAACTAGCAAACACTAAAAATAAAAAAATTAACTATCACATTGTAAAGTTCATACAAGCGCAAAAAATGTGATCGATTTTTTCTGAAGACTTTTTGACCGTTTTTTTATCTTGGCGTTACAAAATACAATATACATGCTTGTTTTTCTTTCCACCAATTAATTTATGAGCTTTTTATCCTTGTTTAAGCAAAAAAAAAAGTATTTTTCTTCAAAAAATGATTAAATTATCTAATATATTTAAGATTTAATTATATACACTAATAATTGTAAATTTAATACATAATATGTCTCTTAAATTTGTTCGGATTTTTTAATTAGATAGTTGATGATGTAAGCTTTATTCAAATTATACACATCAACTTCAATAAAGTGTTTAAATTAGGCATTTTAAAAAAAAGTTTAAAAAAATATTGTGTGCTTTAATTTACTATTGAATAGTTATGTTAATGACATAAAATATATCATTTTAACAAAAATTATATACATTAATCTCAAGTTAAAAAATGTTGCTTAATCACTAATACCAACATATATTATTAAAGAAAGTGACATAATTTATGTGATTAACTTTACTACTTACAAAATTAAAAGAATGAAAAAACCTGGAAAAAATCTACAATTTAAATCAAAAGCATGTAACTAAAATCAAATCACGTTACTAGCTAGCTAGCTAGCTCCATAATAATTCTATCAAAAATTAAGAAGCTAAATTCTATGTTGAGGCTGCTTGGGAATGAAAATAAAACGACCTAAGAGCAAGAAAATAGCTAGTGTCTGAATGCTTCAATATTGTGAATATATATATATATATATATTAATTTTTCAACAGTCGCAATTAAAAATTCACATTGTATAGTTTATCCAAGTGCAAAAAATATGATCGGTATCTATCTGAGATCTCTTGACAGTTTCTTATTTTGGCGTTACAAGATACAATATTACATGTTTTTTTTAGCAATTAATTAATGACCTTTTTATCCTTGTTTGAGGAAAAAAATTATTTTCTTCAAAAATGAATATTATCTAATATATTAAAAAAATTTAAATTATATATACCAAAATTGTAAATTTAATATATAAAGTCTTAAATTTGTTGGAATTTTTCATTTAGATAATTGATGAAGTACGACTTTGTTCCCTCAACTTCAATAAAGTTTTCAAATTATATATTTTGATTTTTTTAAAGGAAAATTATGTTCTTTAATTTATATATTGAATAGTTAAGTTAATAACATATAATATAACACACAAATAATTTTACATTAACACTGACATTGTACATTAAGACTAACATTGCACATTAACAATTTACCTTCTTGAATTGTTTGAGAGAAATAAAAAAAAATTTGACGTCATGCCAAAAATGAACTTTTGAATTGAACTATTTATTTTCAATATAAACAAACTGTAATTTCTCTAACTTAAAATATTAAGTATTAAATAGAATTAACACATACTTTTATAATTATTGAACCTTTATTGATGTCACATATTTATCCATGAAGAATCTTTAACCTCTAACTAACAAAACACCTAAAAGATTAAAAAACAAACTTTCACATTGTAAAATTTAGCCAAGTGCAAAAATGCGATCCACATTTTCTGAAGACCTCCTGACAAAATCGTATCTTGACGTTACAAAATATAGTACTAAATGCTTGTTTTTTTTCCAGCAATGGATTAATTACCTTTTAATCTTTGTTTGAGGCAAAAATATATTTTTCTTAAAAAACAATGATTAAGTTATCTAATATATTGTAAAGTTAATACATAATATTTCTTAAATTTGTTGGAATTTTCCGTTTAGATAGGCTTTGTTCCCTCAACTTCAATAAAGTGTTCAAACTAGACAATTTTAATTTTTTTTAAAAAAAAACAATTGTGTGCTTCAATTTATCTATTGAATTGTTAAATTAATAACTTATATTATATATTTTCAAGAAAATTATATACAACACATAAATAATTCTACGTTAACACTGAAATGGCATATTATCAACTTATAACCTTCCTTGTATTGTTTGAGAGAAATAAAATTTTAAAAAAATAACTTATGCCAAAAGAAAACTATCAAATTGAGCTATTTATTCTCAATACAAATAAATTGTTATTATTTCTAACTGAAATATTAAGTATAAAAATAAATTAACACATACTTATAACTCTTGAACCTTTATTGATGCCACATGTTTATGTATGTAGAAGCTTCAAGCTCTAACTAGCAAAACACCAAAAAATAAAACGCAAACTTTCATATTGTAAAGTTCATCGAAATTCAAAAAATTATGTCAGTATTTTTTGGAGACCTCTTGACAATACTACCTGCTTGTTATTTTTCAGCAATTGTTCAATGACCTTTTTATTCTTGTTTGAGGAAAAAATTATTTTTCATCAAAAAATGATTAAATTAATTAATTTAATATATTTAATATTCAAATCGTATATACTAATAATTGTAAATTATACTACCTGCTTGTTATTTTTCTGCAATTGTTTAATGACCTTTTTATTCTTTTTTGCAGTAAAAATTATTTTTCAAATCAAAAATGATTACATAAATAAATTGAATTGATATTTTATATTCAATTATATACTAAATTGTAACATTTATACATAAAATGCCTTACATTTGTTGGAATTTTTTTCGTTTAGAATAATTGATGAATTAAAGCGTTGTTCCTCACGCTTCAATAAAGTCTTCAACTGGACACTGTTGATTTTTTTTAAAACAAATATTGTGTGCTTTAATTTATCTATTGCGTTGTTAAATTAATAACATAAAATATATTAATTTTTAAATAACTTATATACAACACACATAAATAATTCTAAATTAACACTAACATTACATATTATCAATTTATCACCTTTTACTGTTTGAGAGAAACAAAATTAAAATTCTGACATCATGTGGAAAAAAAATCCACCAAATTGAACTACTTATTCTCAATACAAACAAACTGTAATCATTACTAACTTAAATGTTAAGTATAAAATAAAATTAACATATACTTTTATAATCTTAAACACACATAAATAATTCTACATTAACTCTAGCATTGAACACTAACTTAAATGTTAAGTATAAAATAAAATCAACATATACTTTTATAATTTTGAACACACATAAATAATTCTACATAAACTCTAGCATTGAACACAATTAATTTATCTCCTAATACTCTTTCATAGTTATAAAATTAAAAAAACTGATATCACTCTAAAAGAGAGCCACCAATTTGAACTACTTATTCTTAATAATACAACTAACTATTATTATCTTTAACTTAAATGTTAGGCATAAAACAAAATTAAAACATACTTTAACGATTCTTGAACTTTCATTGATCCCACATGTTTATACATGCAGACAACTTCAATCTCTAACTAGCAAAATATCAAAACTAAAAAAAAACTTTCACATTGTAAAGCTCATCCGAGCGCAAAAAATGTGATCAATTTTTTTTGGAGATTTCCTGGTCGTTTCTTTTCTTGACGTTACAAGATACAATACTACATGTTTGTTTTCTTTCTAGCAACTGATTAATGAATATCTTATTCTTGTTTGAAGAAATAAATTTATTTTCTTCAAAAAAAATTATCAAAGTATCTAATATATTGAAGATTCAATATATAATACTAATAATAGTAAATTTAATTATCTACACTTCGTTACTGTTTAAAAGAAGTACTATTTTATAGACAACTCTCCATTAAATTTAATGCATAATATTTGATTCTTGTAACAATTACATATAATCACATTTTAATACAGTGGGAGAAGAAGTCACCTTTCTACTAGTGTGAATTATGTGCTAAGCCATGCATGTTAGCTTCCCTCACTATATATCACTCGCTTCATCACTCTATCAAAGCACATACTAATTTTCTCTTTTTCTTCCTTTACTTCGCTTTCTCCATGTTTCTTCTTCTCCTCTCTATTGTTGTGGGTCCCTTGGTAACGAAGGTGGTGCTAAGGAGGCCTGAAAAGAAATTATTAACATTGAAGAGGAAATGGATTATTTACAATAGATATAAATAATTCTACATTAACACATACATTGCACATTAACATAAATATTGCACATTAACACGACATTTCATATTATCAATTTATCTCTTTATACTGTTTGAGAAAAATAAAAAGAAAAAAATCAACATCATGCCAAAAAAGAACCACTTATTCTCAATATAAACAAATTGTAATTATCTCTAACTTAAATGTTAAGTAAAAAACAAAATTAAAACATACTTTTATAACTCGGAACACACATAAATAATTCTATATTAATAATAGCATTGCACACATTCAATTTATCTCCTTGTACTATTTCATAGGTATAAAACCAAAAAATTTGGTATCATTCTAAATAAGAATTACCAAACTGAACCACTTATTCTTAATACAACTAACTATAATTATCTTTAACTTATATATCAAGTATAAATCAAAATTAAGACATACTTTAATGATTCTTGAACCTTCATTGATGTCACATGTTTATGCATGCAGGCAACTTCAACCTCTAACTAGCAAAATACCAAAACTAAACAGCAACTTTCACATTGTAAAGTTCATCCAAGTGCAAAAAATGTCATCAATTTTTTGGAGATTCCTGACTGTTCCATTATAAGATACAATACTACAAGCTTGTTTTCTTTCTAGCAACTGATTAATGAATTTTTTATCCTCGTTCGAGGAAAAAAAATTATTTTTCTTCAAAAATTTATTAAAGTACACATTTAAGATTTAATATATAATACTAATAATTGTAAAATTAATTATCTACATTATGTTACTGTATAAATGTAGTACTATATTGTAGATAACTCCTCATTAAATTTAATGCACAATCTTTTATTCTTGTAACAGTTAGTACAGTAGAAGATAAAACCACCTTTCTAATAGTGTCGATCATGTGCTAAGTCATGCATGATAGCTTCCCTCACTATATATCACTCCCTTCATCACTCCATCAAAGCACACAATAATCTTCTCTTTTTCTTCCTTTACTTTGCCTTCTCCATTTTTCTTCTTTTCTCTCTATTGTTATCGGTCTCTTCGTAACTAAGGCGGTGCTGAAGGGGTGCAAGCAGAAATTATTAACATTGAGGAGGAAATTGATTATTTACAATAGACATAAAAAATTCTACATCAACATAGACATTGCACGTTAACATAAATATTGTACATTAACGCTGACATTGCACATTGTCAATTCATCTCTTTGTATTGTTTGAGAAAAATAAAATGAAAAAAATCAACATTATGCCAAAAAAGAACCACTTATTCTCAATACAAAAAAACTGTAATTATCTCTAACTTAAATGTTAAGTAAAAAAAATAAATTAAAACATACTTTTATAACTCTTGAACACACATAAATAATTCTACATCAGCACTAGCATTGCACACAATTGATTTATTGTCTTGTACTATTTCATAGATATGAAACCCAAAAAACTGGTATCATTCTAAAAGAGAACCACCTAACTAAACTACACCTAACTAAATACTTCTTCTTATACAAAACTAACTGTAATTTTATTATAACGTATATTGATTAGATATAAAAATAAAAATTAAAACATGCCACATGTTTATACATGCAGGCAGGCAACTTCAACTTCTAACTAGCAAAACATCAAAACTAAAAGCAAGCTTTCACATTGTAAAATTCATCCAAATACAAAAAATGTGGACGATTTTTTGGGAGAATTCTTGACCATTTCTTATCTTGGCATTACAAGATACAATACTACAAGCTTAATTTCTATTTAGCAACTGATCATTAACCTTTTTATCCTAGTTGGAGGGAAAAAATTATTTTTCTTCAAAAAATTATTAAATTATCTAATATATTTAAGATTTAAATTATATATACTAATAATTGTAACTTTAATCATCTAAACTATGTTATTGTTCAGAAGTAGTACTGTACTGTAGACAATTCTCCATTTAATTAAATGCACAAAACTAAGTTCTTGAAACAGTTACATATAATCAAATTTTTAACGAACGGTCACAATTTCAACTTCATTATTTACAACACAAAATAATTTTGCATTAACAAAGACACTGCACATTATCATTTTATCTCTATGTCGTGTTTTGAGAAGAGTAAATAAATAAAAAATCAATGTCATGCTAAAAGGAATCATCAAATTGAACTACATATTTCCAATACAAACAAGTATAAAATAAAATTAATATATATTTTTATAACTCTTGAACACGCACAAATAATTCTACATTAACATGCATAAATAGTTATACATTAACACTAGCACTGCACACAATCAATTTATTGGCTTGTAATATGTCATAGATATAAAACCAAAAAAAAACTAGTGTCATTTTAAAAGAGAACTACCAAATTGAACTAATTATTCTCATACAAACTAACTATAATTATCTTTAACTTGAATGTTAAGTATAAATTAAAAAAAAAAAAAAAACATACTTGAACCTTCATTGATGCCACATATTTATGCATGCAAGCAACTTCAACCTCTAGCTAGCAAAACAGCAAAATGAAAAAGAAAACATTGTATACAAGTGCAAAAAATGTGGACGGTTTTTTTTTGGAGATTCTTTGTCCGTTTCTAATCTTGGCATTACAGATGCAATACTACAAGCGTGTTTTCTTCTAGCAATTCATTAATGACCTTTTTATAATGACATTAATAGAGACATTATAACTTATCAATTTATCTCTTAGTAATATTTGAGAAAAACAAAATCAACGTCGTGCCAAAAAAAACCCATCAAATTAAACTACTTATTCTCAATACAAAGAAACTGTAATTATCTCTAACTTGTTGAGCATAATTTAAAATTAACACATACTTTTATAACTCTTGAACGCACATAAATAAATATACATTAACACAAATAATTTTACATTAACACTACCATTGCACACAATCAAAATATCTCAATACAAACTAAATGTAATTATCTCTAACTTAAATGTTAAGTATAAAACAAAATTCAACGTCTTTTTCAAGATTCTGAACCTTATGACGACACATGTTTTATGACAGGCGGGCAAACTTCTTTCTAACTAGCAAAACACCCCCCCCCCCCCCCACAAAGCAACTTTTCATATTTTAACGTTTTCCTCCGTACAAAAAAATGTGATTGTTTTTTTGTTTGGAGAGTTCTTAGCCGTTCTATTGCCGCTTACAAAATACAATACTACAGGCTTGTTTCTTTTTAACACCGACATTAATGACCTTTTTTATCCTGTGAGGAAAAATATTATTTTTCTTCAAAAAATATTAAATTATAAATAGATTTAAGATTAATTATATATACTAATATTGAAATTTAATATCTAAACTAAGCTACTGCATAAAAGTCGTAACTATACTGTAAGAAAATTTCATTTAAAAAATTTAAATGCACAATTACTTGAATCTTTATGTGCTAACAGTACAATAATCACAGTTTTAAAACAGTGAGAGAAATAACCACCTTGCTAATAGTGTGGATTATGTGCCGAGTCATGCATGCAAGCAAATAATCCAAAAACACTCAAGTTGCTTCCCTCACAATATATCACTCACTTCATCATTTATTAAAGCACAAAATAATCTTCTCTTTTTCTTCCTTTACTTTGCTCAAGTAGAAATCATTAAGATTGAGGAAATGGATTATTTAAAACACATATAAACAATTCTACATCAGCATCGATATTGCACATTAACAATGATATTGCACATTATCAATTTATCTCTTTGTAATGTTTGAGAAAAAAAATTAAAAATTAATGTCATGCCAAAAAAGAACCATCAAATTGAACTACTTATTCTCAATACAAACTAACGTAATTATAATACTAACTTAATGTTTAAGTAAAAAATAAAATAAACATGTTATTTTATAATCTTGAACGCACATAAATAATTCTACATAACAACATAAATAATTCTACATTAACACTAGTGTGCACACAATCAATGATACCTTGTACTATTTCATAGATATACAACCAAAACAGTGGTGTCATTTTAAATGAAGACGACCAAAACTGCAACTATTTATTCTTAAATACAAACTCAAAAACTAACTGCGCTTACCGAATTACTCTACATTTAAATATTAGTATAAAACCAAAATTGAACATACTTTAATGATTATTCTCCCTTCATTGATGCCCCACCTGTTTATTAATGGAGGCAAATTAACTCTACTCGCCAAAACACCAAAACTAAATTCAAACTTTCACATATGTAAAGTTTATCAAATCAGGCGAAAATGTAGGCGCGGTTTTTTTGGATATTCCTTGGCTGTTTCGTATCTTTGGCGTTACAAAATACAATCCTACAGACTTGTTTTCTTTCTGACAACCGATTAATGACATTTTTATCCTTGTTTGAGGAAAAAAATTATTTTTCTTCAAAAAATTAACAAATTATCTAATATATTTAAGATTAATATTGTATATACTAATATTGTAAATTTAATTATCTAAACTTCCCATTAAATTTAATGCACAATACATGGTTCATATAATCACATTTTTAACACAGTGGGAGAAGAAACCACCTTGCATGCTAGCGTATAATCCAGAAATACTTCCTTCCCTCACTATATATCACTCCATCAAAGCACAAAATAATCTTCTCTTTTTCTTCTTTTACTTTGGTTTCTCATTTTTTCTTATCTTCTTATATTGTATTATGGGGTCTCTCGTAAGGAGGCTGGTGCTAGGGGTGCAAGTAGAAAAGAAATTATAATTTGATGAGCGAATAGAGAAAGATCAGAAATAAGTGTAGGCTGAATCGTCCTTAGATGTAAAAGGATCTATGAAGATAATGCGGTAATCGTGATTTGGAGAAATCAGGTGAAACTAATATGAAAGTGCTGGCATAGATTTTAATGCCATGTTTTCTGATTTTTTACCAGAAGATGAAGAAAAGGTGATGGAAGTTACTCCATATGAGAAGGAAATTATTAATCCTCATGTGGTGTTGTCTTCAACTGTTTCATCATTAATGGAATTAGAAAAATTGATGGAAATTCCTCCTCCAAATGCGGGATCATCATTAGCTACTAAGCTAATTGGGACTTTGAACTTATGGAGTGGATTTGGTCACCTTACATTTATGCAGAGTACCTTCGCTATTGTAAGAAAAACAAGATTCCCCAGCTCGTGGATTAATGTTTTATAAGCTTTTATTTTCGTTTTTAAGTCTCTGGAAAATTCGATCAGGTTATTATTTTTCTCTTTTCTGCATGTAATGTATAATGTAAAAGTTCTTTTATCTTAGATTTCAGGTCAAAAGAATTAGCTATGGAGCATAATTAAATCAAACCCTAGCTACTTCATAAAATTATTAAATTATCTATTATATTTAAGATTTAAATTATATATACTAATAATTATAAATTTAATATCTACACTATGTTATTGTTTAGATGTAGTACAATAATCACATTTTTAATACAGTGGGATTGTGGATTATGTGCTAACTGCTAAGTCATACATGCTAGTATATAATCCAAAAAAACACTAAAGTTAATTCTCTTCTCTTTACGAGTCTTCAGTAACGGGAAGCGTGCAAGAGGTTCAAGTCGAAATAACAGGAGGAAATGAATTCATCACAACCCACATAAATAATTCTAAATAAACAGAGACATTGCACATCAACACTGATATTGCACATCAACACTGACATTGCACATTATAAATTTATCTCCTTGTACTTTTCGAGAAAAATTAGATAAAAAAAATCAATGTCATGCTAAAAATGAACCTACAAATTGAACTACTTATTTTCAATACAACAAATTGTAATTATATCTAACTTCAATGTTAAGCATAAAATAAAATTAACACATACTATTATAACTCTTGTACAAACAAAAAAATTCTACATCAACACACCTAAATAATTCTACATTAGCACTAGCCTTGCAGACAATCAATTTATCTCCTAGTACTATTTCATAGATAAAAACCAACTAACTCGTGTCATTCTAAAAGAGAACCACCAAACTAAACTATGTACTCTCAATACGACTAACTATAATTATCTCTAATTCAAATGTTAAGTATAAAACAAAATTATAAAATACTTCGCTTCAATGATTCTAGAACTTTCATTGATGTCACATGTTTATGCATGTAGGCAACTTCAACCACTAACTAGCAAAACACCAAAAATAAAAAGCAAACTTTCACATTTTAAAGTTCATTCAAGTGCAAAAAATGTGGTCGATTTATTTTGGAGATTTCTTTATCGTTTCTTATCTTGGCTTACAAATACAATATATAGGCTTGTGTCTTCTGCAACTAATAGTGACTTTTTATTGTTGTTGAAAGGGAAAAAAAATATCTTTCTTTAAAACATTATGAAATTATTCTAATATAGTAACGATTTTAATTATATCTCATATATTGTAATTAATATCTACATATTGTTATTGTTAGAAGCTAGTACTATAATAACATTTAATACAGTGGAGGGAGGAAAACACCACCTTGCTTGATGCGAGAGCATTTGTATATAATCAAAAACACTAAAGTTGCTTCCTCGTTATCTATATTGTGATGCGGTTCTTCATAACGAGTGCCAGTGGCTAAGGTGGTGCAAGCTAGGAATTCACATTGAGAGAGGAAATGAATAATTACAACACCACACATAAATAATTCTACATGTATAACACAGAATTAGCATCATTAACACTGACATTGCACATTATAAATTTATAATGAAATCTCCCCCCACTAAATGAAGAATTTATCTTTTAAAATAGAAACTAACTAACTACTTGTAATTATAACTACATTAAATGTTTAGTATAAAACAAAATTAGAACATACTTTAATGATTCTTCTACCTTCATTAATGCCACATGTTTATACATGCAGGCAACTTAACTCTAACTACCAAAACACCAAAACTAAAATTCAAACTTTCACATTGTAAAGTTTATCCAAGTGCGAAAAATGTGGACGGTTTTTTTTGGATATTTCTTGGATGTTTCTTATTTTTTGCGTTACAAAATACAATCCTGCAGACTTGTTTTCTTTCTAACAACCAATTAATGACATTTTTATCCTTGTTTGAGGAAAAAAAATATTTTTCTTCAAAAATTATCAAATTATCTAAATATTAGATTAAATTATATATACTAATATTGTTAATTTAATTTCTAACTTCAATTAATTTAATACACAATAAATGGTTCATAAATCAACATTTTTAACACCTTGGACGAAGAAAACACCTTGCATGCTAGCGATAATCCAGAAAACTAATTCCCTTCCTCATATAATCATCACCATCACCCAAAAGCCAACAAAATAATCATCTCTTTTTCTTCTTTTACTTTGGTTTCTCCATTTTTTCTTCTCTTCTTTCTATTGTTATGGGGTCTCTTCGTAAAGAAGGTGGTGCTAAGGAGGTGCACGTAGAAATTATAAATCTTGATGAGGAAATAGAGAAAAGATCAGAAAAAAGTGTAGGTGAAATTCGTCCTTTAGATGTAAAAGATTATGAAGATATGGGGTAATCTTAGATTTGGAGAAATTAGGTGAAACTAATTATGAAAGTGCTGGCATAGATTTTAATGCCATGTTTTCTGATTTTTTACCAGAAGATGAAGAAAAGGTGATGGAAGTTATCCTATGAGAAGGGAAAGTATTACTCATCATGAGGTGTTGTCGTAAACTGTTCAGCATTATGGCTTAGAAAAAATTGATGGGAAATTCCTCCTCCAGATGAGGGATCATCATTAGCCCACTACTAAGATAATGGGGACTCTTGTGTGTTGAATTATGGAGTGGGTTGCCGTCACTTTACACTTATGAAGAGTACCTTTGCTATAATAAGAAAAAGTAGATAAGATTCCCCAGCTCGTGGATTAATGTATTATATGTTTTTATTTTCGTTTTTAAGTCTCTCGGAAATTCGATCAGGTTATTATTTTTCTACCAATTTTATTTTTCTCTTTTCTGCATGTAATGTATAATGTAAAAGTTCTTCTATCTTAGATTTCAGGCAAAAAGAATTGTGTAGCTATTTTTTAGAAAAAGCTTAATTGACGTTAGTGCATCAACGTCAGAAATTACGTAGTTATACAAATGCGGTGTTCAAAAAATTTCTATGTATCAAGTGAATGTTTTTGCGTAGTTAAACTAATAAAAGAACTGCTTAATTAATTAAGTGGACAATAGTTTGTCAAAAGAATTGTCATGTAGTCACTCTTTAAAATGGTGCCTTAATTAACTGTGCCACAATTTGTGTAAAAAATAAATAACATATTTTTATTAACTGATGCCCTGAATTATAAGGCAACTTCACAATAACAAATAAAAAATTCAATTTGTATGTTATAGCAAAATTGGCATAATTGCGTTTCCATAGTGTAAATCAGAAACGATTAAATTCGCGATATACATATACATTGCAGCAAATTGTCTAAACAACAAGCAAAGAGAAAGCAACTAGGGCAGAGAACTGTATAAAACAAATGAATTATTACAAGTGTATAGAATTATTATATATACAATTTGAATTTGTTATCAAATGAAAGAGAGAAAGAAAAAGAAACTTGACCAAAGGAAATATACAATGAATCGAATTGTATAAAACGAGGAAGCATGAGAAAGTAGATACAATTTGAAAATTGTATAAAACGAGAAAGAGAGAAAGGCACAAGAAACTGGGCTATGGAGCACAATTAAATCAAACACTAGCTACTCCATTTATTTTAGGTTATTAGTTTGCTATTATATATAATTTTCCCTAATTATAACTAGTGTGCACCAATGGTGCAAAAACAACTGCGCAGTTACTTAAATCGACTTTGTGCACAAAAAATTAGGGCTGGGCGTTCAGTTTGGTTTTTTATTTCAATTTTTGGAACTGTTGAACTGAACACCAAATCAAACTAATTCGGTTCAATTTTTTTTAATTCAATTTAAAATTTGTGATTCGATTCAGTTTATTAAATTCAATTTTGAAATCACTGGTCGTGAGCTAATTGTTTGCCCTGCCGTCTGCTATCGTAGGGGCCCATAAACATGGAATTGGAATTTTGAAAGAGAAGGCACAAGGTGCAGCGAAAATTGGAAAAACAAATATGAAAACCTAATCCTAACTTACTAAGTGCTAAAGGGCAGAAAAGGAAACAAACTTAAAATGCCAAATTAGTATTAATAATTACATAATATTTATAAGTTTTTGTATATATATATTAGTGTGTATATTTCAATTTACCTAAATATCAAAAATATGATAACATATTATCAAAAACCAATCCAAAATATCGAAAATACAAAAACATGTCATAGAATATCAGAAATGAAATCAATTCGATTAGATATTTCGAATTTTCGTCATATATGCCCAAGTTCGGAGCCTAAAGGGTATAAAATATTAACAAAAATTCTAAAACGGTACATAAAATTTTATTTTAACCAAAATGGCAAAATCGGTGGAACAACAGCGATTTACTCCACCGAAAAAAGCAAAATCGTTGTTGTTCCAGCGATTTTGCTGTTTTTGTTAAAATAAAATTTTATACACCATTTTGAAATTTTTGTTAATATTTTATACCCTTTAGACTCCGGACTCATATATGCCCAGCCTCCATAAAATACCGAACTAAACCAATTTTTTTTTTGATATTTCGATAACATTTTTGTATTTTTGATATTTTGATTTGATTTTGATAATATGTTTTTCATATTTTTGGTATTTCGATTAAACCAAAAAATACACACTAATATGCATACTATAATAAATATTATGTAGTTATTAATTCTATTAAGCATGTTCATTTTATTTCATTTTTCACCCTTTGCAACTAATAAATTAGCATTAGGTTTTTACTTTTGTTTTTCTGATTTCTGCTGCACCTTTTGCTTCTGCCTTCTAGGCTTCTCTTCCAAATTTCAATTCCAAATCAAGCCTCCAGTGACCGCCGACCAGGTAGCAACCCGCGACCACGACCAGTTATCAAACCAAATTACAAAAAGAATCGAATTAAAAAAATCACAACTGAAACCAAATAATTCAGTTCGGGTATTCAGCTAAAATAATTTTCAAAAACGAAGCAAACCAATGACGAATCCCGCTCTATTATATATCAGGTTCTTATCTCAAATCTGTCGAGCTAAATTGCCCAACTCTAAAGGGTTATGAAGATCTAGAGCAACAAAAAAAGGCTATGAACAAATAGACTTATGCATGTATTATTTAACAGGATGGTTAATTGCACAAATATGGACAGTTCTTGTGACTCTTTATCAAGCTAAATGAGGACAAGTGTTTTCTAAACTACAAGAGCAAAACATGATAGAATAAGCATATGACCGAATTCAACAAATTAGGACTGTGGAGCAACTCCCATAAATGGAAAAATATTCACATATCAACTTCTTAAAAAATTTAACACAACGATGAACTTTTACACTAATTCAAAAGAAAAGTTGAAACAGGCTGACGCACTTTTTTATAGTAGTCCCTCTATTCTTGTGCTTTTTTTTTTTTTTTTTCTTTTTTTTTTTTTTCCTCTATGGCATTCAGCAACTCCAGGACAGTCGTAAATGGGTTCATGTTGTAAAGATTGCACATAGGCAGTCTGACATACAGAAGAAAGATGAGTCAGCTATCTGTGCATACTAATATAATGCCCCGTCAACCAATCAAGATAGTCCACTAGAAGCTATCAACATACTTGATTGACACATGAGAATTGAAATAACAGTGGCATTCCTGGCACAAGCACGATCAGATGACCAATGTTAACTGGCCCTTATTTCGCCATTCAAACAAGTCTCCATCCCAAAAGAAAGATTATTTCATTTTACTTATACATTCACTCGCGATAAGATGCTACTTCACATTTACCTGGAAAAAAAACAGAAGATGCTACTTAAAATTTACAGAAGGGTTCCAAAAGTAACATCAGCCTTCACTAATTTAGCAGAAACAACAGTCCTCCAGTATTCGAGATGGTTGAAGCCCTTAATCAGGAAGGCCTAAAACATCTTCAGCTTACCATCAGCGTCAACTGAGCTATCTAACTAATGAAATAAAAACTTAAGCTCATATGGCTCAGACCTTCACATGTAAGATGTTTTGAATCTAATTTCTACACATTTTTTGTGTCTTGACCCTTTCAGAAGAATCAATTTAATGATGAAGACGATAGTAGGTTATCCAATTGATTCATACCTTTAAATTTTGAGTAATGCTCAATGACGTCATCAACACGCTAGACAAAGCTTGGTATGTAACCATGAAGGAAGGCCTTCTGAAAGCCCACCGAGGTAATCCATTGCAACAACTCCATTACAAAATGATGCTAATTTCCCTGGAATGCCAACAGTTAATGATAGTTATTACAAATTCTTCTATAAGAAGATAACTTGTCTGAGACTTTAAATGTTTGCAAGCACAGACCTTCAACAAAAAAAGTCCCATAACCATTACAAAAATAGACTACAACTACTTTTGGGGAAGATTTCAAGCCCTCGAGAACTAACCTTATAAGACTTTGCCAATAAATGTCGAAAATTATACAATGTAAATCACATCAATAATATGGATATAACATCCAAATTTCAACAACTTGTACGCTAAAACAGACTCTTCTCCCTTTTCCTTAGTCTATGTAAGGGAAAAGCACTAATACTCAAAGCATCCTTGAGGGACCAAGTCATCTTTCTCAAGAATGTCTACATTACTGATAACATGTAGTAAATTTTGGAGCATATAATTTTATGAACCCAACATTCCACCTTCCAATATGAGTATGCAATCGTCTCATAATCAAATAGAAGGTTGACAGTTAAGGAAACTAGATCTCTTCACTGCAATGTAGTAAATTTATTTATTATTGTTAGCTATTAAAATCATCTCTCATTTTGAAAAGGAAAAGTAGGAAGAAGCCATAACATGCTACATTACAAAGTACAGAACAAGCTAAGAACATTTACAGTTAAGCAAGGAAAATTAGGCAATGATGCATCAACACGTTTCCAACAACCTTAGAAAAAAGGAAATAAAAGCATAATAGACGTTTCCCAAATGGGATATCATGCCAATTTGGGAATATTCCTCCATTACAATAGACGACAAAGGTATATATGCATACAAGTTTCAACTGTCAACGCTTCCAAAAGTTATAACAATCTTTACGGAGATGACATAACAAGCTTACGGTAGAACATACATTCGCAAAGTACACAACATTTTTAACTAGATAAATGCTTACTTTATGAGAATATACGTGCATAAATCTCCAACTTACTTCACCACAATATATGTACCGAATGTCCTTTCACATTATCAGAATCTGAATAATGACGTACTGCTAGTTTCAACTTACTTTATCCAAATATATCCAACATACTTTATGAGAATGTGCAAGTGACAACTGTCCATCTTACATCAAATTGTACAGCTATTAATTATGCCCGTCAATTATCGTTCGGTTTTGAAAAGCTGAAAGAACATTTAGTACACATATTCTCGTAAAGTAAGTTGGAGATTTATGTACGTCATCGGTTCCTAAAGAGGTGAAAGGACATTTGGTATGTATATTATAGTCACTTAGATATTTTTTTTGTTAAAATCTTTTTATTTAGGTCATATCTTTGCGAATGTATTTTCTTTTTTTTATGACCGTGATTTACGAGCCAATTTTCGTGCACCTTGACTAATTCCACGCAGGGGGTGGCTCCAAAGTGTTAAAAAAAAGACATGTGCCTTAAGCCCCAAATTTAAGGAGCCTCACTTTTAATAATAATAGATTATAAGTAATTATTTTTTAACAAATATTGAATACTATTTGTAGAAAAAAATTAAATTTTCATGAAAAATGAAAGAAATATTAGAAGAAATTTGATACATTAAGATAACTATATCTCATGAAAAATAATTAAAAATAACAATGATTATATTATCAATTGAAAACTCGAAAAAATGAATTATATAAAAGTTAAACAATTCAAGTTTAAGGCCCCGTTTAATTTTTGCTTTAGGTCACTAATATCTTTGAGCCGCCCCTGAAGTAAAAAGTATCAAATAACTCTATCCATCAAGGCTCGAACAAATGGAAACAACCACCTAGTGATTTGTCTCCACTAAGTTTTAAACTTGAGACCTTAAGGTTCTCAACCAATTCCTTGACCACTAGGCCACACTCCTTGGAACAAAATATGATGATTTTACCTTTTCAAGAATATACTTATCAAAATATCCTTTTCGCCTTTTAAGGAACATAATAGTTATTGACGAGAAAAACTAATAGTTATTCAGCCTTACATAAGATGGGAAAAGCCAGTTTTGTTGACGGTCATTTCAATTTCTTAAATCCATAAATAAGCTTATGGTTGGATTTTGGGAAAATGTGTCCTTAATGTATTGACAGCTAATTGACTGAAAAGGGAATGATCAATCTCGAAATGCCCTTAAACTGCTAACAATGTCCAAAGTGCATTCATACTTTATGTACGTCATCTTCGCGAATGTACATTCTACCCTAAGCTGACAGTTGAAATTTGTATACACATTTTACCTTTGTCGTCTACTATAATGGAGGAATGTTCCCAAATGGGCGTGATATTATTCCATTTGAAAGTAGCATGCTTCTTTCTGATCGTTTATTTTTTTAAATTCTCCAACTGCACGCTTGTTAAATCCAACAATGGATTATTGAGGTGGTGTGCTCAATATGGCTGAAAACATTTTCCTCCAAAAATATCCTCTTTATTGTTTACTCATCTTGAAGTCTAGAAAATATTTTCTCTACTTCATGATTTTCCCCTGAAGAGCGGAAACGACTTCACTCACTTATTGGCGGAAGTTATTTTCTATTACAAATATCCTAAATCCAAATCCAGGTCACTTACTTCAACTAACGATTTCTTTCCATAAACCTTTAACATTTAAATTTATGTTGAAATCCTATTTTCATACCTTATCCTATACATCTTGTAAAATTTTAGCAACGGAAACCTCAATGGAGTCCTGTTAGCCATAATTTCTAATCTAGAACACCTCTAACATGTACCACTTTCTGGGGAATGGAGGATATGACATGATAATCTCAAAAGAACATATAGCACATAGTTTAGCAAGTTAAGAAAACATGTAGTCTATAACCCAATTCAATAAATTGCAGTCTGCACCATAGACCAACACTCCAAATCAACAAAACATAAATCCAAACCCAGAACCCTAAGAATGATAAATCAAGATCAAAAAATTATACCTCTCTAGCACAGCACCTGGCCTCAAGAAATTACAGATCCATCTCACTCCTCACTGAAATTGACCTTCTGTTTCCCCAAAAACCCATCCACAACTGAAAATGGGCGAGGAATTCAAAACGCACATAGATCTGATGAGTACACAAATCAAATTTTAACCCAACCGAACGTAACATATAACACTTCACCAGAAGAAAAAGTGTTTGGGATTGTAAAACTTTGACGAGAAAATTTAAGAGATGAGAATTCAGATGTGTTTGGTCGCTGGCGGAGAAATGTAACATCGGGATTCGTTGAACCCCAAATTAATTTATGTGATTTTCAGATCCTCCTAGAATTCTAATTTACTGAAAAAGTACTAAATATAAAAATAAAAAATTAATTTAAAATTCATAATTAAAATTTATTATAACTGCACCTAAATTTCAAGTGAGTTAGATTAATTATATCAAGCTGCACTGGTAAGTAGAAAAAAAAATGAATAAATGTTATTCTAAATAATGCTTTTATATTAAATTAATGCTTTTCCATTATTTAATTGGCATACAACTTATATAAATAAAAAAAAATTAAAAAAAAATTTCCAAACGAGGAGTTTATTCCTAGCGATTAGCTAACCAAAAAAAAGTTTAAAAAATAAAATAATATGGAATCAGGTTTAGCCAATAAGATTTGTTTAATTCATTGTAAAAAAAAAAACCCTTCTACAATTAATTTTTTTAACGCTTCATTACTTACAAGTTACAATACATATAAATAATTCTACATTAACACTGACGTTTGCACATAAACACTAACATTGCAAATTATTAATTTATATCCTTGTATTATATTAGAGAAATAAAATAAAAAAAATTTGACGTCAAGCCAAAAAAAACTACCAAATTAAACTACTTATTCGCAATACAGATAAACTATATTTATCTCTAACTTAAATGTTGTGTAAAATAAAATTAACACATACTTCTATAACTCTTGAACGTTCATTAATGCCATTTGTTTATGCCAAAAAATAAAAAATAAATTTCACATTGTAAATCAAAGGTAAAAAATGTGATCGGTATTTTAAGAAGACTTCTTGATAGTTTCTTATCTTGGCGTTACAAGATCCAATGTTGTAAGTTTGTTTTCTTTCCAGCAATTGATTAATGACCTTTTTTATCATTGTTTGGGAAAAAAATTATTTCTTCAAAAATGATTAAATTATCTAATCTATTTAAGATTTAATTATATGTACTAATATTGTAAATTTAATACATTATGTCTCTTAAATTTGTAGGGATTTTCATTTAGATAATTGATAAAAATAGGCTTTATTCGAATTAAAGCCCTCAACTTCACCGAAACTTAAATTAGACATTTTTAAATTTTGAAAGAAAAGATTATGTACTTTAATTTATCTATTGAATAGTTAAGGTTAAAAAATTAAGTTATATACAACAACCTCCAGCACAAGATCTATAATTTAAATCAAAAGCAAGTAAGTTAAACGTATCAGATTACCAGCAAATTATATTAATTCTATCAAAAAAATATTTAAAAAATCAGAAGCTAAGTTCTATGGTGAGGCTGCTTGGGAATGAAAAAAGAGCTTCTATAATTAAGTTTTCAACAATCACAATTTCAGCTTCATTATTTGCATCACACAAATATTTCTACATTAACACTAACATTGTTAGTGACACATTATCAATTTATTTTATTGTACTACTTGAGAAAAATAAAATCAAAAAAATTAAAGTCATGTCAAAAAAGAACTATCAAATTGAACTATTTATCTCAAAAGAAATAAACTGTAATTATTCTCAACTTAAATGTTAAGTATAAAATAAAATTAACACATATTTTAATAATTCTTTAACGCACATAAATAAGTCAACATAAACGCAAATAAATAAGTCTACATAAACACACATAAATAATTCGACATTACTGCATTGAACATAATTAATTATTCTTCTTGTACTATTTTAGAGACATAAAACCAAAAAATTTGGTTTCATGCTAGAAAGAGAACCATCAAATTGAACTACTTATTCTCAATACAAACTAACTATAACTATCTCTAACTTTAATGTTAAGTACAAAACTAAATAAACACATAATGGGTATCCATTTATAGTACCCGTATTAAATGAAGGACAACTTTCACATATAGTAAATAAAAAATTCATATTTGTATGCTATAGCAACTTTTGCATATTGCGCTCCATACACACAAAAAACGGTATAATTCGCTATACATATACCGTGTATAATTTTCCGCTGGCCTAAATTGTATCTTCGCTGGCCTATTTCGCTGCAATTGTATATAATATGTTTGCATACAGTTGAATGAATTCAAAATGTATGTAATATTGCCATAAATTATAAGTGTATAGCAAGAAGATATATGTACCTTTTTTTTCCCCCCCCCTTTCCTCAGCTTTATACAAAAACAAAAACACATAATACCCCCTTTTTTTTCTGTTGTAAAGCTAGAAAAATTGTATTTCCGCAATTTGTATATTCACAATATGATAATTCTTTGGCCTTTTCCTCTCAATTTTGAAGTAAAAATGTTTTTTAAGTATAGAATTAATGTATAAACGAAGATATACTTTTTGCATGGTATATACTACAATTTTTCCCCGCTTTTATACAAAACCAGAAACAGAAATTATAACACTTCTGTGTAAAAGCTAGAGAGGCGAGAATGAGAGAGTTGCGATCGCGACTCCCTGGAGAGAGACCTGCAAATTTTTTGCCCACGTTTGCTATGGAGCCACAATTAAATCAAACCCTACTATTCCATTTAATTATTAGGGTTATTAGTTTGCTATCATATACAATTTCCCATTAAATGAATTAGGTATCCAACTCATTTGAAAATGGATAAAAAGATCGAGTAATACATTATTACTCATTTAAAATTGGTAGTTAAATGGATAAAATGGGTAAAACAAACAAAAAAATGTGATAAAGGGTAAGGTAGTAAGAATTTTTTTTAAAAAAAAATCTATAAAAAACATGAAATTCTTTTTTACATTTAATTTGGGATAGGGGTGGTAGGATGTGCGGGGCGGTACGGAGGCAATGGGGTGATATTTTTTTTGAAAAAAAGTACAATATTAATGAAAAATTAAAATTTTGTATAAATTCATTGAAATGCATTGGATAGTCCATAAGGTTGGTACATTAACACCATCCTATTCAATAGATTCATGAACTTTTGGATAAGAATGTATCTATTATTTATTATACGTAATATGTGACTTTTGGAGTGTTTCTCACTCATAAATTGATTGTTCATTCACTATGTATGATATACATGAGACTTACATCACGATATAGAAGAAATTACCCTTTTCTTCTCTATCACTTCTCTTGTCTTCTTCTCTTTATGATTTACATTCTTATGAGCTTGATTTTATAACAAATTTTTGTTTTATTTTTTGTTTTTGGGATGGAGTGTTTGAGGAGGGGTGGTAGGGGGAGGGGATGGGTAGGGAAGTGTGGCCCTTTTTCCCCCCCGCTTCCTGTTTTTTTTTTTGGCCTCCGGGGCGGGCGGGCGGGGTCGGGGGGTCGGTGTGTTGGGGATGGGGTGGGGTGGTGGTTGGTCGGCTGGGTGCTCCCCCCTTTTTTTCTCCCCCCCCCTTCCTCCTTTTTTTTCCCTTTTTGTGCTTTTTTTTTGGGCGTGTGTGTAGTGGGGGGGGGGGTTGCGGGGGGGTGGTGGGGTGTGGGGGGGGTGGGGGGGGCGAGGTGGGTGGGGGGGGGTGGTGGTGTGGGGGGGGAGGGGTTTTTTTTTTTTATTTTTTCTTTGTTTTTTGTTATTTTTTTTTTTTGGGTTTTTTTTTATTTTTTTATTTTTTTTTTTTTTTTTTGATTTTTTTTTTTCTGTGTTTTAGTGTTGTGTTTTCTGTTGTTGTTTTTTTTTTTTTTTTTTTATTGTTTTTTTCATTTTTTATATTGTAACCTATCGGTTTTTTGTTATTTTTTTTTTTTTTGTGTTTTGTTTGTTTATTTTATTTTGTGGGGGGGGGGGGTAGGGAGTTGGTTGTTTGGTTGGGTTGGATTTTTTACATTTTTTGGAGGTGGGGGCTGCTAGGTTGGAGTTAAGTATTAATTTTTTTTTTTTTTGTTTTTAAAGCTTTTAACAAAATCTTTAGTATAATATGGGTAATATGATTATCCATATTATCCATGGGGTAAATTTGTTTTACTCATTTAAAATATGAGTTGAGTTGAGTAACTTACCTATTTTTATTTAACTCGTTTTTTGATCAACTCATATTCGACTCGACTCGATCGTTTGCCACATGTTTATGTATGCAAGACAACTTCACCCTCTAACTAGCAAAACAACAAAAAATAAAGAAGCAAACTTTCACAATCTAAAGTTCATCTAAGCGCAAAAGATGTGATCGATTGTTTTTTGGAGATTTCATGGCCGTTTATTATCTTAGTGTTACAAGATACAATACTAGAGACTTGTTTTCTTTCCAACAACTGATTAATAACCTTTTTTTATCCTTGTTTGAGAAAAATAAAATTCTTCCAAAACATGATTAAATATCAGGAAAAAGGTCTGATATACCTCTTAGCTTTGTTATTTAGAGCTGATATACCCCTCGTTATAAAAGTGGCTCATATATACCCCTACTTGTAAACAAATAATAGCTCACATATACCCTTTTCCTCTAACGAATGAAAAATAATCAGGTTTAATCTAAATTTTTATTATTTTTTTTTCTAAAAATATAATCCATATGAAAAAGTTAATCATCTTGGAAACATATTTTTTTTGACTTTTTTTTTTGTTTCAATGACTAATTTTATAAGTAAATTATTTTGATAATCAAATTTATTTATGTTTCACAATATTCTTTGTAAAACTTAATTGTAGATTGACCAAATTTTTTCTTCGAAATACAAAATTAAAATTACAATACACACAAAAATGTTTAAATTTTTTTTTCTTTAAACCTAAGGAATGAAAGAAAAAAAAAACAAAATAAGATAAGAACTCAAGACTTATAATAAAAAGAAGTCAAAAAAATAATTTATGTATGAAAAAAATTAAGCAATATACCTTGAAAACTTTGATAGAAGAATCATATATACCCCTAAATAATTTTTTTTTTAAAAAAATTAGACAGTAACAAATATAAATTTAAACTAAGGTTTTTAACTTCGGTAAATGGAGGGTATATGTGAGCCATTTGTACGGCAGGGATATGTGAGCCATTTGTTAAACGGTACGGGCATATATAGCCCGCTTTATAACTCAGAAGTATAAGCAGCTCCAAATGTAAAGTAGTGTATATCAACCTTTTCCCTAATATCTAATGTATTTAGATTGAAAATATTATAAATAACGATAATTGGTAAATTTAAATTTATTTAAACTATTTTACTTTTAGTAGTAGATGTACTATACTTAGACAACTCCATTAAGTTTAATGGCATATATAATACTTGCTACTAGTGTGGATTATGAGTTGAGTCATGTTGTTCTTAATGTATATCATTCACTTTATCACTCCATCAAAGCACAAAATAATCTCTTTTTCTTCCTATGCTTTCTCCATTTTTTCTTCTCTCTATTCCTATGGGGCTTCTCTGTAACAAATGTGGTGCTAAGGAGGTGTAAGTAGAAATTATAAATATATATGAGAAAATCGATAAAAAACTATTCAAATTAAAAAGTTTTTGAAAACTTTTTTTAAAAAGAAAATGTGTATTTTAAATTATTTATTAAGTAGTTAAGTTAATAACATAAAATATATTATTTTAAAAAAAGTTATGTACAAAACACATTAATAATTCTACATTATCACTAACATTGCATGCTAAGATTGATATTGCACATTATCAATTTATCTCCTTGTACGGTCGGAAATAAACAAAACCAAAAAGTTTGATGTCATACAAAAAAATCATCAAATTAAACTACTTATTCTCAATATAAACAAATAATAATTATCTCTAAACTTAAATGTTAAATATAACGTAAATTAAAAAACTTTTATAACACTTATGAACACACCTAAATAATTCTATATTAACACTAGCAGTATTGTTTCAAAGATATAAACATTTAAAACAACGATCGATGATGATCGAACCACCAAATTGAACTACTTATTCGCATCAAACAAAGTTGTAATTAGTTTAACTTACGTATTAACTATAAAAAAAATTAACACATTCATTTAGCACTCTTGAACCTGCATTGATGTCATAATGTTTATGCATGCGAAGCTTCAACCTCTATCAGCAGAACCCAAACTAAAAAAGCTACATTCCCATTGTAAAGTTGATTCAAGTACAAAAAAAATGTTGTAATATTTTTCAGACACAACATCTTGACATTTTCTTATCTTGGGACTACAAGATTACGATACGATACTACATGCTGTTTTCTTTTCAGCAAATTGATTAATAACCTTTTATTCTTGTTTGAGATAAAAATAATTTCCTAAAAATTATTAAATTATCTAGATTTAACATTTAACAAAATTATATACACTAACTTAAGTGTATAACATGTCTGAAGGTTTTACTGCTTATTCTCAAAACAAATATACAAATTTTTTTTTAAAAAGACACAGTTATGTGATAAAAATTTACTACTTTTAAAAACTACTTAACATTGTTTAAAAAATGAAAACCAAGAGAAAAAAATCTATTAGCCCCTTTAATCAAAGCATGTCTTAAAACGGACAAATTTACTAGCTAATTTATTTAATTTTAAATCAAAGAATAGAAGCTAAATTCTATCTTGAGGCTGCTTGGAATGAAATCACCGCCCTAAGAGATCGAAAATAGCCTAGGGAGATTTGTCTATTTCATTATAAAAATTATAATTCTATAATTAATTTTTCAAACGGTCAAAATTACAACTTCATTATTTACAACACAAATGAATAATTTTACATTAATATTGACATTGTACATTATCAATTTATTTTCTTTGTCCGATTTTAGAAGAAAAAAAAATCAACGTCATACCAAAAAAGAACCTTTAAATTAAACTATTTTTTCTCGATACAACAAACTGTAAATATCTCTAACGTAAGTGTTAAGTATAAAATAAAATTAACACATACTTTATAACTCTTGAACACAAATAAATAATTCTACATTAAAACTAGCATTGCACATAATCAATTTATCTCTATGTACAATTTCATAGATGTAAAACCAATAAAAGTGGTGTCATTCTAAAAGAGAACCACCAAACTAAGCTACTTATTCTCAATACAACTAACAGTAATTATCTCTAACTTAAATGTTAAGTATAAAACAAAATTAAAACATACTTTAATTATTCTTGAGCCTTCATTGATGACATATGTTTATGCATGCACGTAACTTTAACCTCTAACTAGCAAAAACCAAAACCAAAAAGTAAACTTGCACATTGTAAAGTTCACGTAAATACAAAAATTATGGATGGTTTCTTTTGGAGATTTCTTGGCCATATAAAAAGTAAACTTTCACATTGTAAAGTTCATTCAAGTGCAAAAAATAAGGACGATTTTTTTTTGAAGATTTCTTGATCATTTCTTATCTTGGCGTTACAAGATACAATACTACAAGCTTCTTTTCTATCTGGCAACTGCTTAAGACCTTTTTATCCTAATATGAGGAAAAAGTTATTTTTCTTTAAAAAGTTATTAAATTATCTTAATATATTTAAGATTTAAATTATATATACTAGCAATTGTAAATTTAATTATCTAAACTATGTTATCGTGTAGAAGTAGTACTATACTGTAGATAACTCTACATTAAATTTAATGTACAATACTTGATTTTTGTAACAATTATATATAATCACATTTTCACCTTGCTAATGGTGTAGATTATGTGTTGAGTCGTGCTTGCAAGCATATAATCTAAAAACACTAAAGTTGCTTCCCTCACAATATATCACTCACTTCATCACTCCATCAAAGCACAAAATAATCTCTCTTTTTCTTCCTTACTTTACTTTCGCCATTTTTTCTTCTTCTCTTCTCTCCATTGTTATGGGGATCTTTGTAACGAGGGCTGTGCTAAGGAGGTGCAAGTAGAAATTATTAACATTGAGGAAGAAATTGATTATTTAAAACACACATAAATAATTCTACATTAAAACAGACATTGCACATTAACAGTGATATTATACATTGACTGTGATATTTGCACATTATAATTTTTTTTTGTACTATTTGAGAAATAAAAAATAAAAAAAATCAACGTCATGCCAAAAAAGAACCAATCAAATTGAACTATATATTCACAATACAAACAAACTGTAATTATCTCTAACTTAAATGTTAAGTAAAAATAAAATTAATACATACTTCTATAACTCTTGAACACACATAAATAATTCTACAACAACAAACATAAATATTTTTACATTAACACTAGTATTGCACACGATCAATTAATCTCCTTGTACTTTCATAGATAAAAACCAAGAAAACTGGTGTCATTCGAAAAGAGAACCACCAAAGAAAACTACTTATTCTCAATACAAACTAACCGTAATTATCACTAACTTAAATGTTCAGTATAAAACAAAATTATAACATATTTTAATAATTCTTGAACCTTCATCGACGCCACATGTTTATGCATGTAGACAACTTCACACTAACTAACAAAACACCATAACTAAAAAGCAAAGTTTCACATTGTAAAGTTTATCCAAGTGCAAAAAATGTGGTCGATTTTTTTGGAGATTTCATGATCATTTCTTATTTTGGTGTTACGAAATACAATACTATAAGCTTTTTTTCTTTTTGGCAACTGACTAATGACTTTTCTATCGTTATTTGAGGAAAAAAATTAACTTCCTTCAAAAAATTATTAAGTTATCTAATGTATTTAAGATTTAAATTATATGTACTAATATTATAAATTTAATTATCTACACTATGTTATTGTTTAGAAGTAGTACTATTTTGTAGACCACTCTCCATTAAATTTACTGCACAATACTTGATTCTTATAACAATTACATATAATTATATTTTTAATATAGTGAAAGAAAAAATCATCTTGCTAATAGTGGAGATTATGTGCTAAGCCATGCATGCTAGCATATAATCCAAAAACATTAAACTCAGACATTGCACAAACATTGCACATTAACACTTACATTGCACATGAACAATTTATCACTTTTTGCTATTTGAGGAAACATAAATTAAAAAATTAACGTCATGCCAAAAAAGAACCATCAAATTGAATTACTCATTCTCAAAATAATATAAACTAACTGTAATTATCTATGACTTAAATGTTAAGTACAAAACAAAATTAAGACATATTTTAATTATTCTTGAACTTCATTGATGCCACATGTTTACGCATGCAGGCAACTTCAACCTCTAACAAGCAAAACACCAAAACTAAAAATCAAACTTTCACATTGTAAAGTTCATATGCGAAAAATGTGGTCAATTTTTTTTGGAGATTTCTTATCTCAGTGTCACAAAATGCAATACTATACGCTTGTTTTCTTTCTAGCAATTAATTAATAACCTTTCTTTTATCCTTGTTTGAGAAAAAAAAAATCTTCAAAACATGATTAAAAATCTAATATATTTAAGATTTAAATTATTTATTCTAATAATTGTAAATTTAATTATCTAAACTATCTTACTATTTAGTATAGTAGTAGAAGTACTATACTTAGACAAATCCATTAAGTTTAATGCATATAGGTACTATACTTAGACAATTCCAATAAGTTTAATGCATATATAATACTTGCTAATAGTGTGGATCGTGTGTTGAGTCATGCATGCTAGTATATTATCCAAAATCACTTAAGTTGTTAGCCTCACTACATATCACTTACTTTACCACTTCATCAAAACATAAAATAATCTCTTTTTTGTTCTTTGCTTTCTCCATATTTTTTTCTCTCTATTGCTATGGAGTCTCTTTGTAACGAGTGTGGTGCTAAGGAGGTGCAAGTAGAAATTATAAACATACAAGAGAAAATGGATAAAAAAAAATGTTCAAATTAGAAAATTTTGAAAACTTCTTTTAAAAAAGAAAATGTGTACTTTAAATAATTTATTGAATAGTTAAGTCAATAGCATAACATGTCTTATTTTTTTTAAAAATTATATATAAACACACATAAATAATTCTGCATTATCACTAACATTGCACGCTAAGACTGACAATGCACATTATCAATTTATCTCCTTGTACGGTTTGAAAGAGATAAAACTAAAAAATTTGATGTCAGACAAAAAAATCATCAAATTGAACTACTAATACAAACAAACAATAATTATCTCTAAACTTAAATGTTAAGTATAGCATAAATTAACATATACTTTTATAACACTCTTAAACACACATAAATAATTCTACATTAACATTGGTTGTATTGTTTCAAAGATATAAAATAAAAAAAATGGTCGTCATGATTGAATCGAACCACCAAATTGAACTATTTATTCTCAATACAAATAAATTGTAATTATCATTAACTTAAGTGTTAACTATAAAACAAAATTAACACATTCATTTATAACTCTTGAACCTTCATTGGTGCCACATGTTTATGCATGCAGAAGCTTCAACTTCTATCTAGCAAGACACCACCAAATAAAAAGCTAAAATTCACATTGTAAAGTTCATTCAAATACAAAAAAAAATGTCGTCAATATTTTTCGGAAACATCTTGGCAATTTCTTATCTTGGGATTACAAGATACGATACGATACTACATGCTTGTTTTCTTTACATCAATTGATTAATAGCCTTTTATTCTTGTTTGAGGTTTAAAAAAAATTCCTTAAAAATGATTAAATTATCTAATATACATAACAATTTAACAAAAATTATATACACTAACTTAAGTATAAAATGTCTGAAGGTTTACTGCTTAATTATCAAAACAAATATATAGAATTTTTTTTAAAAATGACATATTTATGTGATAAACTTTACTACTTAACAAATTAAAAAAAATGAAAACACAAAAAGAAAGAAACTATTAACTTAAAATCAAAAGTATATAATTAAAAACGGACAAAGTTACTAGCTAATTCCATATTAATTCTATCAAAGAAATAGAAGTTTTCTATCTTGAGGTTGCTTGCGAATGAAAATTCAACGACCTAAGAGAAAGAAAATAGCTAGGGAGATTTGTCTATTACATTGTGAAAAAATATAACTCTATAATGAATTTTTCAAACGGTCATAATTACAGCTTCATTATTTACAAAACAAATGAATAATTTTACATTAACGTTATCATTTATTTCTTTGAACAGTTTGAGAAAAACAAAATAAAATGGAAAAAATCAACGTCATGTAAAAAAGAACCTTTAAATTGAACTATTTTTCTCGATACAAAAAATTGTAATTATCTCTAACGTACATGTTAAGTATAAAATAAAATTAACACATACTTTTATAACCTTTGAACACAAACAAATAATTCTGAATTACACTACCATTGCACACAATTAATTTATCTCCTTGTACAATTTCATAGATATAAAAACAAAAAAGCTGATATCATTCTAAAAGAGAACCACCAAACTAAACTATTTACTCTCAATACAACTAACAATAATTATCTCTAACTTAAATGTTAAAGTAAAAAACAAAATCAAAACATACTTTAATTATTCTTGAACCTTCATTGATGCCGCATGTTTATGCATGCAGGCAACTTCAACCTCTAACTAGCAAAACCAAAACGAAAAAGCAAACTTTCACATTGTAAAGTTCATGCAAGTGCAAAAAATATGGACGGTTTTTTTTGGAGATTTCTTGGCCATTTAAAAAAGTTAACTTTCACATTGTAAAGTTCAAAAGTGCAAAAAATAAGGACGATTTTTTCTGAAGATTTCTTGGCCATTTCTTATCTTGTCGTTACAAGATACAATACTACAAGCTTTACAAGTTTGTTTTCTATCTGACAACTGATTAATGATCTTTATATCCTAATTTGAGGGAAAAAATTATTTTTCTTTAAAAAGATATTAAATATCTTAATGTATTTATGATTTAAAATATATATACTAGCAATTGTTAATTTAACTATCTAAACTATGTTATCGCATATATCGTAGACAACTCTACATTACATTTAATGTACAATACCTTGTTCTTGTAACAATTATCTATAATCACATTTTTCACCTTGCTAATAGTGTAGATTATGTGTTGAGTCGTGCATACAAGCATATAATCAAAAGACACTAAAGATGTTTTCCTCACAATATATCACTCACTTCATCACTCCATCAAAGCACAAAATATATATCACTCACTTCATCACTCCATCGAAGCACAAAATAATCTTCTCTTTTTTTCCCTTTACTTTGCTTCTCCATTTTTTCTTCTTCTCTTCTCTCTATTGTTATGGGGTCTCTTTAAACGAGAGTAGTGCTAAGGAGGTGCAAGTAGAAATTATTAACATTTGAGGAAGAAATGGATTAATTACAACACACTTAATAATTTCACATTAACATATACATTGCACATTAACACTGATATTGTACATTGGCATTAATTGAACTACTTATTCTCACTATAATCCAAATTGATAAGTAGCTCTAACTTTAAAACGTTAATAAAAAATTAAAATTAATACATACCGCCTATACGCGTGAATGCCAACATAAATAATAACAACAACACAGAAATATTTACGTAACCTAGCATTGCACACAATTAATTTATCTCCTATGCACAATTCAACAGATCAAAATAAAAAAAACGATTGATGCATTCTAAAAGAGAATCACCAAACAAAACTACTTATTCTCAATATAAACTAATTGTAATTATCACTAATTGAAAAGTTAAGAATAAAACAAAATTATAACATATTTTAATAATTCTTGAACCTTCATCGACGCCACATGTTTATGCATGTAGACAACTTCACTCTAACTAGCAAAACACCATACCTAAAGAAGCAAACTCACATTGTAAAGTTTATACAAGTGCAAAAAATGTGGTCGAGTTTTTGGAGAAATCTTGATCCTTTCTTATTATGGTGTTACGAAATACTGTAGTACTATAAGCTTTTTTTCTTTCTAACAACTGATTAATGACCTTTCAATCGTTATTTGAGGAAAAAAATTAATTTTCTTCAAAAATTATTAAATTATCTAATATATTTAAGATTAAAATTATATATACTAATATTGTAAATTTAATTATTTACACTATTCTATTGTTCAGAAGTAGTACTATTCTGTATATTACTCTCCATTAAATTTAATACACAATACTTGATTCTTGTAACAGTTACATATAATCACATTTTTAAAATAGTGATAGAAAAAACCACCTTGCTAATAGTGTGGATTTGTGTGCTAAGTCATGCATTCTAGCATATACTCCAAAAACACCAAACTCAGACATTGCACAAACAATGCACATTAACATAACATTGCACATTAACAATTTATCTCTTTTTGCTGTTTGAAAAAAAAAATCAAAAATATTAACATCATGCCGAAAAAGAACAATCAAATTGAATTACTTATTATCAAATACAAACTAACTGTAGTTATCTATAACTTAATATTAAGTACAAAACAAAATTAAAACATATTTTAATTATTCTTGAAGATTCATTGATGCCACATGTTTATGCATGTAGACAAATTCAACTTCTAACTGGCAAACCACCAAAACTAAAAAGCAAACTTTCACATTGTACAGTTCATCCAAGTGCTTCCGCTTCAAGGAAGCACCTTCGACCAGTGCACCCACAACACCTTTTGATTATTAGGGTGCACACTTATATATATTATCATTTTTTTAACTGTTTATACATATAAATTCGAATTTTTTTAAAAAGTTACTGGGGCACGTGCACCCTTACAGATGCATGTGGGTCCGCCCCTGTTGGCGTTACAAGATACGATACTATAGGCTTGTTTTCTTTCTACCAACTGATTAATGACCTTTTTATCGTTGTTTGAGGGGAAAAAATATGGCAACTTCAACCACTAACTAGCAAAACACCAAAATTAAAAAAGCAAACTTTCACATTGTAAAGTTCATTTAAGTGCAAAAAATGTAATCGATTTATTTTAAAGATTTCTTGGGCGATTTTTATCATGGTGTTACAAGATACAATACGATATGTTTGTTTTCTTTCTAGCAACTGATTAATGACCATTTTTTCGTTGTTTGAGGGAAAAAATATGGCAACTTCAACCACTAACTAGCAAAATACCAAAACTTAAAAGCAAACTTTCACACAATAAATTGCAAAAAATGTGATCGATTTATTTGGAGATTTCTTGAACGTTTCTTATCTTGACGTTATAAGATACAATACTATAAGCTTGTTTTCTTTCTAGCAACTGATCTTTTTCAATGACTATTTGTATGTGTTTGAGGAAAAAAATAGCTTCCTTCAAAGAATTATTATTATCTATATATTTAAAGATTTAAATTATATCTACTAATAATTATAAATAATATCTACACTATGTATTGGTTAGATGTATAATATAATCACATTTTTAATACGGTGGGAGAAAAATCACCTCGCTAATAGTGGGATTATGTTTTTGCTAATGGCTAAGTAAGGCAGCTTAGTAGATAATCCAAAACACTAAAGTTAATTCTCTTCTGAGGAAAGGGTCGGAATATACCTCTCAAACTTTGTCATGAGCTGATATCCCCGCGTTATAAAAGTGGCTCATATATGCCCTTACGTATACCAAAACGGGATCACATATAACCCCTGCGTTTACAAAATGGCCTCTCAACATATACCCTCCATTTAACGGAAGTTAAAAATGAGATTTTAAATTTATATTGATTAATTCTAAAAAAAATTTAAAAATTATTAGGGGTAGATATGATTCTCTATCAAAGTTAAGGTATATTTTAATTTTTTTCATAAATAAATTATTTTTTGACTTCTTTTATTTTTATAATATTTAAATTTCTATCTTATTTTATTTTTTCTTTCATTCCTTAGTTTAAGAATAAAATTAAACTATTTTTTGGTGTATTGCTAATTTATTTCGATTCGAAGAAGAAAAAAAGAAAAAATTTGATTCATCTACAAATAAGGTTTACAAGAATATTGTTGAAACGTAAATTAAATTTGATTATTCAAAATTAATGAATTATAAATTAGGTCATTGAAAAAAAAAAGTAAAAAAAATAATAATTGACAAGAATTAATTACTCATCTGGGATTATATTTTTTTAGAAAAAAAATAAAATAAAAAAATTAGATTAAAATATTTTTTTTTCTTCATTTTTGTGAGAGGAAAAGGGGGGGTAGGTGAGGTCATGTTTAAAGTTAGGGGTTATATATGAGCCACTTCATAACAGGGGGATTTTATATCAGCTCCTAAATGACAAAGTTGAGGGTATATCAGACCTTGCCCCTTCTCTTGTCTTACGAGTCTCTTCGTAACGAGAAAGGTGCTAGTCGAAATTAACATTGAGGAAATGAATTATTTACAACCCACATAAATAATTCTAAATTAACACAGACATTGCACATCAACACTGACATTGCACATTATAAATTTATCTCCTTGTACTTTTCGAGAAAAATAATTTTAAAAAAATCAACGTCATGCCAAAAATGAACCTACAAATTGAACTACTTATTCTCAATACAACAAATTGTAATTATATCTAACTTCAATGTTAAACATAAAATAAAATTAACACATACTATTATAACTCTTGTACACATAAATAATTCTACATTAGCACTAGCATTGCACACAATCAATTTATCTCCTAGTACTATTTCACAGATAAAAACCAAATAACTGGTGTCATTCTAAAAGAGAACCACCAAACTAAACTATGTACTCTCAATACGACTAACTGTAATTATCTCTAATTTTAATGTTTAGTATAAAACAAAATTATAAAATACTTCGCTTCAATGATTCTAGAACCTTCATTGATGTCAAATGGTTGATGCGGTAGGAACTTCAACCACTAAACTAGCCCAAAACACCAAAACTAACAAGCAAAACTTCACATTATAAAGTTCATTCAAGTGCAAAAAATGTGATCAATTTATTTTGGAGATTTCTTTATCGTTTCTTATCTTGGCATTACAACATACAATACTATAGACTTGTTTTCTTTCTGCGACTAATTATTGACCTTTTTATTGTTGTTTGAAGAAAACAAATATCTTTCTTCAAAAAATTATTAAATTATCTAATATATTATACTAATAATTGTAAATTTAATTATCTACATTATTGTTATTGTTTAGAAGTAGTACTATAATCACATTTTGATACCGTGGGAGAAAAAATCACCTTGCTTGTGCTATGTCATGCATGCTTGTATATAATCCAAAAACACTGAAGTTGCTTCTCTTCTCTATATTGTTATGGGTCTCTTCATAACGAGGGCAGTGCTAAGGAGGTGCAACTAGAAATTAACATTGAGGAGGAAATGAATTATTTACAACACACATAAATAATTCTACATTATAACACGGATATTGCACATTAACACTAATATTGGACATTAACACTGACATTGCACACTATAAATTTATAATAAAACACCCACTAAAAGAAGAATTCATCTTTTAAAATAGAAAATACTTTTTAAATAAGAAATGAAGAATTCATTGTCCAAAAGTAGATCGCATTTCTTGAGCGTCTGTTCAACCCTTTGAAAGAAAGGCTTTGTGTTGCACCCTCCCGAAAAATTTGTCTTAGGTGAAATTCTCAATAGAAACAAATTGTTATTATCTCTAACTTAAATGAAGTATAAAATAAAATTAACACAAACTTTATAACTCTTGAACACACACAAATATTTTTACATTGACACAAATAAATGATTCTACATTAACACTAGTATTGCACACAATCAAGTTATCTCCTTATACTATTTCATAATATAAAACCAAAAATATTGATGTCGTTCTAAAAGAAAACCACCACCACCAAACGATATGCTTATTCTCAAACACAAATAAAGGGAATTTTCTCCCATAAATTCAAATGTTTAGTATAAACAAATTAACACCACTGTAATGATTAATGAACCTTAGGGAGGCCACAGGTGGAGGCAGCAGGCACGAAAACGTCCGAACCGAGCAAAGCACCCCCCCTCCCCCCCTCGAACCCCCCGGCCCACCCCGCCAAGCAACCAAAAAGGAAAGAAAAAGAAGAAAATGAGACAGAAAAAGTACTAAGTAAAATAAAAAAAAAGAAAAAGAACAAGGAAAATAAGAAAAAGAATAAAGAAAAAATAGAAAACAAAGAGGCTGTCAATTAGAAAAAAAAGAAAAAAAAAAAGCACGTAAAACGCAAAAAAAAAGAAAAAAATCCCCACCCCAAACCCACGCCCCCCTCCAAACTCCCCCCCCCCCCCCCCCCCCCCACCCCACCCCCTCCCCACCCCCTTAAAAAAAAGCAAACTTTCGCATTGTAAAGTTCATCCAAGTACAAAAAATGTGAACGATTTTTTTTGGAGATTTCTTGACCATTTTTTATCTTGGCGTTACAAGATACAATACTACAAGCTTGATTTTTATCTAGCAACTTATTAATAACTTTTTTATCCTAGTTGGAGGGAAAAAATATTTTTCTTCAAAACGTTATTAAATTATCTAATATATTTAAGATTTAAATTATATATACTAATTTATCTAAACTATATTACTGTTTAGAAGTAGTACTGTATTGTTGACAACTTTCCATTAAATTTAATGCACAATACTTGATTCTTGTAACAGTTACATATAATCTCATTTCTAATCCAACGGTCACAATTACATCTTCATTATTTACAACGCAAAAATACTTTTGCATTAACGCTGACATTGCACATCATCATTTTATCTCTATGTATTGTTTTGAGAAGAAAAAAAAAATCACATCATGCTAAAAGGAATCATCAAATTGAACTACATATTCCGAATACAAACAAATTTTAATTATCTTTAACTTAAAAGTAAAGTATAGAATAAAATTAACACATATTTTTACAACTCTTGAACACGCACAAATAATTCTATATTAACACGCAAAATAATTATACATTAACACTACCATTACACACAATCAATTTATTGGCTTGTACTATTTCATTGATATAAAACCAAAAAAAAAACTGGTGTCATTCTAAAAGAGAACTACCAAAACGAAAAAGAAAACTTTCACATTGTAAAGTTCATCCAAGTGCAAAAAATGTGGACCTTTTTTTTTGGAGATTCTTTGTCCGTTTCTAATCTTGGTGCTATGAGATGAAATACTACAAGCTTGTTTTCTTTCTAGCAATTGATTAATGACCTTTTTATAATGACATTAACACAAACATTATACATTATTAATTTATCTCTTTGTACTATTTGAGAAAAATAAAATAAAAAATCAACATCATACCAAAAAAAAACCCATCAAATTGAACTACTTATTTTCAATCCAAACAACCTATAATTATCTCTAACTTGTTAAGTATAATTTAAAATTAACACATACTTTTGTAACTCTTGAATGCACATAAATAATTCTACATTAACACATAAATAATTTTACATTAACACTAGCACTGCACACAATCAATTTACCTCCTTATACTATTTCACAGAACCACCAAACTAAACTCCTTATTCTCAATACAAACTAAATGTAATTATCTCTAACTTAAATGTTTAGTATAAAGAACCTTTATGATGCCACACGTTTATGCATGCGGGCAACTTCTTCCTAACTAGCAAAACACCAAAAAAAAAAGCAAATTTCATATTGTAATGTTTATCCAAGTGAAAAAAATGTGGTCTGCTTTCTTTTTTTTTTTGAGATTTATTGGTCATTTCTTTATCTGGCATTACAAAATTACCCTCCTACAGACGTGTTTTCCTTTAAACAACACCGAGGCAATGAACTTTTAATCCTTGTTGAGGAAAAATTTATTGTTGGTTCGTTTTAAAAAAATGATTTAAATTGTGTAAAATATTTAGATTTTTTACTTATATAACTACTAATTTAAATTTAATTATCTAAATTTTGTTACTGATATGCATTAGAATTATACTGTAGACAACTCTCCATTAACTCTCCATTAAATTTAATGCACAATACTTGGATTTTATAACATACAGCGGGAGAAAAAATACCTTGCTAATAGTGTGAATTATGTGCCAAGTCATGCATGCAAGCATATAATCCAAAAACACTAAAGTTGCTTCCCTCACAATATATCACTCACTTCCATCACTCCATCAAAAGTACAAAATAATCTTCTCTTTTTCTTCCTTTACTTTGCTCAAGTAGAAATCATTAAGATTGAGGAGGAAATGGATTACTTAAAACACACATAAACAATTCTACATTAGCATTGATATTGCACATTAACAATGATATTGCACATTATCAATTTATCTCTTTGTAATGTTTAAGAAAAAAAAATAAAAATTAATGTCATGCCCAAAAAAACCATCAGATTGAACTACCTATTCTCAATACAAACAAACTATAATTATATCTAACTTAAATGTTAAAAGTGAAAAATAAAATTAACATATACTTTTATAACTCTTGAACGCACATAAATAATTCTATATTAACACATAAATAATTCTACATTAACACTAGTGTTGCACACAATCAATTTATCTCCTAGTACTCTTTCATAGATATAAAACAAAAAACAGTGGTGTCATTTTAAAACGGAGAACGACCAAAACTGAACAATTTAGTGTTAATACAAAACTACTAACTAACTGTAATTATCTCTACATTAAATGTTTAGTATAAAACAAAATTAGAACATACTTTAATGATTCTTCTACCTTTATTGATGCCACATGTTTATACATGCAGGCAACTTAACTCTAACTAGCAAAACACCAAAACTAAAATTCAAACTTTCACATTGTAAAGTTCATCCAAGTGCAAAAATTGTGGGCGTTTTTTTTGGATATTCCTTGGCTGTTTCGTATCTTTGGCGTTACAAAATACAATTCTACGGTTTTCTTTCTAACAACCGATTAGTGACATTTTTATCCTTGTTCGAGGAAAAATAATTATTTTTCTTCAAAAAATTATCAAATTATCTAATATATTTAAGATTAATATTATATATACTAATATTGTAAATTTAATTATCTAAACTTCCCATTGAATTTAATGCACAATACATGGTTCCATATAATCACATTTTTAACACAGTGGGAGAAGAAACCACCTTGCATGCTAGCGTATAATCCAGAAACACTTCCATCCATCACTATATATCACTCACTTCATCACTCCATCAAAGCACAAAATAATCTTCTCTTTTTCTTCTTTTACTTTGGTTTCTCCATTTTTTCTTCTCTTCTTTCTATTGTTATGGGGTCTCTTCGTAAAGAAGGTGGTGCTAAGGAGGTGCACGTAGAAATTATAAATCTTGATGAGGAAATAGAGAAAAGATCAGAAAAAAGTGTAGGTGAAATTCGTCTCTTTTCCTTAGATGTAAAAAGATTATGAAGGGAAAACTATGGGGTTATCTGATTTGGAGAAATTAGGTGAAACTAATTATGAAAGTGCTGGCATAGATTTTAATGCCATGTTTTCTGATTTTTTACCAGATGAAGAAAAGGTGATGGAAGTTACTCCTTATGAGAAGGAAATTATTAATCCTCCTGTGGTGTTGTCTTCAACTGTTTCATCATTAATGGAATTAGAAAAATTGATGGAAATTCCTCCTCCAGATGAGGGATCATCATTAGCTACTAAAGCTAATTGGGACTTTGAACTTATGGAGTGGATTTGGTCACCTTACACTTAAGTAATATTAATAATTACATAATATTTATAATTTTTTGTATATATATTAGTGTGTATATTTCAATTTACCTAAATATAAAAAATATGATAACATATTATAAAAACCAATCCAAAATATCGAAAATACAAAAACATGTCATAGAAAATCGGAAATGAAATCAATACGAATTTTTGTCAAATATGCCCAGCCTGCATAAATACCGAACCAAACCAATTTTTTTTTAATATTTTGATAACAATTTTTTGTATTTTTGATATTTTGATTTGATTTTGATAATATGTTTTTCATATTTTTGGTATTTCGATTAAACCAAAAAATATACACTAATATGCATACTATAATAAATATTATGTAGTTATTAATACTATTAAGCATGTTCATTTTATTTCATTTTTCGCCTTTAGCAACTAATAAAATTAGCATTAGGTTTTTACTTTTGTTTTTCCGATTTCTGCCGCACCTTTTGCTTCTGCCTTCTAGGCTTCTCTTCCAAATTTCAATTTCAAGTCAAGCCTCCAGTGACCGCCGACCAGGTAGCAACCAGCGACCACAACCAGTGATTTTAAAACCAAATTACGAAAAATGAATTGAATTAATAAATCACAAACTGAACCAAATTAATTCAGTTCGATTTTCAGTAAAACAATTTTCAAAAATCGAAAGCAAACCAAATGACCGAATCCCAGGCTCTTATCTCAGGTTGCTTATCTCAAATCTCGTCGAGTAAATTGCAACTCTAAAGGGTTATGAAGATCTAGAGGCAACAAAAAAAGGCATGAACAATAGCTTTGTGTATTTATTTAAACGGGATGGTTAATTAACTTGTCTGCACAGATATGGACAGTTCTTGTGACTCTTTATCAAGCTAAATGAGGACAAGTGTTTACTAAACTACAAGAGCAAAACATGATAGAATAAGCATATGACCGAATTCAACAAATTCGGACTGTGGAGCAACTCCCATAAATGGAAAATATTCACATATCAACTTCTTAAAAAATTTAACACAACGATGAACTTTTACACTAATTCGAAAGAAAAGTTGAAACAGGTGACGCACCTTTTCTAGTAGTCCCTCTATCTCTCTCTTTTGTGGCATTCAGCAACTCCAGGACAGTCTGTAAACGGGGTTCATGTTTGTAAGAGATGACAACATAGGCAGTCTGCATACAGAAGAAACGGTCAGTATCTGTGCATCTAATTATAATGCTCAACCAATCAAGATAGTCCCACTAGAAGCTATTCAACATCACTTAATGCAATTGAGAATTTGAGATAACAGTGGCATTCCTGGCACAAGCACGATCAGATGACCAATGTTAACTGGCCCTTATTTCGCCATTCAAACAAGTCTCCATCCTAAAAGAAAGAGTATTTCATTTTACTTATACATTCACCCGCGATAAGATGCTACTTCACATTTACCTCAAAAAAAAAACAAACAGAAGATGCTACTTCACATTTACAGAAGGGTTCCAAAAGTAACATCAGCCTTCACTAATTCAGCAGAAACAACAGTCCTCCGGTCTTAGAGATGGTTGAAGCCATTTATCAGGCAGGCCTAAAACGTCTTCAGCTTACCAAATGAATTGTGTAGCTATTTTTTAGAAAAAGCTTAATTAACGTTAGTGCATCAACAATGTCAAAATTATGTAGTTATACAAATGCGATGCTCAATAAATTTCTACGTACCAATGTGAATTTTTTTTTGGGTAGTTAACTAATAATTAAAAGAAGTGCTTAATTAATTCTTGTGCAACAATAGTGTCAAAAAAAATTGTGTAGTTACTCTAAAATGGCCCTTAATTAACATTTGTGCACCAATACTATGAAATAAAATTGTGCAATTACTTAAAATCAGTGCGTTAATTAACTTTTATGTGTCAGCATAGTCAAAAAAAAAACTTGTGTAATTACTTAAAATTGTGCTAAATTAACGTGTGTGCATCAATTGTGTAAAAATATAAATACTATGTTTTTACTTAAAACTGATGCTTAATTATAACTAGTGTGCACCAATAGTGCAAAAACAATTGCGCAGTTACTTAATCGACTTTGTGCAAAAAAAATTAGGGTTGGGCGTTCAGTTTGGTTTTTTATTTCGATTTTTGGTAGTGTTGAACTGAACACCAAATCAAATTAATTCGATTCAATTTTTTTTAATTTAATTTAATATTTGTGATTCGGTTCAGTTTATTAAATTCGATTTTGAAATCACTGGTCGGCTATCGCTGGAGGCTTAAACGTGGAATTGGAATTTCAGAAGAGAAGGCACAAGGTACGGCGGAACTTGGAAAAACATAGATGAAAACCTAATCCTAACTTACTAATAGCTAAGGGCAAAAAAGGAAATAAACTTAAAAGGTCTACTAGTATTAATAATGACATAATATTTATTATTTTTTGTATATATATTAGAGTATATATTTCATTTAACCGAAATATCAAAAATATGAAAACATATTTTATTAAAAACCAATCCAAAAAACCGAAAATACAAAAACATGTCACAGGAAACCGGAAATCAAATTAGTTTGATATGGTATTTCGGATTTTCCATAGTTATGTCCAGCCCACATTAATACCACCGAACCAAACCAAAAATTAAAACTGATATATTGGTTTCGGTAACATCATTTTTTTATTTTTGATGTTTCGACTTTGATATTAAGTTTTTCATATTTTGGTATTTCAATTTTTAACCAAAATATACACACTAATATGTATACTATACTAAATATTATGTAGCTATTAATTCTATTAAGTAGTTTATTTCATTTTTTACCCTTCGCAACTAGCAAAGTTAACATTAGGTTTTCATTTTTTGTTTTCCAATTTCTGCCGCACCTTCTGCTTCTTCCAAATTTCAATTCCAAGTTAAGCCTCCAGCGACCGCCAACCAGGGCAGCAACCATCGACCACGACCAGTGATTTCAAAATCGAATTACGAAAAACGAATCGAATTAAAAAATCACAAACTGAACCAAATTAATTCAGTTCGGAATTCAGTACAACAATTTCAAAAATCGAAAGCAAACCAAATGACCGAATGCCCGGATCTTATATCTCAGGTTGCTTACATCATCAAATCTCGTCGAGTAAATTGCAACTCTAAAAGGATTATGAAGATCTAGAGGCAACAAAAAAGGCATGAACAACAGAAAATATTAATGAGATTGGGGTGATCAATTGAAGTTTTTGCAACAGTTGTGACAAAAAATTTATATAGCTTTTTAAAAACGGTACTTACTTATCTATTGTGCATCAATAATATAAAAAAGAAAATTGTATCATTATTAAAAATGATACTTATTAACTTTTGTACATCAATAGTGTCAAAACAATTGTGTATTTACTTAAATGGGGTGCTTCATTAACTTGTGTGCACAGTTATGGACAGTTCTCGTGACTCTATATCAAGCTAAATGAGGATAAGTGCTTCGTACACTACACGAGCAGAACATGATAGACATTCCGACTGTGGAGCAACTCCCATAAATGGATGGAAATAATCACACATCAACAACTTAAAAAATTAAACACGTTGATGAATTTTTACACTAATTCAAAATAAAAGCTGAAAAAGGTGAGCCACCTTTGCTCGTGTCCCTCCTATATCTCTTTGTGGCATGTCAGCAACTGACAGGGACGGTCAGTGTAAATGGGGTTATGTTTTAAGAGAAGAGAGTAATTATAGGCAGTCTGCACACAGAAGAAACGGTCAGTATCTGCGCATCTAATTATAATGCTCAACCAATCAAGATAGTCCTACTAGAAGCTATTCAACATTGCTTAATGCAACTGAGAATTTGAGATAGATAACAGGGGCATTCCTGGCACAAGCACGATCAGATGACCAATGTTAACTGGCCCTTATTTCGCCATTCAAACAAGTCTCCATACCAAAAAGAAAGATTATTTCATTTTACTTATACATTCACCCGCAATAAGATGCTACTTCACTTTTACAGAAAGGTTCCAAAAGTAACATCAGCCTTCACTAATTCAGCAGAAACAACAGTCCTCCGGTCTTAGAGATTGTTGAAGCCATTTATCAGGCAAGCCTAAAACGTCTTCAGCTTACCATCAGAGTCAACTGAGCTATCTACATAATTTATAAAAAAATAATGAAACAAAAACTTAAGCTCACATGGCTCAGACCTTCACTTGTAAGATATTTTGAATTTAATTTCTACATATTATTTGTGTCTTGACCCTTTCAGAAGAATCAATTTTATGATGAAGACGATGAAGTAGGTTATCCAATTGAGTCATAGCTTTAAATTTTAAGTAATGCTCAATGACATCGTCAACACTCAACCTGCTAGTCAAAACTTGGTGTATGTAACCATGAAGGAAGGCCTTCTTAAAGCCCACCAGGGTAATCCATTGCAAAACTCCATTACAAAGAAGATGCTAATTTCCCTGGAATGCCAACAATTAATGATAGTTATTACAAATTCTTTTATAAGAAGATAACTTGTCTGAGACTTTAAATGCTTTTGCAAGCCACAGACCTTCAACAAAAAAAGTGCATGAATCCATAACCATGACAATAATAGACAACAAAAACTTTTGGGGAAGATTTCAAAGCCCACGAGAATTAACCTAACAAGACTTTGCCGACAAATGTAGGAAAATTATACAATGTAAATCACATCAATATTACGGCTATAACATCCAACTTTCAATAACTTGTACGCTAAAATAGACTCTTCTCCCTTTGCCTTAGTGTATGCAAGGGAAAAGCACTAATACTCAAAGCATCCTTCAGGGACCAAGTCATCTTTCTCAAGAATGTCTACATTACTTATAACATGTAGTAAATTTTGGAGCTTATAATCTTATGAACCCAACATTCCACCTTCCAATATGAGTATGCAATTGTCTCATAATCAAATAGAAGGCTGACAGTTAAGTAAGGAAACTAAATCTCTTCACTGCAAAGCCAAAACAAAATTCTCGCATTAACTCCATCCGCTTTTGTTCCTATTTATTTATTATTGTTAGCTATTAAAATCATCTATCATTTTGAAAAGGAAAAGTAGGAAGAAGCCATAACATGCTACATTACAAAGTACAGAACAAGCTAAGAACATTGACAGTTAAGAAAGGAAAATCAGGCAATGAGGCATCAACATGTTCCCAATAACCTTAGAAAAAAGGAATAAGAGCATAATAGACGTTTCCCAAATGGGATATCATGCTATTTTGGGAATATCCTCCATTAAAATAGATGACAAAGGTATATATGCATACAAGTTTCAACTGTCACCGCTTCCAAAAGTTATAACACTCTTTACAAAGATGACATAACAAGCTTACGGTAGAACATACATTCGCAAAAATGACGTACACAAAACATTTTTAACTAGATAAATGCTTACTTTACGAGAATATACGTACATAAATCTCCAACTTACTTCACGACAATACATGTACCAAATGTCCTTTCACATTTTCAGAATCTGAATAATGACGTACTAATATTTTCAACTTACTTTATCCGAATATATCCAACATACTTTACGAGAATGTGCAAGTGACAAATGTTCATCTTACATCAAATTGTATAGCTATCAATTATGCTCGTCAATTATCATTCGGTTCCTGAAAAACTGAAAGAACATTTGGTACACATTCTCTCGTAAAGTAAGTTGGAGATTTATGTACGTCATTGGTTCCTGAAAAGGTTAAAGCACATTTGGTATGTATATTCTCGTTAGTTAGCAGTTTTGTTGTTAAAATTATTTATGTAGGTCATATCTTTGCGACTGTACCTTTTTTTGTTTTTGATGACTGTGACTTAAGCGCTAGTTTTCATGCACATCGATACCACGTAACTCTGTCCACCAAGGCTAGGATAGATGGGAAGAATCACCCAGCATTATTAAACATGAGACCTTAGGGTTCTCAACCAATTCCTTAACCACTAGGCCACACCCTTGGGAACAAAATGATGATGATTTCTCCTTTTCAAGGACATATATACCAAAATGTCCTTTTCGCCTTTTCAGGAACAAAATATTTATTGACGAGCAAAATTAATAGCTATTCAATCTGACTTAAGATGGGAAAAGCCAATTTTGCTGACGGTCATTTCAATTTCTTAAATCCATAAATAATTTTATGCCTTGATTTTGAGAAAATTTGTCATTAATGTATTGACCGCTAATCGACAGAAAAGGGAATGATCAATCTTGAAATGCCCTTGAAATGCTAACAGTGGTGCAAAGTGCATCCACATTTTATGTACATCATCTTTGTGAATGTACCTTCTACCCTAAGATTGTCTTAACGTCTTCATAAGATTGTTCCAGCGTTTGGAAGCATTGGCAGTTGAGACTTGTATACACATTTTACCTTTGTCGTCTACTATAATCTATAATGGAGGAATGTTCCTAAATGGGCGTGATATTCCATGTGGAAGTAATGTGCTTCTTTCTGATCGTTTATGTTTTTTACTTCTCCAACTGCACACTTGTTAAATCCGACAATGGATTATTGAGGTGGTGAGTTCAGTATGGCTGAAAACATTTTCCTCTCAAAATGTTCTCTTTATTGTTTACTTATCTTGAAGTCAAGAAAATATTTTCCCTACTCATGATTTTCCACCAAAAGAGCGGAAAAGACTTCACTCACTTATTGGCGAAAGTAATTTTCCATTACAAATATCCTAAATCTAAATCCAGGTCACTTACTTCAACTGATGATTTCTTTCCAACAACCTTTAACATTCAAATTATTGTGAAAATATTTTCGTACACTCATGCCTATTACCTGAAATTAACAATGGCATTCTCATGGGTCCCTTAGCCATATGCTAATCTGGAACACCTCTAACATGTAACTATTGACATATGACATGATAATCAGAAAGCTAATCTCAACAGAACATATATCACATAGTTCAGAAAGTTAAGAAAACATGTAATCTATAATACTCACTTTAACCAGCATTAGACCAATACCCCAATAATCAAGAAAACATGAACCATAAACCCTGTGTTACTATTAAGAATGATAAGTCAAGATCAAAAAATTATACCTCTCTTGCACGGCGCCTGGCCTCCATGTTATCAAGATCAAGAAACTACAAAGCCCCTCTCACTTCTCACTAAAATTGACCTTCTGTTTCCCCCAAAAACCATCCACAACTGAAAAAAAGGGGCGAGGAATTCAATGTACATACGATCTGATGTTATTCTGATGAGTACTCATTTCAAACCCAAATAATTTATAACCCAATTCAATAAATTGCAGTTTGCAGCATACACCAATACACAAAAATCAAGAAAACCCTGAACCCTACACCCTATCTTAATATTAAGAATGATAAATGAAGATCAAAAAGTTATACCTCTCTTGCACAGCGCCTGGCCTCCATTACAGAGCCCTCTCACTTGTCACTGAAATTGAGTACTCAATTCACTAGGAGAGAAATGTTTGGGATTATACAACTTTGACGAGAAAATTTAAGAGATGAGAATTTAGGTGTGTTTGGTCGCTCCTCAGGTTGTCGGAGAAATATAAGATTGGGATTAGTTTAACCCCAAATCAATGTGATTTTCCGATCATTCTAGAATTCTAATTTTTCCTCATTCAAATTATGTATAGTACTAAATATAATTTTTAATTCATATTATAAATTAATTATGTATAGTACTAAATATAATTTTTAATTCATATTATAAATTTATTATAACTGCACCTTAATTCTAAATGAGTTATGTTAACTATACTATATCAAGCGGCACTTTTGAGTAGAAAAAAATGAATTAATGTTATTCTAAATAAGACGTATATATTAAAATTAATGGCTTTTTTCATTATTTAATTGGAGTACAACTTATCTTAAAAAAAAGATCTTACAAACGAATATATATATTCGTAGGGATTAGGGAATCGGGTTTAGCCAAAACTTTGTTAAAAGAGAATTATTTATATTTAATTACTTTTTTTCCATGGCCACAGAACCATCGTCAACAATCTTGGCGTGTTTTTTTTTTCATGCGGTCAACTAAATCGGGTTTTCAGGCCGATTAAATTCTGGGTCTGGGATGAATTATCCAACACTCGGGTTTCCTTCTTTTCCCTTTGTCAATTTCTTTTTTAACATTCTGTATTTAATTTGGGGCTTTTTTAATGGAAGAGCTGTAATTTAGTTGGATTCAAAAGCCGGAAAGTATTTTTGGAAGTCATTCTCCAAAGAGGTACTACTTAATATATCTTGGATTGAATGATTTACCATACGTGGTAGAGAATATGAATTAGCCATTTCTATGTAGAAGGAAAATTGTGGTAAGATTTGAAATTTCTGCTATACAGTTGCAATAATAAATAATTGTCAATGTGAAAAATCAACATTATCATTTGCTAAATGTGGTGGATTTCAAGCTAGATGTAACCTTACACGCTCGAAAACACTATTTTAGTAGAGTTGTTACTGTGTTTATAATGTTATCATCAATTAACGAAAGAGTTATGTATAAAGATAACCTTATTGTGTAATTATCTTTTCCATCATTAGGCATTAGTTTCTAAAACTTTTTTTTTAGAACAGGGATCAGTTTATACAACTTAAACTGTTAAGTTAATTAGTTTGACATTGCCTCAGAGTAATGCAGATTGCAGGGGTGTAGGGAGCTTCATTAAAAAAATGCTGGGATTTAGGGTAAACATGAACATATGGAGTGGAATAGTAAATCTATGTAAATCATAGGAAAATCAAAATACAGTAATTATTGATGTGTAAATCATACGATATAAAAAAAATAAAAATAAAAAACTCCTCAAGAGGAATTCAGCCATTTGTTCTCGTTATCTTAAATGTTTATAACTATCTTCTTCCTATCAAACTTCATCAATGTACTAAATGTGCTCTACGTGAAAAATTGAGTGTTTAGGTTACCTGTTTGCTTACCAACTGTTCGACTTAACTTGTCTATTCTTTCTACACCTGTCCTGTCAGTGTATTTTTTTTTTCTATACACTGCTTCAAATTTGTTACATAATGAAAATTTAAAGGGATTTAACTTATATGCAATAGACGGTGTAATGAATTTAATTGATGCTGTAAATTTTTCTTTAAAATATGATCCTCTTGGTGAAATTAATAATTCATGTTCCTATGTGGTCTAACAGCAGGATGATACATCAGCTCATTATCTGAGCGGTGAATCCATTAAATCATGATGTGTGCTTTGCAAAATATGGCGATCGAGCAATTAACCCTGTTTACCACCATTACCAATTAGTGCACCTACTTCAGCTTCACCTAATTCGTCATCATCGAGTTGTAAAGGAAGACTACTCGGCCAAAAGACTCAAAAGCCAGAATTGATTGCCAAAAACTCTCATCTGGTTTGGATCATCCTTAATAAACTATAAATAACATAAACTTCATCAGCTGAATAATCAATATGGACATTTGACTATAAAACATGTTCTATAAGGAAAAAAAGGAAGACAATATTAATCAGCAATAGAGGGAAATTCTTTGTTTTTTAAAATGTATGTTTGTAATGCACACAGATGCCTATCTTAAGAAATTTTAATCAATTTTTCTTATTGCCTTTTGTAAATACACTTGAATCGGACTTTACACAGTTGTTGACATTTTGAAAATATGTAACATTGTACATACTGGATTGTACATCTGCAGTGGATTTCCATATTTATCTTTGCAGATATCTCTAAATCATAAGACATTACTAAATGTCTTGGTTAAGTTTCATTTACCCGATTTATAACATCTGCTGATTTAGGTTCATTTTCTCCAAATCAATGAAGAATGGAAAGCTAGTTCATATTTTCCAAATTAACCAAGGTTACATAGTTTAATTAATTTAAGTGCTATACCGCGCAAAAGAAATTAGGGTTCTTAATACTTTTTCAGGAGCACCAAACTCCATTACTGAATTTAGTTTACTCTTTCACTGTGAAAGAAAAAAAACTCTAGTAATTAATGTTCCAATACGTTACAGATTACACTTCATTATTTACCACTACACATAATTCTACAATTTACATTATCTTCATTCTTGTACATTTCGTGACAGGAAAAACCAAAAAGCACTGACGCCATGGGGGGGTGGCGGCAATAGAGTAGAGAACCATACAAAGTGAAACTACATACTCATATTCTTAAAACAAACCGTGAATCTTATTTACTTGTATCTAAAGACCTAAAAAAACATAAATCTGACAAATCATAATTAGTAGAAACCTCGAAACCAAGAATTGAGCACAACAACCAAATTTTAAAGCAATGTTTGTCACATTGCAAGTCCATTAAGGGGCTTAAAAGTGTCGGCATTTTTGTTGGATTTTCCTACCTTTGCCTTCTCTTAGGTGTTACAATGCTTTAATTGACTATGAGCCGTTTTCGGTTCTGGTGTATGGATTTCTTAAACAACTTTTTTTTTTTTCAAAAAAATTAATGCTTTTTATTCCCTTTAACAAGTAATTATCCACTATATATATAAACTTAACTATGTTTTTAGGTGAGTTTTTCCGCAACTACTTTAACTTCTGCCATAGTTTGGACATACTGAGAAAACATTCACCTAATTTTTTTTCATCTCGGATTTGGAATCGATACTTTACACGGCCGTCGAATTGTTTTAACTCACTTGTCTCATTAGTCAGCACTAGGTCGAAACTTGGATTACATAATAAACAGACAATTTATCGCCCACAGAATTTTTATGCCTTTCAGGCTACCACATTTTAATATCTGTGGAAAACTCATGTATATTTTTAATGTGGAGTCTGTTTAAAGCTTCATTTTAAAATACAAACACCTGGTAAAGCTCAGTATTCAGTTGACTAGCCTAATTACATTCTTAATTCACGTTGTTGATAAGGTTCGATTCCTTCATCTTTTTTTTCCCCTTCACCAACACAATTTTAAATGTAATTAGTGTGCGGAGTCATACATGCGCATATATAACAAAAACGATAACTGTAGCTTTCCTCCCGCACGAATAATCCCTCACTTCCCTTCGCATTCGAAACACAACTACTCTCGCCTCTTTTTCGGCTTCCTTTACTTTTTTTCATCTTCTCTCTATGGATGGCTGTTCATAACGAGGGGGTAGCGGTGAGAAAGTTAGAGAACAAGAACACTGATAGTGAATCCCCTCCTTTTTAGATGTGGGTCAAAGATTATGAATGACAAGGCTTAGTAATTCGCAACTAACTCGAAAAACAGCTGAAAATTATTATGAAACAAATGGTAGTATTGATTTCGATTCTAATGTTTCCGACATTTTATTTTTCTAGGTAGATGGCACGAGAATGAATTTGGCAATAGAATTCACCATGGTAATTGAGATAGAGATGTCTTGAATCCTCGCAGTTTGGCTGCCTATAATTGAAACCAGCCTATATGAAATTTGCAGGAAGCTATTCAAAACTATTGTCTCTAGAAGAGTTCAATTAGGTGGATGGGCAACATCTTTGGAGTAACGACAAGAAACTGGGATCAAATGAGTTTATGAATTGTGATATGGGCATCCAAGTAGCTATACGAATTCCTCCGTTTGTCAAAGTCGGGGATGAAAATTTAATACCACTACTGACTCTTTGTTTATGTTTGTTTTTTATTTCTACTATCTACCTGTGTGTTTGTTATTTTTAAATTACTGTGTGTATGTATTGTACTATCGTATTATATATTAATAAAATTAATACAGTACACAAGTACTGTATCTTTAATTTGTAAATTTTGGGGTTTGATTTTATCATTTTTGTAGTAATTAATGAATTCCAATAAAATTTCTATCGTAACAATCCTTGGCAACAAAAAGTAAGGCATGGATAGAGAAGATCTATGATATCATGGAACTTACTACATCTTATTGTGGTTAGTAACTTTAAAGAGCGTGACTATAATTTTTTTTATATAATATTACAATGTTAAAAAAACTAGCTATTTTTTTAACTTACATCAATGTTTTAATATTCAACATACAGATCTGGTAAACTTACTACACCTTATTGTAGCTAGTAAACTTTAAAGCGGTGACTAATTAATTTTTCTATATCAATAGTACAGTTTAAAAGAACGTTGTTTTTATTTTAAAACAATGTTTAATTAACATAGATCAGGGTACTTACTACATCTTATTGTAGCTAGTAATTTTAAAGCGGTGATTAATTGACTTTTCTGTACCAATAATATAGTTAAAAAAAGAACACTGGTTTTACTTAAAAGCAATGTTTAATTAACTTTAGTGCATTGATAAAGTTTTTTTTTTAAAAAAAAATCTATATAATTATTTAAAAGTGGTGTTTAGTTTTGTCAACTCAAAGAATTATCAATGAATCAAGTCAATTCGAAGATAATGCGTATGTATGGTAATTTAATACAATTAATGAATAGCACATGAGTTTCTAGGACGTAGCGTGAATGAATGGCGAGTGTGGATAAGTAAGGTGTTTATAGGAAGCCAGTGCCTTACGCTCGAGTGTGATGTGGTGTTGATGTGGCGGAAGGGGTAGAAGTTGTTATTGCTGGTGGGCTGGGAGGGTGCGTAGGGTGGTCGTGTTGAGTGGGGTCGGGTGGGGTGCATGTTAGATGTTGTAAGTTGATAATACCAGGGTGAGGTACGGGAATAGGGTGAAGAATGGGTATGATGGGAGTGTAAATTTGGAGGTTTGGAGAGGTATGTTTTTCAGGCTCTTTGTTGTGTTGGTGGGTATGGGTGTTAACTTTAACGCCCGTCCCACCCTTCCCCTTCGCCCAACTACGTCTTTTCTCGCCCCACGCGTTCTCTCTGCTGGGCTACGGTGCCCCGGGCCTTACCGGTACTGTGTGCTTTCAATCTTAGTCCTGACAAAAAATACGAATACTCAGTTAAGGGGCTATGTGCTGCACAATTGCTATAGGCCATCGGCGACCGGTAAGTACTTTATAGCTTATTTGAGGTTTTATAGAATCTTAGGAATTCTCGGTTATTTTGTACGAGAATTCCCTGGGCGGTCATGGTAGTGGTCAAGGGTACTATTGTGTAGGAAGCTTGATGTGTGCGAACGATAGACGAGTTGTTCTGTGGAGAAAAGTGGATGTCGTGCGCTGAGAGTTCATAACTTAGGTTGCTTTTTGGGGGAGGCGGGGAGAAGGGGTAAATAGATGACGTGCGTTCAGTCTGTATGGAGTTTAAGACAGTTTCTAGCAGGGTGGTTGCATGGCAAGTATGTGGATTTTGTGAAGGGTGTATCTGAGTGCGGGGTGTGGTGCTTCGTGTCGGAGGTTGAGGGGTTCATGGTTATTAAGGGTCGTTCTTTGTGATCAGGGTTTGATTTGAACATGAGTGATGTTGCTCATCAAATAACGTCCCAATCTATATTAAATTTTCGACCTACTATTTTATTTTATTATCCCCTTAAACTATTTTAAAGTAATATAAGTGCACCCTTGAGTACTGACATGGCTTGCTCTCTTAGCTGAAGGCATATGTAAAAATATTTTGAGTTTTTTTACAATATTTTTTTTTACTTTTCTCTTTTATTTAATTTTCTCTCCCCCCTTCTCCTCCCTACTCTCTCTCTTCAGTCATCACTCAAAAAGATCACCTCATCTATACATGTTCTTCATCACCATTGTTGAACCACTACTACTTCATTATTATAGCAACTCTCTTGACACATCTTTTAAAAGTTTTTCATTATTTACTCACAATTCGTAATACTATAAATCACCATGGAAATCACCAAATGAGCATTAAAATTATTACTTATATAGTGAATAAATCACCACGGAAATCACCAAAAAAAACTGGAGTCATTCTAAAAGAGAACTACCAAAACGAAAAAGAAAATTTTTGCATTGTAAAGTTCATCTAAGAGCAAAAAAATGTGGACCTTTTTTTTTGGAGATTCTTTGTCCGTTTCTAATTTTGGTGCTACGAGATGCAATACTACAAGCTTGTTTTCTTTCTAGCAATTGATTAATGACCTTTTTATAACGACGTTAACACAAACATTATACATTGTCAATTTATCTATTTGTACTGTTTGAGAAAAATAAAATAAAAAAATCAGTGTCATACCAAAAAAAAACAACCATCAAATTGAACTACTAATTCTCAATACAAACAAACTATAATTATCTCTAGCTTGTTATGTATAATTTTAAATTAACACATACTTTTGTAACTCTTGAATGCACATAAATAATTATACATTAACACATAAATAATTTTACATTAACACCTATAGCATTGTCACACCATCATTTACCCCTCCATTGTACTAGTTTCTAGAACCACCAAACTAAACTACTTACTGTCTCAATACAATATAAATTCATTACTCACCTTACTATTGTTAAGTATAAAGAACCTTTATGATGTCACATGTTTATGCATGCGGGCAACTTCTTTCTAACTAGCAAAACACCAAACAAAAAAGCTAACTTTCATATTGTAACGTTTATCTAAGTGCAAAAAATGTGGTCTGCTTTTTTTTTAGAGATTTCTTGGTCGTTTCTTATCTTGACTTTACAAAATACAATACTACAGACTTGTTTTCCTTTAAACAACCGATCAATGACCTTTTTATCCTTGTTTGAGGAAAAATATTATTTTTCTTCAAAAAATTATTAAATTATATAAAATATTTAAGATTTGAATTATATATATTAATAATTGTAAATTTGATTATCTAAACTATGTTATTGAAATGCAGTAGAATTATAACTGTAATAACCCGCCATTAATGTATGACATATACTGAATCTTGTGTTACAGTTCCACAATAATCACATTTTAATACGTGTGACGAAGAAAATCCACCTTGCTAATAGTGTGGATTATTGTGCCTAAGTTCATGCATGGCAATCATATAATCCAAAAACACTAAAGTTTGCTTCCCTCACTAATATAATCACTCCCTTCTCATCTCCATTAAAGCCAAAAATACTATCTTCTCTTTTTCTTCCTTTACTTTGCTCAAGTAGAAGTCATTAAGATTAAGGAGGAAATGGATTATTTAAAACACACATAAACAATTCTACATTAGCATTGATATTTTACATTAACAATGGTAATGCACATTATCAATTTATCTCTTTGTAATGTTTGAGAAAAAAAATTAAAAATTAATGTCATGCCCAAAAAACCCATCAAATTGAACTACTGATTCTCAATACAAACAAAATATAATTATATCTAACTTAAATGTTAAGTAAAAATAATTAAGCATATCTTTATACCTCTTGAATCGCACATAATATATTTCTATATTTAACACCGATAAAAATTCTACATTATAACACTAGTGTTGCCACATCAATTACATTATCCTCCGTGTTCTCTTTCATAGATAGATAAAAAAAAATCAGTGTTGTCATATCTAAGAGAACGACCAAACTGAACTATTTATTCTCAATACAAACTAACTAACTAACTGTTATTATCTTTTCATTGATGCCACATGTTTTTTATACATGCAGACAACTTAACTCTAACTAGCAAAACACCAAAACTAAAATTCAAACTTTCACATTGTAAAGTTTATCCAAGTGTGAAAATTGTGGTCGTTTTTTTTTTGGATATTTCTTGGGTGTTTCTTATTTTTTGTGTTACAAAATACAATCCTACATACTTGTTTTCTTTCTAACAGCCAATTAATGACATTTTTTATAATCCTTGTTTTATTAGGAAAAAAATATTTTTTCTCCTTTCAAAATTATCATTAATCTAACATATTTTAAAAGATTTAAATTATATAGTACTAATATTGTAATTAATTTCAGTTCAATTTTTTTTAATTCATATTCAATATTTGTGATTCGATTCAATTTATTAAATTTGATTTTGAAATCACTGGTTGTGATCGCTAATTGTTTCCCTGGTCGGCGATCGCTGGAGGCTTAAATATGGAATTGGAATTTTGAAAGAGAAGGCACAAGGTGCAGCGGAAATTGGAAAAAGAAAAATGAAAACCTAATCCTAACTTACTAAGTGCTAAAGGGCAGAAAAGGAAACAAACTTAAAAAGGCCAAGTAATATTAATAATTACATAAAATTTATTACTTTTTGTATATATATTAGTGTGTATATTTCAATTTACTGAAATATCAAAAATATAATAATATATTATTAAAAATCAATCCAAAATACCGAAAATACAGAAAATACAGAAACATGTCATAGAAAATCGGAAATGAAATCAATTCATAGTAAAAAGTTATATAACTTGCAAACTTTATGAGTTTTAGGTACCTACTACCCAAGCCGGCACTATAGTAGAAACAAATGGAATTAATGTTATCAAATAAGACTTATATATTAAAATTAATGGCTTTTTTCATTATTTAATTGGAGTACAACTTACATAAAAAAAGATCTTCCAAACGAGGAGTTTATTCCTAGGGATTAGTTAACCCAATATATATATTCCTAGGATTAGGGAATCAGGTTAAGCCAAAACTTTGTTAAAAAAGAATTATTTATATTTATAATATAATTAATTACTCTTTTTCCATGGCCACAGAATCATCGTCAACAATTCTGGCGGTTTTTTTTCTTATTCAGAGCGTGTCATTAAACATAACCTAGTTTTCAGGGCCGATTTAATTTCTGCTATGCAGTTGCCATAATAATAAAATTTTCTGAAAATCAACATTATCATCTGCTAAATGTGGTTGATTGTATCGTACATGCTCGAAACACTATTGTTGTAGAGTTGTTACTTTGGGTTTTTATGTTATCATCCATTAACAAAGATTTGTGTAATATCTTTTCCATCCTAGGCATTAGTTTCTAATACTTTTTCTTAGACAGAATCAGTTTATCCAACTGAAACTGTTAAGTTAATTAGTTTGACATTAACCGTCAGAGTGCTGTGCCGGGATTGCGGGGTGTAGGGCGCTTTCATTAAAAAATGCAATGGATTTAGGGTAAACATAACATTGGGTGGAGTAGTAAATCGTGTAAATCTAAGAAAACCGAAATGATGTGTACAATCATAATCACATCATGACAAAAAAAGACCTCCCCTCAAGAGGATTCAGGCTATTTTTCGCGTTTTTTTACTATTTTATACACATCTTCTTCCATCAACTTCATCACTGTACTAAATGTGCTTCTACCCGAAAATTGAGTGTTTAGTTTATCGTTTGCTTACCCAACTGTCCGACTATAACTTTACTGATTCTTTCTACATACCTGTCACTTTAAGTGTTTTTTTTTCCTTCAATTTGTTACATTTATGAAAATTTAAAGGGATATTTAACTATTCCTTGCCATTGTAATAATTTAATTGATGCTGTAAAATTTTTCCTTTAAAATATATTCCTCTTGGTGAATTAATAATTTTAAATGTTCCTATGTGGTCTAACAGCATGATGATACATCTCTCATTATCTGTGAGTGCGGTGAATCCTTAATCATGATGTGTGCTTTGGCAAAAATATTAGCGATCGAGCAAATTTTTTTTAACCCCACCATTACCAATTAGTGCATCTACTTCAGCCTCAACTAATTCGTCATCATCGAGTTGGTAAGGAAACTACTTGGTCGAAAAGACTTCAAAGCCCCCAGAACTTGAATGCCAAAACTCTCATCTGGTTGGATCACTCATTATGAAACTGTAATAACAAACGTCATAGCTGAATAATCAATGTGGCATTTGGACTATATAACATGTTCTATAAAGAAAAAAGGTATGACAATATTAATTAGCAAGAGAGGGAAATTCTTTTTTTTTTAAATGTATCTTTGTTATGCACACAAATTCCTATCTTAAGAAATTTTGATCATTTTTTCTTATTGCCTTTTGTAAATGCACTTGAATCGAACTTTACACAGTTTCTGACATTTTGAAAATAAGTAACATTGTACACACTGGATTGTTCATCTGCAGTGGATTTCCATATTTTATTTATATATATCTTTGCAGATATCTCTAAATCATAAGACGTTACTAAATGTCTTGGCTAAGTTTTATTTACCCGATTTATAACATCTACTGATTTAGGCTCATTTTCCCCAAATCAATGAAGAACAGAAAGCTAGTTCCTTTTTTCCAAATTAACCAAGGTTACATAGGTTAATTAATTATGTGCTATACCGCGCAAAAGAAATTAAGGTTCTTAATACTTTTTCAGGAGCACCAAACTCCATTACTGAATTTAGTTTACTCTTTCACTGTGGAAAAAAAACCTCTAGTAAATTAAATGTTCCATTATTACAGTGTACAATTACACACACTTTTCATTAATTTAAAACACACATAATTCTACATTAACATTATCTCTTTGTACAATTTCATAGGAGAAAAATCAAAAAGACTGACGCCATGGAAATAGAGTAGAGAACCATCAAAGTGAACTACATACACATCATATTCTCAAATAAAAACAAACCGTTAACTCTTATCTTAGCTTGTATCTAAAGACTAAAACAAAACCTGACACCAGAATTAATAGAAACCTCGAAACCAAGAATTGGTAGCAAAACACCAAATTTTAAAAGCAATGTTTTCACATTGCAAAGTACATTAAGGTGCTTAAAAGTGGTCGGCATTTTTTTGGATTTTCTCTACCTTTTCTTCTCTAGGTGTTACAAGCTTTAAATACTATGAGCTGTTTTCGGTTATGGTATGGTTTTCTTAAAAACTTTTTTTAAAAAAATAATAAATTGAATGCTTTTTTAATTCCTTAACAATTAAATTATCCAATATTATATATATATATATATATATATATATAGTATAAAATAACTATGATATTTAAAGTTAGTTTGTCCGTAACTGACTATTAACCTATCTGTCAAGTTTTGAACGTACGAGAAAAATAACCTAATTTTTTTGTCTGTCTATTGTAAATACTCGATCCTTACATACGAACGACCTCAATTGTTTAGTCCTCACTTCATTAAGCACATAGTCGATACTGGGTACATACTATCACAGACATTTAAATCCCACACAACATTTTATGCATTATCAGGCTAACCAATTAATATTTTGGGGAAAAACTCAGTATTTTATATTGGATCTTGTTTATCTCCATTTAAAATACAAACACCTGGAAATCTCAGTAGTTCAGTTGACTAGCTAATTACTTGAATTTTCACGTTGTTGATAAAGGTTCGATTCTTCATCTTTTTTTTCCCTTCACCAACACAATTTGTAAATGTAATTATGTGCTGAGTCATGCATGCAGCCATATAATACAAAAACGATAACGTAGCTTCCCCTCACTATATAATCACTCACTTCCCTTCTCATTCGAAACACAAACTACTCTCCTCTTTTTCTTCCTTTACTTTCTTTTCATCTTCTCTCTATGGAGTCTGTCATTACGGGGCGGTGGTTGCGAGAAAGTAGAGAACAAGAACACTGAGAAGGAAATCCCTCCTTTAGATGTGGTCAAAGATTATGAAGAACAAGGCTTAGTAATTCAACTCGAAAAAACAGCTGAAAATAGTTATGAAAATAATGTTAGTATTGATTTCGATTCTATGTTTCCGGACTTTTTCCATGGAGATGACGAGATGGATTTGGCAATGAAATTTTACCATGGTATTGATGATAGAGATGTTCTTGATCCTCCAGTTGTGCTGCCTATAATTGAACCATCCTATATGAAATTTGAGGAATCTATTCAAACTGATTGTCCAGAAGAGTTCAAATTAGGTGATGGGCAACCATCTTTGAGTAACGACAGAGGAAATTGGGATCATGAGTTGATGAATTGGATATGGCATCCAAATAGCTATGACGAATTCCTCCGTGTTTCAATAAGGGGATAAACAAGTACTACTCACTACTCTTGTGTTTTATATTTGTTTTTATTCTGTCTTATCTTACTCTCTACCTGTGTGTTTTTGTTTGTTTTTCAATTACTGTATGTTATGTGTTTTGTGACTATCTGTAATTATATCTTAATAAAATTAATACAGTACACAAGTACACGTACTCATGTATAACACACTTACAATGTGTAAGATTTGGGGTTTGATTTTCTCAGAGGTGTAGTAACTTCATGAATTCAGCAATAAAATTTCAATTTTAACATCCTGGCACAAAAGTAAGGCATGGGATAGAACAGATCTATGAGTCATGGACTTTATCACTCTTTGTATCGATTAACTTTAAAAGCGGTAACTAATTAATTTTTCATATCAATAGTACAATTTAAAAGAACACTACTTTTACTTAAAAGTAATGTTTTAATCAGCCAAGATCAGGAACTTACTACATCTTAGTGATCACTGCTATAATTTATCAGTGTGACTAATTGACTTTTCTGTACCAATAGTACAGTTAAAAAAAAGAACACTGTTTTTACTCAAAAGCAATGTTTAATTAACTTTAGTGCATTAATAAGGTTTTTTTTTAAAAAACTCTATATAATTATTTAAAAGTGGTGTTTAGTTGTCAAAAGAATTATCAAATGATCAAGTCATTCGAAAGATAATGCGAAAATAATCAAATACGTCCTTAATCTATAATTGAATTTTCGACTACATATTTATATTTTATCATCCCCTTAAACTATTTTAAAGTAATATAAGTGCACCCTTGAGTACTGACATGGCTTGCTCTCTTAGCTGAAGGCATATGTAAAAATATTTTGAGTTTTTTTACAAATATTTCTTTTTTACTTTATCTCTTATAATTTATTTAATTTGCTCTCTCGCCTCCGTCTTCCTTCCTCCCCCCCTCTCTCCTCATCAGTCCATCAACTCAAAAGATCACCCTCTCTATACAGGTTTCTTCATCACCATGTTGAACCACACTACTTCATTATTAGGCAATCTCGTGACACATCTTTTAAACTTTTTTATTATTGTACTCACACTTCGTATATCAATCAATCACCAAGGAAATCACCAAATGAGCATTAAAATATTACGTAAGAGTGAATAAATCACCACATGGAACTCACCTCAAACAAGAACTTTGTCTTCTAAAAGAAACTAACCAAACGAAAGAAACTTTTCGCATTGTCAAAGTTCACCAAGTGCAAAAAAATGTTGACTATTTTTTTTGGCGGGATTCTTTGGTCCGTTTCTATATCTTGGTGCACTAGATCAATACTACCAAAGCTTGTTTTCTTTCTAACCATTGATTAATGACCTTTTTATAACGATGTTAACACAAACATTATACATTATCAATTTATCTATTTGTACGGTTTGAGAAAAATAAAATAAAAAAATCAACGTCATACCAAAAAAAAACCCATCAAATTGAACTACTAATTCTCAATACAAACAAACTATAATTATCTCTAGCTTGTTAAGTATAATTTTAAATTAACACATACTTTTGTAACTCTTGAATGCACATAAATAATTCTACATTAACACATAAATAATTTTACATTAGCACTAGCATGCACACATCTATCAATTTTCCCCTATATTATAACTATTTCCTACCAACCACCAAACTAAACTACTTTTCTCTCACTACAAACGAATGTAATTATCTCTTCACTTATTTAAGTATAAAGAACCTTTATGATGCCACATGTTTATGCATGCGGGCAATTTCTTTCTAACTAGCAAAACACCAAACAAAAAAGCTAAACTTCCTATTGTAACACGTTTATTCCCAGTCAAAAGTCAATGTGGTCTCCTTTTTTTAGAGATTTCTTGGCCGTTCTTATCTTTGTCGTGTACACAATATAATACTACATACTTGTTTCCTTTAAACACCATCAATGACCTTTTTTATCCTGTTGAGGGAAAAAATATTATTTTTCTTCAAAAAATTATTTAAATAACAAATAATTTAGATTTAATTATATAATAACTCAGTGTAAGTTTAATTATCTAAACTATGGTTTAACGAAATGCATATAATTATACTGTAATTAACCCTCCATTAATAATGCATAATTACTTGAAATCTGTAACAGTTTTCCATATATCACATTTTTAATATCGTGGAGATAAAACCCACCTTTCTAATATGTGAATATGGTGCCTAGTCATGCATGCAAGCAATATAATCCAAAAACACTAAAGTTGCTATTCCCTCAACATATTCACTTACTTCAAATCACTCCATAAAGCCCAAATAATCTTCTCTTTTTCTTTTTCTCCTTGTACTTGCCAATTAGAAATCATTTAGATTAAGGAGGCGTGTCGTGGATATTAAAACAACATACTAACAATTCTACAGTAGCTTGATAGATAGTTGCAGCTTAAACATGATATTGCACATTATCAATTTATCTCTTTGTAATATTTGAGAAAAAAATTAAAAATTAATGTCAAACAAAAAAACCATCAAATTGAACTACTTATTCTCAATACAAACAAAATATAATTATATCTAACTTAAATGTTAAGTAAAAAATAAAATTAACATATACTTTTATAACTCTTGAACGCACATAAATAATTCTATATTAACACATACAAATAATTCTACATTAACACTAGTGTTGCACACAATCAATTTATCTCCTTGTACTCTTTCATAGATATAAAACAAAAAACAGTGTTGTCATACTAAAAGAGAACGATCAAACTGAACTATTTATTTTCAATACAAACTAACTAACTAACTGTTATTATCTTTTCATTGATGTCACATGTTTTTTTATACATGCCGGCAACTTAACTCTAACTAGCAAAACACCAAAACTAAAATTCAAACTTTCGCATTGTAAAGTTTATCCAAGTGCGAAAATTGTGGTCGGTTTTTTTTGGATATTTCTTGGGTGTTTCTTATTTTTTGCGTTACAAAATACAATCCTACAGACTTGTTTTCTTTCTAACAACCAAGTAATGACATTTTTATCCTTGTTTGAGGAAAAAAAATTATTTTTCTTCAAAAATTATCAAATTATGTAATATATTTAAGATTTAAATTATATATACTAATATTGTAAATTAATTCATTTCAATTTTTTTAATTCAATTTAATATTTGTGATTCGATTTAATTTATTAAATTCAATTTTGAAATCACTGGTCGTGGTCGCTAATTGTTGCCCTGGTCGGCGATCGTTGGAGGCTTAAACATGGAATTGGAATTTTGAAAGAAAAGGGCACAAGGTGCAGCGGAAATTGGAAAAAGAAAAATGAAAACCTAATCCTAAGTTACTAAGTGCTAAAGGGCAGATAAGGAAACAAACTTAAAAGGCCAAGTAATATTAATAATTGCATAAAATTTATTACTTTTTGTATATATATTAGTGTGTATATTTCAATTTACTTAAATATCAAAAATATGATAATATATTATCAAAAACCAATTCAAAATATCGAAAATACAAAAACATGTCATAGAAAATCGGAAATGAAATCAATTCATAGTAAAAATTTATTATAACTGCACCTTAATTCTAAGATGGAGTTATGGTACCATAACCAAGCGGCACGTATAAGTAAGGAAACAATGATTATGTTATTGCTAAATAAGACTTAAATATTCAAAATTACTGACTTTTTTTCAGTATTTAATTGGAGTATAACGTATAATAAAAAATCTTCAAACCATATCTTATTATTCCTCGGGATTAGGGAATCAAGGTTTAGCCAAAACTTTGTTAACAGAGAATTATATCTGTATAATATAATTAATTACTCTTTTTCCATGGCCCACAGAACCTCTCAACATCCTGGCGCTTTTTTTTTTCATGCGGTCAATTCAATTGGTTTTCAGGTGTTCGATTAAATTCTGGTTCTGGGATGAATTGTCACACTCGAGTTTTTCTAATCTTTTCCCCTTTGTCATTTCTTTTTTTAATATTCTTTATTTAATTTGGGGGCTTTTTTAATGGAAGACCCGTAATTTGCTGGATTCAAAAGCCAAAAAAGTATTTGTGGAATCATTCTCCAAAGATGTACACTTAATATATCTTGGTTGAATGATTTACCATACTTGTAGAGATAGAAAATTAGCCGTTTCTCATGTAGAAGGACAATTGTGTTAATATTTGAAATTTCTGCTATAACAGTTGTATACTAAATTTTCAATGTGAAAAATCACATTATCAATCTGCTAAATGTGGTTGATTTCAGCTTAAATGTAATTTAATGCTCGAAGCACTATTTTAGTATAGTTGTTACTGTGTTTATAATGTCATTATCAATAAACGAAGAGTTTCTGTCTAGAGATAACCTTATTGTGTAATTATCTTTTCCCATACATTCGTCTTATTTTCTAATACTTTTTTTCTTAGAAACAGGGATCAGTTTATTATACACTTAACTGGTAATTTAATTAGTTTGACATTACCTCAGAGTAATGCAAGATTGCAGGGGAGTAGTAAATCGGTGTAAATCATAAGAAATCGAACGGTTTGTAAATCTATACGAAATAAAAAAAAACCTACCCTCAAGAGGAAATTCAAACTCTTTGTTCTCGTTATCTTAAATGTTTATAATGATCCTTTCTTCCGATCATAACTTCATCACTGTCTCAATTGTCTACCGACAACATTGGAGTGTGTAGGTTACCTGTTTTGCTTACCAACTGTCCGACTTAACTACGTGTCTTATTCTTTCTAACACCTGTCCTGTCATTGTGTTATTTTTTTCCATACACTGCTTCAACTCTGAAATCTGTACATATGAAAAATTTAAAAGGGATTTACCTGCTATGAATTTGACGGTGTAATGAAATTAATTGATGCTTAAATTTTTTTCTTTAAATATGATCCTCTTGGTGAAATTAATAATTCTGTTCCTATGTGTCTAACAGCAGATGAAAACATCAGCTCAATTATCTGAGCGTGAATCCATTAAATCATGATGTGTGCTTTGCAAAATATGGCATCGAGCAATTACCCTGTTTACCACCATTACCAATTAGTGGCAATCTACTTCAGCCTCACCTATTCGTCATATATCGAGATGTAACAGGACGCTACTCGCCAAAAGACTCAAAGCCGGAATTTGATTGCCAAAACTAAACTCTCATCTGGTTTGGATCATCATTAGAACTGTAAATAAACAAAAACTTCCATACAACTGAATAATCATATGGATATTTGACTATAACCATGTTCTCTAAAAGAAAAAAAACAGGAAGAGATATTAATTAGCAATAGAAGTTATTTTTTTACTATATGTTTGTATGCACACTGATGCCCTATCTTCTTGAGAATCTTTGATCAATCTTTCTTATAGCCTTTTGTAATGCAACTTGACGGACTTTACACAGTTTTTTGTGACATTTTGAAAATATGTACTTGTACATACTGGATTGTTTCTCTGCAGTGAATTTCCATATTTATTTATATGTCATACTGTGCAGAATATCTCTCAATCTAAGACATGTACTTGAATGCTTGGTTAAGTTGCATTTACCACGAATGATACATCTGCTGATTTAGGTTCATTTTCCCCAAATCAATGAAGAATGGAAAGCTAGTTCATATTTTCCAAAATTAACCAAGGTTACATAGTTTAATTAATTTAAGTGCTATACCGCGCAAAAGAAATTAGGGTTTTTAATACTTTTTCAGGAGCACCAAACTCCATTACTGAATTTAGTTTACTCTTTCACTGTGAAAAGAAAAAAAAAACTCTAGTAATTAATGTTCCAACAGTTACAATTACAACTTCATTATTTAAAACACACATAATTCTACATTAACATTATCTCTTTGTACAATTTCATAGGAGAAAAACCAAAAAGACTGACGCCATGGTCAATAGAGTAGAGAACCATCAAAGTGAACTACATACACATCATATTCTCAAATAAAAACAAACCGTTAACTCTTATCTTAGCTTGTATCTAAAGACTAAAACAAAACCTGACACCGAGAAATTTGTAGAAACCCGCGAACCAAGAATTGTAGCAAACAAAACCCAATTTTAAAAGCAATGTTTTCACATTGCAAAGTACATTAAGGTGCTTAAAAGTGGTCGGCATTTTTTTGGATTTTCTCTACCTTTTCTTCTCTGGGTGTTACAAGCTTTAAATACTATGAGCTGTATGGTTTTCTAAAAAACTTTTTTTTTTTAAAAAAAAAAAAATTGAATGCTTTTTTAATTCCTTTAACAATTAAATTATCCAATATATATATATAAAAAATAACTATGATGTTTAGGTTAGTTTGTCCGCAACTACTAATTAACTCTATCTGTCAATGTTTGGAACGTACGAGAAAAAATCACTTAATTTTTTGTCTTCTGTTGGAAATCGATACTTACACGACCTCATTGTTTAAACTCACTTCATTAAGCACTAGGTCGAACTTGGGTACATAATATAACAGACAATTTATCCCACAGAAATTTTATGCATTATCAGGCTACCAGATTTAATATCTGTGGAAACAACAGTATATTTAATTGATCTGTTTAATCTCCATTTTAAAATACAAACACCTGGAAATCTCAGTAGTTCAGTTGACTAGCTAATTACTTGAATTTTCACGTTGTTGATAAAGGTTCGATTCTTCATCTTTTTTTTCCCTTCACCAACACAATTTGTAAATGTAATTATGTGTTGAGTCATGCATGCAGCCATATAATACAAAAACGATAACGTAGCTTCCCCTCACTATATAATCACTCACTTCCCTTCTCATTCGAAACACAAACTACTCTCCTCTTTTTGTTCCTTTACTTTCTTTTCATCTTCTCTCTATGGAGTCTGTTCATAACGAGGGCGGTGTAGCGGTGGAGAAAGTAGAGAACAAGAACACTGAGAAGGAAATCCCTCCTTTAGATGTGGTCAAAGATTATGAAGAACAAGGCTTAGTAATTCAACTCGAAAAAACAGCTGAAAATAGTTATGAAAATAATGTTAGTATTGAATTTCGATTCATTTCCGGGAACTTTTTCCATGGAGATGACGAGATGGTATTTGGCAATGAAATTTTATACATGGTATTTGATGATAGAGATGTCTTGATCTCAGTTGTCTGTGGCCTATAATTGAAACTCATCCATAGGAAATTTGAGGAATCGATATTCAAACGTGAATTGTCCAGAGTTCAAATTAGGTGATGGGCAACCATTGTTGAGTAACGACAGAGGAAATTGGGATCATGAGTTGATGAATTGGATATGGCATCCAAATAGCTATGACGAATTCCTCCGTTTTCAAAGAGGGGATGAAAATTAATACTCACTACTCTTTGTTTATGTTTGTTTTTATTTCTTACTATCTACCTGTGTGTTTGTTGTTTTTGAATTACTGTGTATGTGTTGTACTATCGTATAATATATTAATAAAATTAATACAGTACACAAGTACTGTATCTTTAATTTGTAAATTTTGGGGTTTGATTTTATCATATTTGTAGTAATTCATGAATTCCAATAAAATTTCTATTGTAACAATCCTTGGCAACAAAAAGTAAGGCATGGATAGAGAAGATCTATGAGATCATGGAACTTACTACATTTTATTGTAGTTAGTAATTTTAAAGCGGTGACTAATTAATTTTTCTGTATCAATAGTACAGTTTAAAAGAACACTATTTTTACTTAAAAGTAATGTTTAATCAACATAGATCAAGGAATTTACTACTATCTTATTGTAGCTAGTAATGTTAAAATGGTGATTAATTAACTTTTCTGTATCAGTAGTATAGTTAAAACGAACACTGTTTTTACTTAAAAACAATGTTTAATCAACATAGATCAGGGAACTTACTACATCTTATTGTAGCTAGTAATTTTAAAGCGGTAATTGATTGACTTTTCTGTATCAATAGTACAGTTAAAAAGAACACTAGTACAGTTAAAAAGAACACTGTTTTTTACTTAAAAGCAATGTTTAATTAACTTTAGTGCATTAATAAAGTTTTTTTTTTAAAAAAAAACTCTATATAATTATTTAAAAGTGGTGTTTAGTTGTCAAAAGAATTATCAAATGATCAAATCATTCGAAAGATATTGCGAAAATGGTCAAATACGTCCTTAACCTATAATTGAATTTTCGATAATATATTTATATTTTATCGGATTTTATTATCCCCTTGAACTATTTTAAAGTGATATAAGTGCACCCTTAAGTACTGAAATGGCTCACTCTCTTAGCTGAAGGCATATGTAAAAATATTTGAGTTTTTTTACATAATTTTTTTTTACTTTTGTCTTTTATTTAACTCTTCGGTCCCTGTCCCTGGTAAGGTCTGATTGTTATCCGTAAGTCTTGTTTTGACCGCGGGAAGGTGAACTTTGCAAAAGTGCTTATTTGGTTGGGAAGAATAGGACTTCTGACTCCAAGCCTACCCTACCGGAAATTTTCAGCTATTGATGTAGCCCCCCCCCCCCCCCCCCTCTCTCCTCCCTACTCCTGTCTCTCATCGGTCATCACTCAAAAATATCACCTCACCTATACATGTTCTTCATCACCATTGTTGAACCACTACTACTTCATTATTTTAGCAACTCTCTTGCTACATCTTTTAAAACTTTCTTATTATTTACTCACAACTTGTAATACTATAAATATTACCATGGAAATCACCAAATGAGCATTAAAATTATTACTTATATGGTGAATAAAATTAAATCGTCTTTAATCTCTTTACACTAATAAAATTTATCAACCTCCGGATCTTATCTCTAATCAATTATTGTTTGATGAAGAATTTAAACTACACCCAATAATGATTTTAGGAACTTGAACGGCAATCACCAATAAATTATGTGAGAAGAGATGACCTTGATTGTATAGCTGGAAGAAATGGACTTGATCTTTCAATGTAGTATAATTCATCAATGAAATTCTCAAGTGACAAACCCATTAATGAAAAAGACCCAGTAATCGAAATGGGTTGCTCAACATTGTTAAATTCTAGCTTTAATAGAGAGCCAAAATTTTGTCGGTGTTCATAAATCCGATAAAGCTCGAAGAAGATCAAATCTAACAAATTGATTAGTCAAGATCAAAATAAAAGAGGAATAAAGAAGGAAAGTGAAAGAGGAAAATAAAGATGAAAAATTGCAGAATAAATGATTATTTTTTTATATAAAAAGGAAAAAGGGTCTGATAAACCTCAACTTTGTCATTTATAGCTGATATACCCTTGTTATGAAAGTGACTTATATATACCCCTATTTATAAACAAATGAGTCACATATATCCATTTCCTCTAACGGAAATGAAAAAGATTTTAATTTTAGTCTAATTTTTTATTACTTTTTTCTAAAAAAAATTCCATATGAGTAAATTTAATCCTCGTCAAACATCTTTTCTTTTTTCTTTTTTTTTGTTTCAATGAACCTAATTTAGAATTTATATTTTGATAATCAAATTTATTTTTGTTTTCAAATAATATTCTTTGTAAACTTATGTAAAATACCAATTTTTTTCTCTCTGAATACCAAATCAAATTTACAATATAGACAAAAACATAGTTAAAATTTTTCTCTTTAAACTAAGGAATGAAAGAAAAAATAAATAAGAATGATGGAACTCAAATAATTATAATAAAGAAGTCAAAAATAATTTATTTAAGAAAAAAAAATTTAAAATATACCATTGCATTCGATGAAGGAATCATATATACCCTTAAATAATTTTTTTAAAAAAATTAAAAGTAAAAACATAAATTTAAAACTAATTTTTTAACTTCCGTTATATGAAGGTATATGTGAGCTCATTTTGTAACGGCAGGGGTATATGTGAGTCGTTTGTATAAGAATAAGGGCATATATGAGCCACTTTCATAACGAGGGATATAACAACTCCAAATGACAAAGTTGAGAGGTATATCAGATTCTTTTCCCATAAAAAAACGTAATATTACATGGCAGCGCATGCAGTTCACCTTTTGTATAAATCTGGGTGTGAGTTTTTAAGGGGTATATATATTATACTTTTAAAATGTTTGAGGTAATAGAACTCTCATACAAAATAAATGTGATAGTTGAAAATTGAGTAATAAATTGGGAATTTTAGATCACTTTCTCAAAAATATTTATAGATATACAACTTTCTTTAAATTGTGAAATTCGAAAATTTGAAAACAAAGAGATGAAGTGAAAGTGGAAGAATTACTACGTTACTTGTATTTGACTCCAATATTTTATAATACATGGAGTTGGGAAAATTGAAAGAGAAGAAATTAAACTATATTTTTTCTATGTCAGAAGTGATCAAAGCTATAAGCAAGATTCCGATCAAGTAGAATATTCAAAACTTTTATGTAAGATGTAAGGATTTAATTCATAAGCAAGCTAAATAATTCTACATTATAGAAAATACTGTTTTTAGCAATAATAATTATTCATATTAACAAACACTATTGCTGAATTTTTTTGTTACCGGCAATATCATCAGACCTAATTTCACCGTAGATTTTAGCGGTATTTACATAAAGAGTGCTAAAATGTGACTGTATCTAAAAAAACATATTTAGCGACAATCAAGTTATTACTGTTAATTAATTATTACTAAAGATTTTTTTTGTGTGTAATGCTAGTTGCAAATATAGATATAGATACAAAGATTTTTTACTTTCTTAGACTGTAGGACAGATCAAAATAGGACAAACAAATAAAAATGAAGAAAGTAACTAATTAACAAGAAGTTTTACGACCAGCATAGAGTATTCTAAATAATGTGATACATGTACTACAATTTTGTTGGATCAATTCTCTTTTAGGAGAAATGTGATATTACCTATAGAGAGGCAAACCTAGCAATATTTTGGGCCATGATATTTCACGTTAGCTTAGTAGAAGGCAACAAAAGGAAACAACAAAACTTTTTAAGTCTATCTATTTTTTAGCAGGTCCACACATGTCAACACCATGAACCCATTTCCATTATGGGCCTTATATGGCTAACAAAGTATTATCATTATCGTGAAGGGTTAAAATAGAAAAAATATCATAAATGACCATAGTGTGAGACTTAATTATAAAGCTTGGCTAGCGATAGTTTTGAATAATACTTAACAAATGTTGTGAACGCTTCTGAAAATTGACTGTGCGTCACTTATAGAAATCAGATTTAAAAATTGATGTATCATTAACACAAGATAAATTTCAGAAACACTCTGTATATATAAAAAAAAAGTGTCATGTATAAGTTTGACTGGTTAGGTAGTTATATTATTCATTTAAAAAAAAAAAAAGGAATAGTTGGATATGAAACTCTATTAGATTGAAATGTTTATGACTTCATCGTTTTAATTTGAGATTTTGTTCTTCAATCGAAAAAAAAGGTTTGGACATGATTATCGCCATATCCTTCAATTGTGGCCAGAAAAAAATTCGAGTTACTCCCATATATAGTGAAAAACTTGTCTTATAATAATGCCAAATGTAGTTGGTATGTTGCATCGATCGACATATAGGACATAGGACTGGGAAAAGAAATTGATAGCATAACAAAATTTTACAGATATTGTTTATAGCACATTACTTGTCATTCTTATAGATTACCAATTATAAGTATCATGATTTCTCTTTAACTATGCATTATTTTATGCTATTAGTGAAAAGATAATGTGCAATCGTTGTCAGTTTTACTCTAAGTTGTGCAGGCTCTTCACTTTTGTTGCTGCAACCATATCGAATCTCCAAAAATACACTACTACGGCCTGCTAACATTAGGTTTTACCCAAATCAATCCACCATATGGCTCAATGCAAAACTAGTTAGGATCGGCTTAGTAATGAATCTTCTCTATCCATTTTGCGTTATATAGTAGCCACAAGACTTGCGGACAAATAAAGTAGTCGGAGAAGAGGATTTCTATTTCATAAGTAACTTGAATGGGGGAAATTAGTATTGGTGGAATGAAAATTATGATATGCACCAGAAATCATATGTGAAAATGCAAATTAGTAAAGAAACAAATGATTATTACTATTATTAGTTCTCATAATAAATTCAACTGGAATCCAAGAACATACATTGAATAGAAAGAAAGAAGCAAAACGGAAAATGCGAACAGTTTCTCACTGTTGACATTTACACATTTAGTATCCTTCGGGCTTGTAAGCGATGAAACTGATGCACTGCACTTGACGAACATTGTCGAATCCGATGATACGGACCCATGCCTGTGGGTAAGCCTTCTTTGCCTCCTGCACCTCAGCCAAGACCTGGGTTGCATCAGTGCACCCAAACATGGGCAACTTCCCATGGTCCAGTTCTGCATCGGTATATCCTGTTTACTTGTTTTCTCGACGGGTACACAAATCCGTGGCTGCCTGATCATCCCCCATCCCACGAACACTATTACACAACTATATCAACACACCATCTAATAGAATTTAAAACCAGAAGGACGATCGTGTTTAACCTCAGTCTCGAATTCCAAGCAAGGAACCCATCCACTTTTCAATAGGTACTCAATTTCGCTGAGCAATTGCTCGTCGGACAAATCAGGAAGGTACGATAGAGTCTCGTACTTCTTCATGTTAATTGGTGGCCACACCTGTTCATAAATAGTTAATCAAACAAATTAGCTGATCAAGTATAACATTATGGTGAATGAATTTTGCTGTACATATATATATACAAACCTGCATGCATCTGACTCTTCCACCATTGCTAGCAATGGAGGTGATGTCAAGGTTTTGCTTCTTTGAAACAGGGAAAGAAGCGGTGGACTTGAGTCCAGTGAAGGGTGCAACCATGCTGGCTTGTGCACCATTGCCGCGGGTGGCAACAGCTGCTGAGGACATTACTGAAGAAGCCATTGCTGAAATAATTGGTTACTAAGAGGTTATTAGGAAGCCCTGTATATATAGTGATAAGGCTTCCTATCTAACGGACAAAAAGAGTTAGCAAACCTCATCTTACAGGAATGGTAACCATTGGATTTTGTGGTTCTTGGCATTACAAAATCAATGGCCACTGAATTTTAACCCCTCACTCGTCCTTATCTCAAACTTCCTATACTGCCAAACAAGATATGTTTTTTTTTTCTTTTTTAAAAAATACTTGCAATTTTTTTGTTGCTTTTGCTTTTTCTTCCTGACGACTTTTTCATTTTTAAAAATAATATCACAAAGTGTGTTTGGTGTAACTGAAAATATTTACTAAAAAAAAAAGGAAAATACTTCCTTTCCATATTGATTGTCGAACACAACCCACCCTGATACCCAAAGTGTTGTGTAAAAATACGTATAAATGTTTTTGTGATAATATTTTTTGATTAATTACATGAAAAAACACACCCTAACACGAAAATAAAGTCTGCAACCCCTGTATATTGTTTCTTTCTCGTTTGGTTTTGGGCATAGAGTAATTTCTTCGCCATATATTTGAACTGTTAATTCTACAAAGGGAAACTTGGTGAGTAGTACTTTGGGGAAAATTGTTTATGAATGATACTTCACCTTAACTTAGAAGGAATCAACAAAATTGGCAAGTGATATGTCTCTTTTTTGAGCAGGGTACACACATGAGGCCATTGCAATTATATGGCCAGCAGAGGAATAACGGGTGGGGGTGGGGTGGAGGGGGTTAATAGTACGGTACAAACTTCTATTTGGTTGAAATAATCCAACGCCAATTCTGGATTTTCTCAGATAATTATTATATCAATGCATTTTATAGATATATTGTTTTAGGTCCATCGAAAACAGTCTCTCCACCTTCACAAGATAGGGATAAAGTTGTGTATACATCATTCTCTTCAGACCCCACTTATGTATAGTTATACTCCTTATGGGTTACTTATTGTATGAAATACATAGTACAAAAGTTTGATGAGCCCATTTCTGATAATTCTTACTTTATAGAGTATTGTTAACCTGGAAAGGATATTTACATATGAAGTATTTAATGTGTTAATGTCATTTCACTGATTATTGCAGGTTACTTCCCACCTTCCATTTTACCTATGCTATGAAGCAGCTTATCTCTAATTGAATTTCATTCCAAAGATGTGATTTTAGAGCTCGATGGGAACTTTGGTTTCTGGACCTGTGCAAGTCTCAATTCCAACTATACCCTCAGTGCGAATTTTGGTTTCTGGACCATTGGAAGTCATAATTCCTATCTGTCCAAGACAGAGATTAATTTCAAATCAACGATTTATTGACTAAAGAATTTGTTACACAAACGAACAAAAAATACAAAAAAAAAAAAACCCACCGCCCCGCCCCACCCCCCCCACCGAGCGCCCTCCCCCCCCCCCCCCCCCCCCCCCCACCACCCCCCTCCCCCCCCACCACACACCCCTCCACCAAAGACCCCACCGGAACAACCTGTTCCCCCCGTCCCCACCCCCTAAACAAAAAAAACAAAAAAAAACTAACCCAACACCACAAGGAAACAAACCACCCAATCCTCCTTAGCAACTCAGTCATCAATCAATCAAATAAGTCTTGTATATATATCCATTTCACACTAATTGGATGTTGTACATAGTATGGTGTATATAAACTATATGTACCCAAAAGAAGAAAGACAAGTACTACATTTTCCAACAGAAGGAGCCGTTTGTTAAGCATATATCAATTTCATAATCTTAAGGGGAAATTCAAGTTTAGGTAGAGTACTCGTTTGTCGAGCTTATGCAGGCAATTGCATAGAGAATGGAAGATATTACTTGGATAAATTATAAGAAACTGATATACATACATTACAAGTTTCAGAAGCAGATTAGTATTAAAACAAATGCCATTAATTCAAAAGATGAAGGGAAACAACAAAGTAAAATTACTACAGTTTCTCCAGAGAAAAACTTAAGGAGGATTCAAACAAGCTTCCCCTAAATACATAGGGTCAGTTATACATTACATAATTAAAAATTGGCATTTTAGTATCCTTCGGGCTTGTAAGCGATGAAACTGATGCACTGCACTTGACGAACATTGTCGAATCCGATGATACGGACCCATGCCTGTGGGTAAGCCTTCTTTGCCTCCTGCACCTCAGCCAAGACCTGGGTTGCATCAGTGCACCCAAACATGGGCAACTTCCACATGGTCCAGTATCTGCCATCGTAGTATCCTGGTGACTTGTTGTTCTCACGGTACACAAATCCGTGCGTGCCCTGATTCCATCCCCCAACACTCTAACACAACATCATCACACAGACACCAGCTAATACATTTAAAAAACAGAGGAGATCGATGTTAACCTCAGTCTCGAAATCCAAGGCAAGGACCCAATCCACTTTTCAATAGGTCTCCAAGTTTCGCTGAGTCAATTGCTCGTCGGACAAAGCAGAAGGTACGATAGAGTCTCGTACTTCTTCATGTTAATTGGTGGCCACACCTGTTCATAAATAGTTAATCAAACAAATTAGCTGATCAAGTATAACATTATGGTGAATGAATTTTGTTGTACATATATATATATACAAACCTGCATGCAACTGACTCTTCCACCATTGCTAGCAATGGAGGTGATGTCAAGGTTTTGCTTCCTTGAAACAGGGAAAGAAGCAGTGGACTTGAGTCCAGTGAAGGGTGCAACCATGCTGGCTTGTGCACCATTGGCGCGGGTGGCAACAGCAGCTGAAGAAACTATAGAGGAAGCCATTGCTGACAATAATTGGTCTCTAGTATCCCCTTGTATATATAATGATGATAAGGTTTCACCTAAAGCAATAACCTCATCTAAGAGCAACCATAACCATTGGATTATGTGGCTCTTGACATTTCAAAATTAATAGCCTCTGAAATTACACACTCCTTATCTTAAAGTTCCAAACTAATGAATAGGACATGTTTTATTCAAAAAAAAATTAAAAATACAGTTTAAAAAAGAAAAAATTTGATGAAAAAACTCATAGAGGTATGTGTCTTTGACAATTTCTTCAATTGAAAAGATTTAATATAGATGACTATATTGTTTGGGATTTTTGTTACTTGATAGGTTGTTCAAATCTTTTCTTCAGTTTTGGCAAAACTTGGCTTGAGATATTTAGGTGAATTGTCTAAAGATGATGCCAGATGTGGTCATTATGCTACATAATTTATAGATATAATAAACCTTGTTAGCATAGAAGACAAACAAAAGAGGAAAAGAAAGACTATAAACTAATTAGAATTTTTATAGTATCAAATTAAATGATGACTTAAGCCACCTTACTACAGCAAATTTCTGTTATTGTCTCCTCCCATTTAGGCTGTTTTGATACTCATTAATCCCTTTTTCTTAATTTATAACATTTACTTTACTTTTTAATCAGTTTAAAAATAAAATTATGTTTTTTTTAAAAAAAAAAAATATTTAGTAATAATATCAATGTTTTGCTAATATTGGATTTCATTTATTTGATAAAAAGTTCATAAAAGGGTAACTTTTATTTTTAAAATTTTATCTTTTTAAAGATTATTTTTGGAACATTGCAGAATATTACTATATTTCTTATATAAGAAATAAGGATCCTTACATAAATAGCTAAACAAGTTTATTATTCACTCTTTCTAATCAATATATGTATCAATTATATATTCAATTGCTATTTTTAGTTTGATTTGTGAGTCAAACTATATCATACAAATTGAAATAAAATTTTATTGATACAAAAATTGTACAAATTCTTTATACATCAATAATAATAACACATTATTTCCCATCTTGTATTCCTTTTAAGCAATTATAAGAAGTATCCATTAACATTCAATTTTGTCTCACTTATTTTCTAATTTATTTCTTTATTTTCTAATTTATTTCTTTATGCTTTTTAGTTATTAATTATTTTTTCTGAATCATTATTATAATTTTTTACTATTTTTAGTATATGGTAGCACTATTTTTTTCTTTCTATATAGTTGCGTTGATTATCCATATCACTCCATTTTGTTCCCATTTTAATCATCATTGTTTTAATTTCATTAGAGAATTTTACTTGAAACCAATTATATAAAAATTAATACATTGTAAAAATAATTACTGATTTAGCGATATTTTTAATTTATTACATTTATAGCAATATTGTGGATCAATAAGATGATATGGTTTAACAGTGAATTATGTTATGCAATATTTTGACTTATAATTGTTTTTGAAATAATATTATGTGTTGTTTGGTAAAAAAATTGTCCACATGTATTATAGTGTATTAAATTATGTAATAAATGTTTATCCTATCATTAAAACTTGTATTATATGTGAATAATAGAAATTATTCGTTATAATTATGTATTAAACGTGTATTATAAAATGAATTAAAATAATCAAATAAAAAAAATATATTCTTTACTATAATAATAAATATTTTTTTATTATAGTATATTTATGTAAGTTCCCTCGTTACTTCAACTCATATTCTGAAGTCTAAAGATATTATTTCCTCAAAGGAAAATGCCTTTAAAATTGGCTGCCCAGAAAATATGTTGAGCCCATATCTATCTTATAACCATTTATGGCCCATCTTCTCTACCCGCAATTGCCATTTTAACCCATTTTCGACCCGCAATTGCCAAACACTATTTTCCAATTCTTCTTCCCTTCCTACAACGCTAATTGCCCAAAGTATTGTTGTGCATTCTCTCTTTTCCACTCACTAATTTGCAGATACCTACCACAGGTTACATCTTAAATCTTTTTTTTTTGTAATTAGGGCTACTTTCAGATTTTAATTTTTTTTTTCTGTGAACTCAATTGTGTATGTTGTAGTCAAATTCTTTTTGTGTTATGTTGCTAGTACCTGTTGATTACATTTTGTTAGGAGAAGTTCCGGTGAAGAGTAAATTGTTCTTTTTATAGTTTTGCTATATTCTAATTTATCTATTTTCTTTGTTCTATACTGTTTTGATTATGCTTGAATTCTGATTAAACTGAATGGAATAAGCATGTGGGTTCTCCCATTCTTCCACATGGAGCTCTTTCATTACGCGCCCAAATGGAAAAAGAGAAGTTCTTTTTTTTTTTTGGTTTTCGTTCTATCTTTATTCCTGTTGTGCATTGCTGTAGAAAGTATTGAATCAGCTGGAGTTTATTCCAATCATGTAGTATCTGGCATACCCCCACTTTGTGAGATTTCTCGGGTATGTTGTTGTTGCTGTTGTAGTATCTCTCATACCAGAAGATGCGCACCACTTCTGTTCTCTGGCTATTGTGTTTGATAGCATTCTTAAGAAAAGCAAGACTTTCTGTTTGGATGTTACTGACCTTCTTAACAAGTTTATTTTTAACTTGGACCATTTTTCACTTCATGTTGATCTACTTGCTTTTCTCGTGTGAAGTTTATGACATTTTGAGAAATACGATTTCTCTAAAGTCTTGTTTCTCTTTCTGTACCAGTCAAGTCGAGGTTTCAGATGACTGCTAATATCCGAAAATTCCAAAATCTTTCAACTGCGTTGGATCATAGTTTCAAGTCAAGATGGCTCTTGCATCACTATTGCCTCCTGCACCATGGTCCAGACACTATGGAGGAACTATTGGATAGACATGTGGTCAAAAAGGAGAAGAGCCTTGATGATGACGAGAACGAGCTCCTAAATAGACAGCGACTCACTAGCAGTCGACGCGAGGCTCTAAGTCTCTACCGAGATGTCATCCGCGCAACCCGCTTCTTCATGTGGGCCAACTCTCAAGGCATTCCCTGGCGGGATGTTCTTAGAGAAAATGTCCGAAAGGAGTTCGAGGAGGCACGATTTGAGAGAGATCCAGAGGTCATCACCAGGTTGCTTATTGGAGGTCGGGATGCTCTGCAAGCTGCTTTGGATAAACTTGCTGAGAAACAAAAGCAAGAAATTGAAAAGCAACGCGGCAATTCAAATGCTCCTTGATGTTCTGGTTAGTCAAATTTTTTTCTATTAACTAACACCCATCAAATAACTTTTTTTTTTGGAACAGTATCTATACGATATATTACCACATACAGGATGACGTTAACTTCAGTTTCTTTTAGCATTGAGTATTTTTACATTTGTTCTTCAGATAAGTTTATTCTTGGAACTGAATTCTTAGATAAGATTGTTATTGGAACTAATTGGGTGATTGTTTGATCTGAAGCAGGGTTCAAGTTTAGAGGCTGATTGGTCGACTTCTTTTATACATACTTAAAATCTGTAATACAGACAGACTTTTGTCCAATGGGACTCAAATGAATAAAGTATGGCTGATTTTGCAGGAACATTACAATTAGCCGAACTTCTTTGTGTTGGATAAAATGCACAACAGGAAACACTAATAAGTTTGTGTCCCTTTCAAAAGATCGATGGATGGCCATATTAATCAATCAGGAAAAAGTAGAAAGCTAACAATTTGACATGTTGTGTGTCTTCTTTGCGCTACAATATCATGGATTTGTTTGAATGATAGTAATTTGCAATTGTTCATGATGGTTATGATTTATCTTCTTATCATAAGTTTGGAAGTTGAAAATATTGTAATTATTGTTAGGCATGTTTATTTGGTGATTGTACGTCTTTTCTGCAATCAAACTTAATAGCATCTATTATGCATTACTAGTACTTTTCAATGCATAGTTAGCATAGTTTGAATCGTAAATATAGGTTGACAAGCGGAAAAAGAAGCTTTATTTTTGGAGTAAATAGCTTTCATTGTGTAGAATTAAAAGTAGATCAATGAGATGGAGAATTAAAACCATGTTCATGAGCTCGCAAAGTTTGGTTATTGCTCACAATTGAAAACTCATCGCCGTCCTTGGTAATGGTGGGGTGGAGGTCGTGGAAAATATTATTGTTTGAAGCTTATTTATGTCATTTCCACAATCAAAGTACTAGTAGGCTGGGTTACATCACAATCCTGTGATATTTAAGTCACTCACTTATCCACCCTTCTTTTCTCCATTGTTGATTGATATTCAGCTATGCTGATTGTGCAGGTGTTATGAAATGTATAGTGATAGTTCAAGAACCTTAACAAGTGAATCTCTTCTGCCAACCCAAATTCTCTAAGCGTAACTCGCTTCCCAGTTCCCACCACTCTGAATGAACACATTGTCGTGATGTCTCGATGGACGATCTTAGGGCTCTGACAATGAAGAAAGTTCAAACCTTCCAGACTCTGCCTGCCTCTGACAATGAAGAAAGTTCAAACCTTCAAGAATCTGCCTGCCCCAATTCTTGTTACTCGCCAAATCAATAGAAATGCCATTATCGTACTTTGACCAATACTTTTTCAAGCTGCCTGAGGGGAATGACTCTGTGATCATGTAGAGAGTTTTGGACTTGGGACCGAACTAATAAGAGAAGCATTTCATAACCTTTTCATGGTTTAACAACTTCAACAGAATAGCTTCAGCGAAGAATTTGTCAGTTTCTTTTTTTAATGCTTCATCATATTCTCTGCAAAAAACATTTGTTTCCCACTCAATTTCAATTTCCTCTTGTGGGATTTCACACAATATGTTGTTGTAGTAGTTATACCAATGTACACTTCTTTGGAACCAATGCATGCTATTTTTTTATTATTTTTTTTGTGTTGAGAAGTATCCACTAGATAGATTGTCCTACTCTGTCCTTTTATTAATGTTTTTTATAAATACATCTCAACATGGAAAAAAGTCTCCGAAAGTTAGGATGAACACTCTCAAACTGTGGGATAGTAATTTTATCCAAATTCTCATCAACTTGTGGATATACTTTTTTAAAAGACATACTAAAAATGTCCTGCTATTCTTTCCAACTATAGACAGAAACTTCTAGAGTTTGCGAACCTTGCACTGTCTCGTGTAAATAGTCGTATAACTAAAATAATATCCATATATGACTACAATAGCAACAAATTAACATTGGTCTATTTCTAAGCAGCGCATACAATGAGGCCATTGCCATGGAGTATGGCTGGAGTGAAGTAATCTAAAGCCAAATCCAAGTTTGTGGTGCTAGCTAGCTCTATTAATAAAACCACAAATTAAGCAATTTTTCAGAAAGAGATTAGTAAAGAAACAAATATCATTAATGTAGTTCTTGTAAACTTGATTGAAATTCGAATTAATCATACACGGAATAAAAAGAAGGAAAACAAGGGAAAATGAATACAATTTCTCAAGGGAAAACCCATAGGAGAATTCAAACAAACTGTCCCTATAAACATAGGGCAATTAGCTTTTTTAGAACTTAGTATCCTTCGGGCTTGTAAGCGATAACTTATGCCACGCACGTGACGAACAGTGTCGAAGCCGATGATCTGACCCAGTGCCTGTGGGTAAGCCTTCTTTGCCTCCTGCACCTCAGCCAAGACCTGGGTTGCATCAGTGCACCCAAACATGGGCAACTTCCACATGGTCCAGTATCTGCCATCGTAGTATCCTGGTGACTTGTTGTTCTCACGGTACACAAATCCGTGCTGCACATGATATCCCACGACACTATTAACACAACATATCAACACACCAGCTAATAAAATTTAAAAACAGAGGAGATTGATGTTAACCTCAGTCTCGAATTCCAAGCAAGGAACCCATCCACTTTTCAATAGGTACTCAATTTCGCTGAGCAATTGCTCGTCGGACAAATCAGGAAGGTACGATAGAGTCTCGTACTTCTTCATGTTAATTGGTGGCCACACCTATACAATTATAAATAGTTAATCAAACAAATTAGCTGATCGAGTATAACATTATGGTGAATGAATTTTGTTGTACATATATATATACAAACCTGCATGCAACTGACTCTTCCACCATTGCTAGCAATGGAGGTGATGTCAAGGTTTTGCTTCCTTGAAACAGGGAAAGAAGCGGTGGACTTGAGTCCAGTGAAGGGTGCAACCATGCTAGCTTGTGCACCATTGCCGCGGGTGGCAACAGCTGCAGAGGACATTACTGAAGAAGCCATTGCTGAAAACCAAGTGCTTATCTTGAACTCAAGAGGGTTATTGCTTTCTAGTCTATCCCTCTATATATAATGATAAGGTTTCACTTAACTTGCCCATCTAACGGACACAAATTAACCAACCCTCATTTAATCCATTTGTAACCATTGGATCATCATGCCCTTCTTCACATTTAAAAAGCTAGAATTTTATCGAATCTATTAAGTAGAATTATAACTCCATCTTAATGACATTAATTTGGGGGTGGAGGGTGGGTGAGCTAATAATTAGATATATTAATTAATCCACAAGAAAGGGTGCCACGTGTCAGAATGAGAATAGTCTTATCTCATCCTAAAAGGGGTAAGGCGTGAGTGAGAATGGTTGGTTAATTTCATTTTGGGTTATTTGTTTTGTTGTCATTCTGAATTTATATTGGCTGCTACTTTGTAGCCGTTTTGCTTGCATTTGGAGACCATTCCTTTGGGCAGACACATTCAGATTTTCTTTTGTTTCCATGCAAATCATTTTCTTTTTTTGTCCATTCACTTCCACATAATCTTTTTTTTTTTTTTTTTACATATATTTTGTTGTAATTTCAAGTTCAAAATCAAATATTGTTCCTTGGTTGCAACTTGGAAATGTTCTTATCGTTATTGTCCTTTGTATGTGTGGAACATAACATCTCCTATTTTCTATATATATGAAAAGGTTTTCTTTTTATTCCAATAAAAAACAATTAAAAAATCAGATACTTTATTATTTCTTATATTTTAGACCAAATAAATTAGAACAAGTAATTTTCTGTATTTCCCGTAAAATGGATTCTTTTTCTCGAATTTTTCTCTTAGCAATCCCAAGAAGCAAGATTGATGTTGTCTATTAGATCACGAATTACAAATGTACGAAAAAGTTTTATTGCTATGTCACGTAGCAATCCACATCGGTGTAATAAAAATGAAGAATCTACGATAATAACAGAAGATTCGGAATAATCAACTTATTTATCAAGCAGTCACACGAAATCAAACAATTACAATTTTTGTGGTAAATAGAAATCATGATTAACGCATACTAGTAACAAACGACTATATACTTTTTTTTTCTTTTAGTACATTGAAAAATACTAAATAAAAATATTAAAATTTTCTACAAGCTATATAGCTAAAATCTGTCTGGCACAAAAAGTCCATTCACTCAATCATATCGTTTATAACTTGAAAGCTTTTATGTTTTGTACCTAACCTTTATTTGTCAGAAGTTTATGTATTTATATAGCACAAAAGATTAGTTTCTCAAATTAATTGTAATTATATTTGTCACAAGTGACCTTATAAATATCTTGTTGAATGGACAAATAAGTAATATAATGCTAGGTTAGATATTTTATTTTAAGCATTTCATTTTCTACCATGAAGCTTGTGACCTACCAGAACTTTATTCACTGTAACCAATAAGTGCATTAAGTTGACTTTTAAAATGTAAGGCATCAAAAAGGGTGAAATAGTTTCTTTAAGAATCAATTTTAAACTACATCAATAATAATGTGAAAAATATTACGATTAGACTTTTATATAATAATACTAGTACTTTTATATACTATTCTTAGTACTTAACACTTCTCCTTTTAAATGATATGTCCTACTTCAAAATGACAAATAAGAACAAAAAAAATAATCAGAACAGTCATACCAACAATCTATTTACAAATTCTAGACACTAAGCTAAGTTAGTGCATCTAGACACTAAGCTAAGTGCATCTATGAGGTCTCTTTGAACAGTATAACATATCTATCCTTTCCCTAATCTCTATTTGAAGTTGTGCTATAACAAAACTCTTAATTATATGCATGTTCCTGAAAAATCTTCACGTTCCTTATTCGCCAAGTGTGATAAATCATAGCACCATAAATTGCCGTAACTATTTTTTTTGGAACCTCTTCCATTTTCTTCTTTGGAACAATTATAGATTTTGTATTACTCCCCTTTGTTGCAAGTACTACTTTCTTTATGATATTTTAAAAAAAAAAACATTTCACACAATTTTTTATATTAAATTTGAGATGTATTTGACTATTGTGACAATAATTTCCACATAAATGCTTTCATTTAAATAGAATCTATTTTTTCATTTGGTTGATCAATGATATATATATAAATTATAATTATATATATAATATATATATAATAGATATATATATATATATATATATATATAATATATATATTATTAATCCTAAAAGTAAATTTTGATGAAAAAAAAATCATTTTTCGCACACATTAAGTGTGACAATATGTTGTACTCTGAAATAAATTATAAGACTAATTACAACTTCTTCATCTACTCTCAAACTTATAGATTCTATAGATAACTTGATGCCTAAAATATAATACTCTTTCCGTTTTAAAAAAAATAATTCAATTTTTGTTTTAAAAAGAATGACTCATTTTATTTTTTTTGCAATACTTTAATTTTACACGTGACATGTTTAAGATCACAAGATTAAAGAGTATTTTGATATATTTGACATAATTTTAATTTAGAACTACAAAATTTAAAAATCTTATTTATTTTTCAAACTCCGTTCCAAGTCAAGCTAGACATTCTTTTTAAAAAACTACAATGTCGCATTATATGCAAAATTTATGAATATTCCCACATTTTCAAAATTGTGTTAAGACATGATACTAATGGAAGGTGCGAATTGTTTGTGTTATCGCTGCAATAAAAATGACTATTAGTGGCATTTAATTCTTAATTATCGTTAAATATTTATATTTTTAGCGGCAATTGTCACTCTTTGTATATGTCTCTAAAGCTTTTAGCAACATTGGTTCTAATGACACTTAACTAGTGCTGGTAAAGACTTTAGCATTCTATATTAGTGTCAATATTTAATGCTGTTAAAAGCTATTTTTATTATAGCGTATGTAAATATATGCACTACAAGATTGTTGAACTGAACTGTTTTAATTTTAAGAGATGTCTACTTCACTAGCAAGTCAGATTTTACTCTCTTAATTACTTGTTGAACAAAGAGCAACGAGACCGAACCATGTATAAGAGCAAGAAAAAAAAATATCAGCAAATGAAATTAAGAAGGGAGTCAACATGTACTAGCCAAAAAAAAGTGAATGACACAACGGAGCCTGACATGATGTGTCTAATATGAATAAAGTTTAGTTAAAGTGTTTAAGTGAAAATTGCTATCAACTTTAAGGGGTCACCAATGGGTTAAGTCAATTTAGTTTGTTAAACGAGCACATACAATCTACCATGATTGTACGTATGCATAGATATTGTGAAGGACTAACACATTGGTGGCCATTTAAAGTTGACACAAATTTTTACTTAGACATTTTAACTAACTTTGTTCATTTTAAACACCTCATGTCATGCCCTGATTGTGTCATTTGAAATTTTTTTGACAATTAGCCAAATGTATAGGTTGTGTGTAACACCGATGACCCAAAGGCTTGGCCAAGTTGTTTGGCCTAGGGCTAAGCTACAAAGATAGCCCAAGAATTAGACACTCCAATACTAGATTTGTTTGGGATCCGGGTTGAGTAGAGTGTGTTTTGAAAAAATTACATTATTATAAAGTAATCGTCTAGAGTTTAAACTTCTCATTTCCACTCTTATCTCTTTCCTTAGTTACTTGGTACTTTCATTGTAATTCAAGAGTTTAAGTGTTGTTTTTGTTAATTTGGTTATCTTATTATATAATGTTTTGAGTATTTGTGTTGAGAATTCCATTTTTAGTTTCACACACTCAATGACAACATGTCAAAATGACAAATTAAATAAAGACATATCTATACAGGAATTGAGAAATTAGTGTATAATAATATTGCTGAATTATTTTTATTGCATTTGATTGAAGATGTTAACTAAATCAATGAGAACTTATCTATACTCCGATGATATGGCCTAGGGACTCTCTGAACCAGATATGGAATGTTATATCTATACTCAGACCAGTAGCTACAAGCTAAAATCTGTCTGGCACAAAAAGTCCATTCACTCGATCATATCGTTTACTACTTGCAAGTTTTATGTTTTGTCACTCTGTACATGATCTTATCTAAGCATTCATACAAACAAACAAGTCAATCTGTACATGTGTGTACCATCATCCAAGCACTAGGAGAACTCATGAATTTAGATGGGAGCAACTGTGCCGAACTTCTCCTTTCGATCCAGTAACAACACCAAAATTGGACAGTTTAGCCATGGCATGAGCAAACTCTGTTCTAAATATAATCCCATCATCAATAGCGTAATCTGTCACTGCTGCAGCAGTCTTTTCATTAGCCATCAACTGTTGATCAGCAAACAGCAGCCCTCTTCCTCTCATCAAAGTCTTGTAGTAGTGATTATTTAATGAAGTCGCAATTGAGACATTCAGACCCCTAGCAGTATCTGTATGTTCATCATTCAACATATTGCTGATGGTGTTGTTGTCGTCTGGACACTTCCGCCTCAACTCTTCAAGAAAGTAGGGAGGAATTGTTGGATCAGGTAAACCTATCCCCGTGAAATTACTGAGCCTGGGCCGAATAAATTGACAGCCAATCCTCCCAATATTATGTGCTCCTTCAAATGATAAAACAACAAAAAATGATAGAATTTCAGAAAATGTATAATCCAAAAAAGGTGCACTGAAGATTAAAGTAGTGGGATTAGAAAGGTTACCAAGGAGGGCCACTGTTTCCCTCTCATCAAATCCTCTGACCGAAAATAGCCTAAGAGTTTCACTGAAATTCCCATTTGGTCGTGGAATTTCAGCCATCGCCTTATCAAAGAATGACTCCTTACTGTCCCTTCTGCCTGTAAGCACAGGATAATATGGTCCACCAGCCTAAAAAATCTAGGAAAATCAGCATGTGAGAGCAAAGGAGGAATATTAATGAATAGGAAATCAGCATGACAAAAAAGCCAATTTGGTTCGAAAAGCTACATGGTCCCATTATACGAACAGTTTATGAATATTCCCATATTTTCAAAACTGGGTTGTTAACATATGATACCACTGAAAGGTGCAAAATGTTCTGCTATGTAAATATACACTACAAGATTGTTGAACTAAACTATTTTAAGAAAGATGGTACACATGCTAGTGTATGAATTACGTCTATTTTACTAGCTAGCCAGATGGTACACTACAAGATTGTTGAACTAACAAGGAACACTGAGACAGAACCATGTAAAATAGCAAGTACTAAGAGCAAGAAAAAGATATCAGCAAATGAACTTAAGATGTCGGACAGTAAGAAACAAAGGATATGGCCAAATTCATACCAAAACTATGCCATCTCTTGTTGCCAGGACAAGGATATCAGAACAAGAGACAACCCCAGGGCATTCCTCCTCAATTTTATCCTTTATCGTGTCAATGAAGTTGAAGCCTTTCAGCGTCCTGTTTGGGATGGCCTCACGTTCAACAGTCCCATTCTCATTTCTATCAGCTAGCAGAACGGATGCATCACAACCCTGAAAATCAATAGGATAGATAATTGATAGGCTGGAAACTCTACCTTATCGAAAAAAGAAAAACCATTCTATGTCTAATATCATTTCTGACTTCCTTATCACCTCTGCCTTTTCATAAGTAATCACATCCCACCCTCTTTCTGTTATCAAAGGAAATCCGGAAAAAAGGAGTGTGGATGCATACCCAGATGGATATAATTACAGGTAAATATGCATAGAAAAATTTACAGAAAATCAACAAGCAGAGACATAAGTGATGCTCTGGTGAAACAAGCGAGAATTGCAATATATGTGTTTATCTGTGTCCCCAACTCAAAGCCAAGAAAACTGGATCAGCTAAAACCTCCATCTGAATCAAACAAAAAACACAAGGCACAAAGATACATGACAGCATATGAAGAATCACATGTGCTTAATGTTCAAGATCACACAGCTGATTTTTAAAAGAAAAAATCCCCGAGTCCGTCAAAGAAGTGCAAATGCATCAGGAACCAATTTCAAATATGAAGAAATACAACATCCAAAAAAGTATAGTTGATACACATCTGCATGGACAAAACCACAGATAAATCAACATAGAGCAATATTTGAACTGATTAACAACACACTTGACACTTCTGTAAGACGTAAAGTAGGGAGGGATGATAGGAACTGGTCCAATTGGAACATTAAAGGCCCTTGACACAAAAAGAATAAGACAAGTGACAAGCTACAGAAAGTTCACACAATGCAACATACCAAAAATCAAAGGCTTATTAAAGAAATATCTACAATGCTATAAGAGAAATATATAAAATGAATTCACATCCAATACGTGCATGAAATGTGAACAGAGAAATAATAGTGACAGAGGGCTGGAAGTACTTGGAACTATTTTGTGTTCATCAGGGTTAAATGTATTAGAGATAGTAGAACCAAAAAAGGCTAAGAACTAACTGCATAGAATAACAGAAGGAAAGACACAAAAGAGATCGATACTTGTTGTTTCTTGGTAGTCAGAAAAACAATCAACAATTATCAAAGTGGCACAACATGTGGAATGGAACCTTATCTACATTAGATTTGCTTCCAAAATTAGAAGTGAACATTACAGCATAAGGTAAATGTACATAGAAATGTTTTCAGAAATCAACAAGAACAACAATGCATGTGTTTATCTCTGTCCCCGAACTCAAAACTAGATCAGCTAAAACCTCCATCTGAATCAGACGAAGAACACAATGCGCAAAGACGCATATAACATATGAAGGATCACAAATCCATGATGTTCAAGATCACACTGCTAATTATAAAGAAGAAAACATCCACAAGTGTGTCAAAGAAAAATGCAAGTGCATCAGGAACCGATGCCAAATATATGAAGTAATACAAAATCCACAAAATATTGTCAGTAGACATCTAGATGGACCAAACCACATAAATAAACAGTAGATAATACGTCAATCTTCTTTCCGCTTCGTCCTAGACGTTTTCTTTAAACTTCATAGCTCTAAGTTCTTGCTTAATCCTAATCACCCAAAAAGAGAAGAAAAAGAAAACCTAAAGGCTCTGTGATCTGATGTGTACACAAAGTATTCATTCAGTTGCATGAAGTGTACCCCAATGAAACCTCATTAAAGAACTCATGATGCACATATCAAGAATCATAAAATGTAACAAAATGAGAAGAGAATAGAAATATTACAAATTGAAGAACAACCAGAAATTGGGAAACAAAAGAAAAAAAAAGACTAAAATGAATGCATCATCAAAGGATGGAGAGTACCCCAATGAAACAATCATGGAACATTAGGCGTAATAGTTGTGCTGGGGCATTGTGTTGCAGCTGGACAATTGTCTTCATCTTTGACCACACAATGCCCTCAAGATCCTCACATTTCTCATCATAATAATTGTATCTGAGTTGAAAAGGGAATCCAGAGGCACTTGCTGGATCAACCTCTGCTTGCGCCGCCACTGTAGTCACAGGGCAGATAACCAAGAATGAGAAAACCGCCATTAAAACACAGTTCCTGCTGAACATTTCGAAATGGATGAAGAAATTGGTGTGGACTGACACCTGACTCGCCTTCTAATCTACACCACCACTCTATATATACACAGAGAGAAGTAGGTAGCGCCAAAATTTGAAACAGAAAAAAAGGATATAATATGTTTTTCATCCCAAACTGAGACATTGCCATATCAGTATTGACGACCAATTCGTCTAAACTCAGAAATGGTGGAAGCGATTTGGAGGAATTGGGGAAAATTGTGTACAGCTAATGAAGACGACTAAAGATGGTCCCTTATCTTTCGGATTAAATCTAAAATAACCCTTTAACTAATCTCTTTTCTTTTAATTTGTTAAAAATAATATTTACACTGCATTTTTTTTTATATGGTGAATTTTGCAATTTTTGATTTTCCTCTATTCAGCAATATTAAATTGTTATCGAGATTAATAAATAATAGAGATAATTTTATCAAATTAGATTTTTATTAAATATAAATCATTTAAATATTGAAGAATAAATAATATTTAACTGCATGAATAAAATAGATACAACATGGTAAATCACGCATTAATTTTTTCAATAATATAAATATTGTTAGTCCACAAATAAAGATGGACCAAGGAAGTAACATTTACTCGTATGTGAAATTTAAATTGTTGTGAAATATTTAGGGCCCGTTTGAATGGACTTAATAAAAGCAGCTTTAAAAAAGTACTTTTAAAAGTGCTGAAACTTATTTTTAAAATAAGCAGTTATGTGTTTGAATAAAAGTGCTGAAGTTGCTATGCTAAACGTGAAAAGGGAAAAATAGAAGAAAGAGATGTAAGGGTTATGTGGGTAATTTGGAAATTGTATAAAAATATTAAAGGCACAAAGATAAAAATGTGGTCAACTTAAAACAACTTATAAGCTTAAAAAAAAACACCCCTACCACAACTTTTAACTTTTAGCTTAAAATAATTTTTTTTTTAACTTAAAATAAGTTATTTTGAGTATTGCCAGACAGCTAAATAAATCAAAAATCAACTTTTAAATCAGTTTGACCAGTTTTTAAGTTGAACCAAACAGACTCTTAAAGCTTCATAGTTAAAGCATAAGATGGATTTGAAGTATTTTATTTTATTATTATTTATTTTGATGGAATTATAGAGGCTATTATGTAAGCAGGGTGGGACCACCTTGTTAAAGGGAGAATTTTTTTTAACGAAAAATTATATTATTTATATATAGTTAAAATAATATTTTATTTATCTATTATAGATATTAAATCTCCTTCAACTATTATGTGTGTCTATTTCTATGAATTTTAAACCTTTTTATTGAAAATCTTAACTCCACTACTCTACAAATTAGAACCTTCAACAAATATTTACTTCGTACTAACATTTAAAATTTAGATATCTAAAGTAATTTTTATATATATAAAGAATTAAAAGAATGAGAATTACGAGCCTCCTTGGAATTTTAGAACGGTGAAGAGAATTTTTTCTTTTTTAAAAAAAGAGGTGCCAAAGACTGAAAACCAAAAAGGCGGGAAAGGATGTTTTATCTTGTTTTAATTTCATGACTACATGCTTTTTTTTTTCTTTAAAATTTTAGCATATAAAAATAAATATTTTCACAGATACATGGAGTAATATTTTCGGAGAAATTTAAAGACTATTTATGTATTTTTATTTTAAAATAAATAGTCCTCTCTTCCTATCTCTCCCTCTTTGCCCCAAATTCATCAGAACCCTAATTTCATCGATTCACCGGCAACTCACCGTTTTCCTCGATCGATCAGTCCGATTTCTCTTCGTTACAGGTATGGCATGCTTATGATCGGTGTTGTTTCGTTTAATTCATTATTTTTTTTCTGTTAGTGCCTCAGCTGATTGTAGATAACTGAACAGGAGATTGACGATGGAATCATCTTCGTCTGTCATAACGCCAGAAGATGTAATGGGGACACTCATGAACGATGGAACAATTGATTCCATGAGGTTGAAAATCATAACTCAGCTCAAAGCTAATGTATGGTTTGCTTTCACCTACCCACAATTACCTACTTTTTATTCAAACATATGCTTTCCTATTAATGTCTATCTCATATTAAAAGTCGGTGTGCGCCGAGTACTATGAAACCCTCTTTTGTTATATGATTCCAGAATTTGAGTATATGTTTAGTAAAAATATGTATATCGAAAAAAAGATTTCTCCCTCTTTAAGCACGCAGACTTTGTATGTGAGGGTATACACACTGCCTAAATATGCATCAGTCCCTTCTTGTTATTACACTGATAATCCATTTCTTTTGTCATGTAGGAAGAACTCAAGAATACCACCATAAAGATGGTTGAGCAAAGCAGGGTTCTGAACACACCTGGTGCAGAAAGGCAGACCAAGAGGGAGCTCTTTGATGCATTGCGACAAGAACTTGAGTATGTTTTTTATTTGTTCTAGTTTGGCTTCTGCATTATCTCAAGAAAGTTCAATTTGACAGCATGAAATATAATTGAAAGAATAATTTTTTGAAACTTGGACTTGGTATATCCTGAAAAAATTATGTACTATCACCCGTAAATCCTAAATATAGCTGTTATACCAGCAAAAGAAATCCTGGTTATAACTTTCATGACCCAAATCCAGGACATGACCAGCACCTAACAAGTTAAGCCTGAAGACCCATTCAACCAGTAAAATGCAGTCTTACCTATTTTTAGGGATATCTGTACACCTGTATCAGCCAAGAACTCGATTTCTCAACACAATGATTAAAAGTATAGTGCCTAAGCCGAAATACATTCCGACATTGTAATGCAACAAAGGACATCTTCCAAAACCTTCCGTCAAAACTATTGAACTAACTAAAACCCAAGATTTGATGAAGTGAATCTTCACATGTTCTTTTTTGAAAAAAATTGACACTTAAATTACTTTTTATAAAGATTGGCCAAACACGAATTGTTTCTCTAATATTGGCAAAAGCGGTTCTCAAACGATTTGATCAAACATAAACTGCTACTCTCCCTAGGTATGTCTTGTAAAACTCGTTTTTGAAAAGAAGTCCTTTCAGTGTAAGTAGATATTGAAAGCTGGACCAATATGTCACGACCCAATTTCTCGAGCCATGAAGGCACCTACTACAACCCATCAGTAGGTAAGCCAAACCACAACCCCCATAAAAACACGTAATGGTGTGAGGGTAGAACTAACAACGACTAAGCAAAAATTAACTATAACCACATAAGCAAACCAAAACATAAATCAATTAAGTATCCCTCCCAAGCCTGTAAGTCACTAATACAGATCTACAATCCAAACGGTACAAGTCCCACAGTGGACCACCGAAACTAAACTTTTGCAGTCGAAAAGTAAAATACAAGCCTTATATAAATAGAATGGAGACTGAATAGTCAAACGTCGTGTGCTCACGCCCTGTCTCCAGTACTAGAAAATGCTCCAACTCGATCACACGCTGACTCCTTGGTGCTCGACCTGGCATCACAAAATAATGCCGCCTTAGCATGAGTACCAAATAACAGTACAAGGTCCCAGTAGGCAATCATAGGCCGATGAAACTAGAAAGTAAAGCACTATGAAAGACGGAATCATCCACCAAACTAAGGTAGAACAAAAGGCTAAGTAACACCATATGCACACAGTGTATAAAGATCGAACTAAATGAATACAAATCAGCGAACTACAACCAACTGGACCCACCATAACCCAGAAGGTCACTCGTGCACAATTAAATAAAAAACCAACGGACCCACCCCCAACCCGACTAGTTACACAAATAACTATAACTTAAGGAGAATAAAACTCGGAGGCCAAAGAACAACCGAACCACAATGTGAAATCTGACGGACGATGTCCGGGCCTTGAACCGACGCTCACCCAGAATTCACAAGTAGTCAATTGCAAAATATAGTACTGAGGCCGACCTCTAAAACCTATGCTCACATAACTTGAGCCGGACCTCTAACCGGATGTCTACATATGTATGTGGATTTCGAGGCCAGGACCCTTAAATTCGGATACCCGACAAGATTTCGATCGGGTTAGCTGCGCTGCGAAGAGTCTTTATCTATCCAAAATCATATAAAACCCGTGAACACCATCCAGACTTAGCTAACAATGTAAGCCTTAAAGCTGAATCGAACTCAACTTTGAATCCGAGCGGAATTTTGTCACTGACTTAACTCGAGAAGTCGTAAACTCGAAGAAATAGATGTAACTTATCGGCTAGAGCAAGCTCCATCGTCTTCTAAATACCCAACTAGCAGACTCAAGCTGCTACAATCAGTCTACAATGGATTTAAGCCGGCCGAGCGACTCGGGCTAACTAAGTCCTACCCTAACCGACTTTGACTCATGCATTTCTAAGAAAACCGAACCCATTCAAACTCTAACAATGCCCAACATCCTTCTGACAACGACATGCAATTCAAATATACAATTAATTCCATACAACAAGTCAAGCAGGTCAATTTAATGACCAATAAAAACATGCTCAACAGTTACCCGATAATCTCAAAAAAGGACGAAAATATGATTTTTTAACAACCTATGCATGATCCCATAACTACCCAACCAAATCCCAACTAATCAACAAAACATGCTTCACATGTTCGAGTTCAAATCTTAATAAGAGAAAACCATAGCCTACTCTGAACGCAGATCATGATGCGCGCTCCAAATTCATCCCCCCGGTCTTTACTTTCTAAGGGCCTCGAAACGTTGAATACCCTATCATAAATCAAATAGAGTCAACAACGTTATTACAGTCATTTACAACCCTAAACTAATATCAAAAACGAGACACGGGTCAATTTTCGCGGTCACAAAAAGAAAAGTGGGAGCCGCGTTTGAAATCCCGACTTAAAACCCCCCAAATAAAAGTCCCTACAATAACCTCTGGGAACTTGTTATAAACCATAATGAACACAATTCAGGCCCTCAGACAGTCCCCAACATGAACCTGCAAATCAAAAAACCCAAATTCCTACTAAAAATCAGCACAATGCAGCATCTACTACAAGATTTTACCAAAATGAAGCTCCAACAGCCAAACCAATCACACCACTCGATCCTCACGAAAAACCCAAAAAACCACAATATAGGCTCTTGACTCCATCACTAATCGGACCTAACAATGGCCAAGAAATCACTTCTAAAATTTCCCCCAAAACTTGTGGCTCGAAAAGAGCTCGGACAGCAGTTTAAAAAAACCCATTACCGCAAATCGGGTCCACCAAAATCAGATCCAAGCTTACCAATGCGTTGCCCCGAAAATCTCACAAACTTTAGCCTTTTGAATCGCCCAATTTGGAGTTGTACTAGCTCAGATATCAATATTTCAAAGTCAGGACACAAAGCTGAAAGTTAGGTTTTTTTTATAAGGACGAAATCTGTCATTAAAAACCAATTTCTGGTCGTTAACCCAAATTCTGGTTGTTAAAATGGCTGCAGAGAGAAACCAGATCATCAGCTTTGCCTACTTTCTTTAAAGTCTCCGACGGGTGCTCGGACTCCGTCGGAACCTGATAAAAATAAAATAGATATTCTACCCTACCAATCGACACTTCCGGACTCAAGACGCCGTCTCAAATTTTTCATCAAGAGGTCATCTTAATAAATGTGGTCCCACTTCCTTGGTCATTTTAAGTCAAAAACCACAAAAGTCTCGGAAAAATATCAAAAAACCTCAAAAAAACCCCGAAGAAGGTCAAACTAGACCAAACTCGCATTCCGGAGCTAACCCGTGCGCTGACTGAATTCTCATCCGAGCGTCGTTTACTACGCCGAATGTTGACTAAAGTCAAACTTAGCCGGTTAAACTTAAAAGTTAAAACGCCTAATCCCCCAACTCACACTGAAAACTTTGGGATCATGTGGGGGGGGTTTCGACAAATGCTACTAGACTAAATGACTCCTTCCGGAACTGATGGAATCGTCAGAATTGGATTCTGATGTCATCTGTTCTTTGAACTTTTTTGATCGAAAATTATCGTTCACGGTTCAAAAGCTTCAAAAATCTAAAGCTCACACAATAAAAAACTAATGACCAGGTGCCCGATCTTCAGTCCAAGCAAGTCATAAATGACTTGAAAATCGCTATAGGAACGCTCTAAACATGCACAGAAGATAAAACACTAAAAATGACAAGAAGGGTCATTACACAATAGGACCCTGAATTAGTTATTAACAAAAATAAGAGACTTCTTATGTCTCTGTAGGAGAGTCAAATAATTTGAAATAGGAAATTTTAGGATACATGAAAGGAAGAATACTCCATACTATTGATCTTTCTTAGCAAATCGAAAGAATTTAAAACATTCTAACACTGAATTGCTGCATTAACTGAAATTGAGTTGTCGACCTAAGTTGAAAAGTCAAGTGAAGCATGTTGAAGAACTTACAGTTTGATGAGTGATGACTTATCAGTACCAGTGATGATTCTCTCGACTTCCAGTACATTTGCTCACATAAAAGGTTTTTTTGACTGGTGTGCATAATCATTTCAGAATACTGAATTGAAATACAATCACGGTGCGGGGAAGTTTGCCCCGACATTAGGGTCATCAAAAAATAAAATAAAATACTGAATTGAAATACATTGAGGGAATTATTATTTTGTCTTATTATACCTGTAAAAAGTGGTCCATACGGTAAATTTAGTATTTTGTTTTGCTTGCACTATTTCGGTTGAGATATTCCTCAAGTGCGGAGTAATGAAACATTATCGACCCAAATAGAGCATTTATCATATTAAGGATTCACTCACCCGACCTCAGCTTGCTTGAGATTGAGACAGTTGTTATAATACACTATTTTGGTAGAAGTTCAGACATATATCTCTGATGATACATGTGAATGTGGGTTTTGGGTGCATTAAACATATGGGAAGAGTAAAAAGAAATTTCAAGGAAGTCCCTTGACCTTGTGATACATCTCAGCAAGCGTTTGATTGGTATGGAAGTTTTTACAAAGGTTTTCAGGATCTTGATATTAGACATTTGTTGTTGGAGATGTTGATGCTTTATAATTAGAGCTTGAAAATTATGTGATCTTAATCAACATTGTTCATTTATAGCGTATATTTGGTAGATAACTGAATCTTGTCCAATATCCAAGTTATTCAGATTTAATCTGCTCCTTTACTTTCACCAGGACTTGGAGGTGCTCATTGCTCCTGCACACCCTGCTTAGTATGCGATGCTCTGAAAATTCCACATGCTTGGCACTGTTCTTAATTTATTCTAGAATCATATTCCAGCAAAATCTCACCTACAGGCTACATCATCTCATTTAAAAATTAACAAATTTTCAGCTGCATAAAATCAGAGTGTCGATGCTTTTTCCTATTTTAAACGCTTCAGACCTTGCTGGCTGAACTCAATTTCTGCTTGCCCAATTTTTCATGTAGGACTTCGGTGCTTGAGAAAGCCTCCAAATCGGTTTGGGAACTTATTTTGGATAATAAAGGGATAGGGAAGGAAATAAGTGAAACAGTTGAACAAGTATTCTGTCGGTTGAGTGGAAGAGAAGCACCATTATTTGTGTCGGATTTCGGACCTCAACCAGAGAAAGGGAAAGAGAAAAAGAGTGGGCAGAAAGAGGAAAACAGTGGAACTGGGAAAAATAATTCTGAATCTGCAGCAAAGAAGAGAAAGATGAACACAGAGGAAGAGTTTGATGAAGCTGTCTGCAAATCTAGTGACAAATCACCCTCATCGGATGATTCTGGTAAAATGCTGCCACCTAGTGTGAGAAGTCAATCCACTTCCTGAATCAACTCCGTTGTGTCTTATTCAGCTTTTAGCGAGGGTATTCTTTTCTCCCTCCCCTCTTGTTTTTTCGTAGATAGAATCTTTTTCACATATACTGGATCGACATAGTTAATACTAAAAAATTATAACTTATCCCTAGGTGTTAGCTTCTTTGAAATCTATGTAGCTGTGTCATTTACTCCTGAGCTTCCAGAACGAGCATTGCTTTGTTTATTTCTTGTCTCAATTGGAAGTAGAATAAGTTTTATAGTGGTATTGAATTAATCTCTCTTGTTTTCTTTCCTAAAGAATTTCATGATATAATTTGGAGTATAATTTTGAATTCCTATAAATTAAAAAGGAAAGTTAGACAGGTATATTCAAATCTTTTATCACATCAAATTATTTAGCCAATGAATCTAATTCAAAAATTTCTTATTCAGTTGTCATTCTCTTGTGAAGTAAAGTTCAATAGATGCGTTTAATTTTATACTAAGTTGCTCGGACTCTCCAAAATTGTTGGTGCCGTCTAATTTAACTTCAAACTGTCCATCTTTCACCCCTAGTCGAAACATATTTAGATGAGTGATGAAAATGTATTTACTAAAAGATTGAATGTTTAACGAAGGGGAATAAGGCATAGATGTGTTGTGCAGGATATTTTCTTTTTTTGTTGCTAAAACAAAGCTTTTATTGATAGCGAGTAGAAGTTACATAATAGAGGCTGAACTCGAGGTTAAAAGTAGTACAGTACAAAGAAAAGTAAAGTAAAAGTCGGATGGCTATATAAGCAGCAGTGAGCATTGTCTTCAGCAGAGGTTAGGTTCTTCCTGTGTTCAGCCACATTATTGCTCTCTCTTTGAATGTTGCTAATGTGTTGTATTGCAGCTCCGCCATTAGATGGTGAAGGCGTACATGATAATCTGTTTCAATTAGCTCAACTTTTTTACAGTAGCAAGTTGCAGTCCAAGCATTAGCGCATATAGTTCAACATATATTACCATAATGTGATATTGTGATTGCATGCAAACAACTGAATGCCCACTATGATCATGAAGGGGTACATGTAGGTGCATTTGATTTTTGATTTTTGTCTGAGAGGGAAAAAAGAAGACAGTAAAATGCAGAAATTTCAAATATATGTGTGTAAAGAAGAGGAAAGCAGCCAACTTGGATTGTTTTTAGTCTTGTTTATACAGCCATTTCAGAATAAATTCCTATACATATTGAATGAAAATCTGAATCTCTTCTCATCTTAGTCTTTCCTTCTTTCCTTCCACCGCTGGATCTGCAACATGAGTGCATGTGTTGTCTCTTTGCATGGTCTTGACTAACTCTTTTCTCGTAGTTAACTTTTGAGGTTGAGTTAGCAAATGCTTTCGGGGGCATTTGCCCAAATGGCCAGTTTTATCTGCCAGCAGGAAAAAAGGAAAAATGATTGAAATATTTTGAATTTAGAAATTCAGGCATTGAGTTCACAGTAATAGGAAAGAAGTTATCTTTATCTCAAAAAAGGGAATATTTGCATACAATTCACTTTGAATGCAGCTATTCATTTATTTAAATCAACGATGTACTACATTGATCATGGTCCAAAGCAAGCCAATATATTTTTCCTACTATGCCTAAAATTATGAGTCTATTAAATTAAATGTGATTTCTCACTTGGAATACTCACAAACCATTAGTTGAGAGTTGAGATGTACGGCCATCTTTCTTTAATAGCAACATGGTGAATTTAATTGTTGAGATTCATATGGGTGTACGAGAATTGATTATAATATGTTTAAATGTTGTAGTCAAATTAACGATACGTAAAATGCAGTAAAATACTAATCTTATGATTTCTAGTAGGATTACTTTCACGTATAACAAATATAAAATTTATATTTATATGTTACTGTAAAATTTACATAATTATGCTTTATAGCAAATATCTATACGTATAATTCGCTTTACATATATAATTGAAGACCGTCTATAAAACGAAAAATAGAAAGAGACTTGGGAAGAAAATTGTATAAAAGAAGGTGTATAAAACGAATTGTATAATTATAAGTGTATAGGACGATTATATACAATTTGAATTTGTATGAAATGAGTAAGAGAAATAGGCAAAAGAGACTTGAGCATGGAATATACAATTGAATAGAATTGTATAAAACGAAAAAAATGGAAATTATTTACAATTTGAATTTATATAAAACGAGAATATGAGGGAGAGAGGGACTGACAAACAGTTTGCTATGGGATACAAATAAATCAAATGATAGCTACTATATTTATTTTATATTATTAGTTTGTCATTTTATACCATTATTCCTTTTTAATAAAATTAAAGTGTAATTTCTTAATTTTACGGATAAACATGAGTAACTCAATTTCTAAAGTAAACCGATGGCTCACGGGTTGAGTCACCTTCCCCGGTCCCGCACACAGAACCGCAAATTTCATTTACCGGTTTTTTACCCTGATAAGCGGTTTTCCCGTAAACCGGGAGCGCTTTAACGTGGGGACACCAAAATGGTACTTGTGGGTCCACATTTCTCCAGGATATGTGGCGATTCGACCGCACTCTGACAATTTCACGTGATATCCACGCGCTTCATCCTTCCAATATATTTTGTTGTGACTTGCATGGCACCAGAACCCAATGCTCCCTATCTCATCCCCACCTGTCTTTTCCTTTTTCTCCATTTGCTCATTCTCTGTCTGCTTCATCCATTGCACTAAATGAAGGCAACTGATTTTGGACCATTTGTACAAACAAAAATACTTCCACATTTTTTAGACTTGTTAAATTATGTTAATGACTTACCAATAAAATTGTCAAGTAAACTACAGTGATTGGGGTGTGATAGGCACGTAACTAGAAGGAGAGTGGGTAAGATAATTTTATACTATATGATGATTTAATTTAATATTAGTATATGATTTTTTTTCTTTTTTATACAATAATAAAAGGTGGCTGTGCATCCCCTTATTCCAAGAATATGGAAAACTGGTTTCCAATGAAAACTTATACTGCTAATCTTTATTTTTGAGGCAAACCACTGCGCCTCTGACATCGTCTTAAAATAAAAACCAGGGCTTTTTATTTTATATTATAGTAAGTCTCAATTGATTTCCCTTACTCATAATTAATAAATCTCCTCTATATGTTAACAAAATTAGTGATCAATTAAAAATGCGTATGAGTTGCAATGGTTGTAGAGTTCTTCGTAAAGGTTGCAGCGAAAGTTGTAGCATTAGGCCTTGTCTTCAATGGATCAAAACCCCTGATTCTCAGTCCAACGCCACTGTTTTTCTGGCAAAGTTTTACGGCCGTGCTGGTCTTATGAATCTCATTAACGCTGGCCCTGATCATCTTCGTCCTGGTAAACTCAATTTCAATTGTATTATTATTCAAGTGCATGTCTATGTACAATTTTGTATTGACATTTTTTTTTGCATTTTAATTTGCAGCGATATTTAGGTCATTGCTTTATGAGGCTTGTGGAAGAATAGTGAACCCGATTTATGGATCGGTAGGGTTGTTATGGTCAGGGAATTGGCAGCTTTGTCAAAATGCTGTGGAGGCGGTACTCAAAGGAACTCCAATTACTCCCATAGCTTCTGAAATTGCCGTAAACAACAACGGTCCTCCTTTGAAATTGCCTTACGATATTAGGCATATTAACAAAGATGAAAACTCTACCAAGTCCAGCGAGCTGCATCGGGTCAGGACCCGATGTCGATTCAAGCGCGCAGGTGCTAACACAAAAGCGACAAAATCGAATCCGGTATGTTCCGGGTCGGGTGATGAATTGGCCCATGAGAAAATGAACGGGTCTACGAGCCATGAGTCTTCGTTGAGTCACCAGTCTGAAGAAGAAGCTGCGGCGGCGGCGGCGGTGGCTCTGAATGTGGAATGCGATAGCTCGGGAATGGCTGAAGTAGAAGATTCAGCTAAAGAAGTCGAATTGGAACTGACTTTAGGTTTTTCGTCTTTAGGAACTGTTGACAGTAAACCGAAGGAAACTAAACGGAATAAAGATGTTCAGTTGGTGAACGGCGCCGGCGAATGTAAAATAAAGCTTGGACTTCATTGATTAGTTTAGTACGAGTAGTTAATTTTATGTTTGTTTACTTTTTTGCCCTCTAAATCAGTACAAATATAAAGTTATATAGTAGCAGAAGAAAATTTTTCTTTCAAATATTATTCTTAATTGTTAGAGAAAGCTTGTTAATTAATTATTAAAGTTTCGGAGGATACAAATAATTACTCTTAGTAATTTATCATCATGTTCAGTTGGTTAAAATTATTTGGGAACGGAGAAGTGGAGAAGCAAGCTAACAAGGATGCAAAACATTTTCACTTTCTAGGTATCTCTGTGACGATTTCTATAATGTTTAGATTAAAAATTCTGAAATGTTATCGATGATTTAATTCAAAAATAATGTAACTAAGCAAATATCTAGTTTTTGAAACGGATATGTTGATGATAATGGATGAGGCATACTGATTAGTTCCTTGACCTGTTGCAAGGAACTTGAATAATCGTTGAAAGAAAATAGTAGGTGTTTGAATTGACTTAAAAGTCAGTTTTATCTATGACATTGTTCTACACTTCCCCTGTCCTAGTAGCTGTTTTCTTTTTGACTACAACTTTCTTTGTGAGTTTGTAGGTGGCACAGAATATTATTCCTTATTTCATATGATCTTATACATGCATTATTCTTTCTTTTGGGGGAACATAGTGGCATACCTAATACATTTGTGTTGTAGTTTATGTTTGTATATGTGATGCACTTGCTCTCTGATTCCATTTTCATGTTGGAGCGAGTGCTTCTCTCTGATTAGCAGGAAAAAAATTAAACAAGAGAAATGTCATGGATCGGAATAAGAAAAGTTTAAATGTCATGACTCAAGGTTCATATTTGTTGGCAACCTTTATCATAATATACTCAAGGTTCGTATCCATTGACTCTTTGTTTCGATAGTCAGTTTGAAAAATTTAATTAAATACACTGGATTAGATTAATTTCTTTTAAGTAATTTACATTTGCTATCGTCATGAATTTACTCTAGCTGGCCATATTACTCATATCTCAAATATGGAAAGTTACTACGTGAGACTCGAAGCCGGGGATCTGGCAGTTTACACCACATCTTGGGCGCACTTGTAACAAAAAAAGAGACAGCTTCACAACGTCAAAACTAGCTAGCTCCTACCTTTCCTTAACACTGGGCGCAGCCCATGGCTATTTACTGATTGGGCCTAAAAAATGAGGTAGTAAGGCTAATGGCAGGGTTCGAAGTTAATATTGGAAATTGGCAGTATGAGTAACAACGACAATTCAAATTAAATGTCCATAACCATATGTGGGGTTAAATTATCCATAGCAAACTGTTGCTATTTCACCTCTGTTCCTGGTGAATCTCTATCACCATTCTCGGCAGTCTCTCCCTCGCCTCTCTCGCTTTTGTACAAACACAAATGTATAAAATGTGTTTGTATAAAGCTAGAGAAATTTATATATATATACATACACATATATTTTCATTCCCCTCTCTCAGATCTCACCACCAGTCTCACTAGTCTCTCTCACTTTATACAAACACACATGTATACATTGTGTTTGTGTTTGTATAAACTGAGAGAAAACTGTATACACAATTACAAATACATATATTTTCATCCTATACACTTAAGATTATACAATTCTCTGCCCATTTTTCTTTTGTCTTTCTATATTTTCTCGCTTTATACAAACACAAACTATACAATCGATTCTTTTGTATATGTATATTGAAACCAATCATACAATTGCCTCTTTTGTATATATGAATAGCGAAATATACATATTAATAGCCATAGCAAACATAAAGTTTGCTATAAAGCGTAATCACGCAAACTATAGTTATTACATATGAATATGATTTTTGTGTTTGCATATGTGAAGGTTACTCTTTATTATACACTTGTTTAGCTTTTCATTTTGCAAGTATTCATCTCCAGAGTACTCTTGTTATTTGTTTTGGATATCTAGAATTTCGTGCATTCACCGTATTCCCGTTCTTTCATTTCCTTGTTTTTCTGCTGCTGTGATAAAGGATTTTAAATATAATGCCTTGTGCTGCACTATATTACCATATTGCGTAGTTAAATTGACAGAATGATTTAAAATATCTTTACTGAAAATTGAAACTGAAATTTACTGGTGTGCGTTCAATCCACCACGTTATTGATCACTAAGGCACACTCTTGGATGCACAGAAACTTTATTATAAACCTTTTCAAGTCAATCCTATATTGCTCCAACAATCTCCAACACCTTGAAATTATATAAAAGAATTACTATGAGCTCAGGCATGCACTTGTATCACATATTTAACTTCAGAAGCGGAGCTAAGTGAGGGTCATAGGTTCAGACGAATTTATTAGCTTTTTCGTAGACCTTGTATCTATACTAGAAAATCAACTAAATATATATGTATATTAATTTGTGAATCCCTAACAAAATTGATTGATAGTTCTAAAGAAAATTTAGAACCCCAAACTCTTAATCCTGGCTCCAACTGGTTCCACTAATTTTAAAATTTCCAGTGTATCACTATGTATTTAAGTCAAAAACACATGATTTTTCTAAGTTCTCCATGATTATCACAGAATGTATCGGGACGTGGTTGAAAACAGAAGTGGGCACACTGGTGCATGATTCCTGCCCTTTTCTTTAAGAGTCATAACTTCCTTTGGTGAAGCATTGTTGTGTGTGTTAGACTGTTGACATACTACTTTTTTGAGTGGTCTGGTTTTGCCAAACTTGTACACTACTTATTGCGTGTTACACATGATCTCTCTTAGTACAAAAAAAGAGCTGTTTTTTATAGCCTCGTATCTTATATAATATACATAATCTAGTCGTAATCCTATCTTGTAGGCCAAATCTAAACAAAATGGTCTTAATAGCATTACTATTATTATGCCAGCATTTATTTTGATAAATTTCACGATATACGAAGTGTTTAATTTCCTGTTCACAATTTTTATCATATGCTAGCTCCACCCATATATTAGTGCTCTTACCCACTTGTCCACTCTATCTAATCTAATCTCCAGAGAGATTAAAAATGGGTGGGTAGCTCTATTTAGGAAAAGGTTCAATTACCATCTATCCCCCCAAAAAAAACTAGTCTACCTGATTAGACGTAGGTAATAATCATTAACATAAGTACTGAAAATATCCATGATCTTGACGTGAATTATTTGTTTCATCTTTAAATTATTGAGAGTATTAATAATATCCTTCTTACTTGACTAACTTAACTTCAATTATACACCCATGATCTGCCTCATGCATGGCATAATAGGTGGATTCAAACTCTCGTAGGAGCGTGGGAGTGCTCTTAATAAAAAGCCGAATGAAGCTGTTTTTTGAAAACATCGTAGCGGACACACAGAGGCGCTGTGGAACAAGGGACGAAGGTCCTCATGAGTAGCAAGTATGGGGCGGATGTTAGGGATACTCTCATCCAGTGAGAGACTGTGTCAATTCCATCTGCTAAACTTCTGCCTTTCCGCCGAATGCTGTTTATCTTTTCGTTTCATCTTTATTTCCCTCGCTGGTCAAATGAGTTTTCATGTTAAGACATGTGTCGCGTGTGTCATCTATTCCCGTGGGAGAAGTTTTATAACTACACAAGTTCTACCGCGCACTAACTTTAGAAAGGGTTTTCATATATTATCTAAATGAAGTTCTGTTCGGTAATCAATCGCTGTGACATACCGCCTGAACCAGTTCGAACCCGAGGTTTATCGTATGTTGAAGCTTCTCTTTCTGGCGTTATATGGGACTGTCTATTTTGGTAACGCTTTAATAATTATCTACTCCTCGCCTATCTTTAGCCAATCTTACCTTTTAAACCCTCTCCTAAACATCTTTGAAACAAATGTTATAGTCGTAATCAATACATGCCACCTTTCGCTGGGACGATGTGTCCTGACAGCAGGTTCCCTATAAACTCATTGCCCACGCTGTCCTTTTGCGATGTCTACGAGGGTCCCCAACAATATTCCCTTCACGTCTCCCCAGGCGTGCGACTCTTTGACTCACCCTAGTGTTACAACATAAGGATAAGTTTTCGTTGGATCGCTACCTTTCTGTCCTTCTCCCCCTGAACCTTTGAGTCTTCCGTACTTTCTGTTGCATCGTGCTGCACCCCAGTTCGACCGCAGTTAACTTCACTGTTGCTAATCTGATCTATTACACAAACCAAATGCACTACTGCGCTCGGAACTCCTTCATCGAGCACGACAAATCCTCTTGGTTTTGCTCTTATGCTGGCTTAAGTTAACTAAGGTGTACGGCAGCCTTATTTTGCCATGCGTCGTCTTCTTATCCAGTATATATAGTTAGCCTAAATTCTGGTATAACTACATCCATAACTGCTGGAGTTGCGATAAGTTCGTGCCACTTTGGTTTTGTGCGACATTGAATCCATCCCTCACTTACTGTTCCAAGTTGCATCCTGTTTGTGATATCTATTCATATTTCGCAACTCGATATTGAGGTATATGCCAAATAATGAGAATCCAGCTATACTCCAAACAACTTATGCATACATTTATCGTAACTCCTTATTCGCACTTCAAACTTTATAAGTTTCGATACTATACTTATTGCCTACATAATTCTGTTAACACCCATCTCCATATTATTCTGTTGACAATGTTCCTTGTCCTTTCTAGTGTTATCAATGTTATCTCATAGCCGCTGTCGTACTGCTAACCACCTTAATATCAGCCCTGTCAGCCTTTTTACATGTCCTTGTCTTCATCGTATTTCCAAACCTCCCTCTGTTTGCCTGTTCGGTCCCTTTTGCTGTTTTGTTTACACGCCACCAGCTTTGGTGATCTCGCTTCATAAAACTCCACATTACCACACATTTTGTTGTGTCAACACTACACTCCAATCGTTTTAGCCCTGTGCCAGTCACTTTTGTGTATCGTTCGCGGTCGCTACGTGTCCATGGATCTATGTTTGCAGCAAATTGGTGTTACATCTTTGATGTTATAGCTATTGTAAACAACTTAGACAAACTGGCGGTTCAGCTTCCTCCTGTGAATATACTGATTTACCTGCCTCCTCGTTAATTCGTCACGTACGTACAACTTCCTAGTGCGGCTCTCTCTCTGGCCCCTTCACATACTGTACACACACAGTGCATACTTCCCGCATGTTAATCTATCTTTTCCTTGGTCATTTCACAGCGGCGTCTACAGCGGTGTTAGTCTTGGTTTCTTGGCATCTCGTTCACAGTCACAGACGATCCAGCTTAATCTTGTGTTGTTGAGTTCCATACATCAACGTTGCACCTCACTATTTTCATTTACTAGCTCCCCAAACCACCTATCTTCAAGATCGTTTGACTCACTTATTTACTTCGTTAGGGCAAAGTGGAATCAGACTTGACCTAGACTGCGTTTTTACGTACACCCCTTCCAGACTCTGATCACCTTACCATTCAGAGTATCTATTTCCTTTAGTCGGTACCTAGCGGCGCACAGCCTTTGTAGTCCTTTATTGTGAAGTTTAGGCATATCAAAAGGAACTCAAGTTTTGTTATTTGTGGTTTGTTTAGGAGGCGTATATTGTCGGTCTATTACAGTATGTCATAAATCACAATTACCCTTGGCATCATGATGTCCACCTTATTAAGTGGATTTTCGACATCTATATATTTAGTGTGTGTCTGACTTTTGAACCCTGGTTAAAACTAATAAGCTGAATGATGAAAATTTATGTGAGCACTATTGGATAGTAGAATACAGAATTTATAAGTGAAAACGTGAAATTTTATTTTTTTTTACATACAAATATATTTAATCAATCTGTAAAATGGTATTAAGACCTGATAACTCAAACTAGCTACCGATTGACCCCTCACATTTGGTTTAAATATTCATGGCCGTCCGCTGAAAACTATTGGTAGATAGTGATGTTTTCCAAATTCTGGTCTAATGTTTTCCATTTGAATAATAAAAGACAAGACCATCATCACAGAACCCCGAGTGGACAAACCTTTTGTTGGCAGAATATATTTCCATTTTCGTTTGTGGCTATCGACTCGATATGTTGTGTTCGTTAAAATTATGTATTATACAGTGTATGTGTTGATTATTTTATTTTATTTTTTTGTATAAAATTTCTCATAACTTATAAATACATCAATTATATAAATTTTAAAATTACAAGCAAAATGTTTTATTTAGTATGCTAACATGGTCTTATTATTAATGCAAGAGTTAATACACGATTAATTTATTTCGTAATCAATTATCAAACGATTAGAAAGGAAACAGAGAAGGGGTAAAAATAAATCAGAATTGGGCGTTTACCTATTTCTCAGGTGAAAATATTCTCTAGAGTTTTTATCTTAGAAAAAACTATTTTAATTTGTGTCTTTATTGATAGATTAGGATCGCTAATTAATTAAGGGTTCGTTATCTTATTGTTTACCAAAAAAGCCTATTTTTAGAAGCATTTATATTTTTGGTGTGTCCTGACCTTCCTGTCCAATAAGAGTAATCGTTCAATTGCATTAGTCAACTGGTTTATGAGTGCCTTAGGACCTCGTTGACTTGCATCTTTTTTTATTTTTTTTAATTTGAAAATTAGCAAATGATCATTAGAAACAGAATGTGCAATTTTATTATGATATATATTTATCCTAATTATTTTAATTATACGATACCAATATTTAAATATATTTCATGCCTTTTTTATAAAAAAAAATACATTTAAATTATATATATTTATCGTAAAAATTAAGCTTAACTTCAATTTTTAATAAAATTTTGATTTTTTTTTTAAATTTTCATGATCAAACGTTTATTTAATCTCAATTTAAAAATAAATAAGAGGTCAATGTCAAGGATCTCCTCACGTATTGCATGGGGATTTTTCGTTTTGATTAAATCAATTACTAGTTTGACTTGCTCATAGTGATTGGCATGATTTGTCGGTCGTCCAAACGCTTAAATTAAATCAATTTATCAGTCGTCCAAACGCTTAAATTTCGTTTTGATTAAATCAATTTATCAGTCTTTCTTTTACTCCACTGTCATATATGAAACAACCTAAATTAAATTCATATAGCTGATTTCAATTTGTTTACTGCTATTATTATTGTATACCTGATTAATTAACTTTTATCAATTAAATTATTTTTAAAATATGCCAAAATGGAGGAGACTATATCTTTAAACCACAGAAGGATGTCGGACACTAATTTATCATTGACTTCTATATCGAACTAAACAACTTTCAGTGCGATTTATTTATATCTTGTACTTTTTTTGTCTTTGAACTTATTATTTCAATGAAATGAAAAGTTAAAAAAAAAACTGCCTCCAATGCTATTTGTATTATTTATAGCATTTAGAAGTTACAGAAACACAATAATTGACATCTTGTCATACATACTACAAGTACATACTATACAAACTTACCATGATTGCCTTTTAAAGAGTTCTTCTTTAATTTTCACGTGATAAAAAAATATCAAGTAATTTCTTTTTATTTATTTTATTTTGATGAGCAAAATTTATATTATATTTATTAAATTTAGAAAACAATCCAACACCACGAATAACAAAATTTAATTTAAAAATCTCAATCTCAATCTCCAGTCGGAAACTTTTGGGAAGCTCATCATCCTTTTTTAAGCAAAGTAAATATAAATGTGATGACATTAAAGAAGGTAAATCTTGATTGACCAATGGGTATTGCCACTAGTTAATAATAAGATCAATTTTTTTTCATATCGCACTTATTGCCGCCATGTGAGTCCAGACACATTAGTACTCTAGACTAGATTGAGTGGATTTTGGTAAGATTTCCACTCATTAATTATCTCAATACACTTTACAAGAGTATGTTTGTCAATTTCAAATATTCAATGCTCTTCCCTACTGTTAACCAAATCTTTAATTAGCAAAAAATCATTATTAAATAAGTCGATGTTAGGTCAACTACTACATAACAGTTACTCCCATTTGTCCTCTTTACCATATATATAACCCCCCCCCCCATCGAAAAAGTTATTTAATACCACGTTTTATTAATATAAAATTAAGAGATAACTAATCTTTTATGTTTGTTTTACCTTTTGTATTAACTATTATTCATTAGTATCTACATTTCTCAAAGCATTTTTATATTCAAGAAGTGTACTAAATAATAGTATCTTTATTATTTATTATTTTTTTAGCAAACTAATGTCAAATTAATAATGGATACCTTATTATTAAAATACCAGAGCAATGGAAATATTTTTTTTTTTACGTTGCTTTTAGATGGGATATTGGGGGTCCCCTAAAAGTAAAAGTTTTAAACAATGAATTTGTAGATAATCTCCAGCTCCCCCATATATATATATATATATTTCATTATAAATTTTCGATGAAGCCGTGTAACACTTCGCTCTTGCTGAAAAAAGGTTCGGATCTTACTAATTGAGAAAGATAAAAGAAAAATAAAAAGAATAAGATATCAGTCATGTAAATTTCGTCAAAAAGAAATTCAAATTGAATTCTAATAATATTTATATTTTCAATTCAACTATATTACATAATAATAACAAGTTAGATATGGTGGACCAATCATTTATAAGTCGTCTTGAGTACAATAAAAATACTTTTAACGACCATTAAATATTTTCATTAATAACGAGGCTCCAATCTTTAGCGGCATTAAGTTAAGTCCCCATTAACATTCATATCCCTTATAAGCTTTCAGGACATCTAACAACGAGTGACAATATTACTAAAATACAATTTAAAGATACTTAACAATTCTTTAACCGCGGCTAGATGATCATTTTGTTTTGTAGTGTATATGGTCACACTTAACTTTACATTTATGCAGAAAATTGGAAGATAAAGGTTAGAGAATTTCAAGTCACGATTTTTTGTCAAAAGGCAAGATTTTCTTTAGAATTAAGCATATTATAATGGAGAAAAAACCATTCATCATTACTATCAACACCCCCCCCCCCCCCTAAAAAAAATAATTAGTAGCAGTATTAAAAAATAATTTAAGTTATGGGAGCAAGGCTTGGTGGAGGCGGAAGGTGGTTTAAAGTGAAGATGATGGGTGGAGCACAAATCTTAAAAATTAAGCATGAGTTGAAACATATTTAATCAAGGGATTTGTCAATAAGGGCCCTAGTTTGACTCCAAAATTAGCTGTCTAATCATGGGATTAGGGATGAGAATTAGACTTAACAAAGTATTAATTTAATTTGAAGAGTCAAAACCATTGAGTCTTTTTGGCTCATTCGGTATATTATATATATCATCTTTGTGATCTTCTCCACCTATCTCTTTTCTCTTTCCCTAAAAAAGAACTAAAATTGAAAGGAATGATAAAATTTAGGAAATTTTAGTAATGACAGACTTTATTTTGTTGGTTTCAGAATATTATTTGGCTCCATTCTAAGCTTAATAGTCATAATTACATTTTCATTGGATTATTGCTTTAAAAATAGGTCTCACAAAATCTTTTCACAATACCTATCGTGACCACACATACAATTTCATTTTCTAAATAATCATTTTTTTTTTCAAAAATAATTATTGTTTAGTGGAGTGGGTGAAGATGAAGGGGCTACTTTCCTAGAGATTCTCGGTTTTTTAGAATAACAATAAATCAACAATTAGATATAATATAAAATCACAATCTCATAGTATAAGGTAAAATAAGTGAAGAAAGAAAAGAAGTCAGTTTTTAAAAAAAAATGACAAGAGGGGAGTTGTTTCGAGTTGTTGTAGCCATCAAGTTGTACAAGCACACTCGTTGCAAAGAAGAATAAAATAAACTGGCGTCTTAATTTGTTGTATCATCTAATCTACGATAAAAAAATGTCTATGAATGTGCGTGCATTACCTCATTTAATTATTAATTTTATAGAAATTTTTAAAAATAGTCCTTTTACTCTTTGTTTTCATTCTCTTGTCTTTTTAACTTTTTCTTAGTATAATGTATTCTTATCCGTAGTAAAATCATTAATTTTATATATGTATTTTTACCAAATAAACATTTGTGATGTCCGAGATCAATTCGGTGTATAATTTATATGGTTGAAATCATTTTTTTATCAAGGATAAAAACATATATTTAAATTAATTGATTTTTAATTGTGAGTGCTTACTATTTTTATTAGATATCCCTCGAGTTATGATTCTAGGACATACTGGAGCACATCTTATTGAGTTTCTTAGTTCCTATCTTCGCTGATTTTCTACATAGATGACTTTAAATTTTGCCAATGAACTCTAATAGGCAGCTCTGGACTGATCAAACGAGAAAACAAAATAATTACAAGGATTCCATGTTTTACTAATGGCCTCAGGCATCTATACCCATTAATCTTTGTCTGGCCCTAAACAGCCTTTCCCATGCTACATATTTGACCTGCCACCTTTAGGCTCAATTTTTTTCGTTTTATTTATTTAGTCTTATTCTTTAGCTACCTTCAAATGATACTCAAATATTCAAAGTGGGACGCGCTTTATTAACTCAACATTCAAGATAATCTTTCAGACGTAACGATTTCCTTTTTAGGAGAAGAAGTCACCTTTTGGTGTGTACTAAACGGTGTGACTATTCATATGTAAATACCAATTATATTTTCAAAAAATATAAATTGATCTTTTTAATACAATATTAGTATAAAACTTATTTATCATATCATTCTCAAATTAATATTACTGAAAGGGTAAGGCAGAGTGCTGGGTTGGTACTGATCATTTTGAATTAAAGGTAACGACCGGGGAGTGTCGTGAGGTAGACGTAATACTTTGTTCTATGAATGGATGAAGATGAGATTATCGAGAAGTCATTTTTTTCATTTTAGAGGATTTATTATTTTATAAAAAATATCTTCCGGATTTGCGTAGATTTTCTGTTCCTATTTTATTTCAATTTTTGTCTCTTGTAAAATATTTTTTCATTAATATATTATTTTTATATTATAGTATCCCAAAAAATATAATGATTAAAGCATGATTATAATTTCTAAGGGATTTATGGTTAATTAGGCATATGTTTGATTTTTACTAAAAAAAATATATTATATACTAATCTATTTAAAAAGTAAAAAATTTAAAATATACTAATTCATTTGAAAAACAAAACGTGCAAATTTTTAGATGAAAAAAGTCTTACAATTTACAAAGCTTTTTATTTTACTTTTTTGACTTAAGGAAACTCTGTTAAAAAATAATCCAAGTTGATCATTAATTTTCAGTTAACAAGCGCGTGTCATATGTTAAAAAAGCCTTTGAGTTGGGCAAAGGAAAAAGTCATATATATTCGAGGAAGAAAATCTGAATAAAGGTATCAAAGGGAAGAGGAAAACCTTTTTAACAATAATAAACTACTTTTGTATTGTGATCACTTAATTAAATATATTTCTGAGTGCTTATCTAAAAATAAAATAGCCTCATCAACTTAATCATATCTTCCTTGTCTAACTTCTTATTCTAATCATTAATCTCCCAAACTCAATCTTTTTTGAACCCCCACATTAATTGATCTTAATCGACTCAAAAGAATATTCACAATAATCTCTATCTCTTCTAGCTCTTCCCTTAAATCTTTGTTGAAAATAAAAATAGTACAAGCATAGCCTACTTAAGTTATCAAAAAGACAAAATAAAAACGATTATATGCTTCAATTTCATATAAATTAAGATAAATTATAGATATATATAAAATCATCATTGAATTTGTCCGTTTATTTAAACTCATCTCAATCTGATCTTACATAATAAAGCTACTCATATCATTGGTACTATTCTCCAACATCCTCCTCAAAAACTCTTCTTAAGCAAAAAAATAAAATAAAATATTTTGGCAAAAAAGAGGAAACTAATCCTCTAAAAACCAAAAATTAATTTCTCTAAGTAGTCAAAGGTGTTAATTTGACTTGAACCCCATATTTAGGCTTAATTGTGAGGACAATTACAGGTGCATGACGATAATTCTCCGAAATAGTGAATCGAAATTTCGATATTAACATTGCTAATATAATCTTAGCTTCCATTAGGGCAAATGATTGTCCAACACAATTCCGAGGACCGGCGGCGAACGGAAGAAAATTCCGTCCCATCCAGTAATGCTTATAGGCAAACGATCAGGGCCAAATTTCATTTTGCATCTTTTCCCCAAATTTCTTCACTGTGATGTATGGCAAGTACTGGAATCCATATTGATAATCCTTTTGGTATATTAAGATCACCTAATTTGAAATCCTCAAATGCCATTCTTGGTAGTACAGTAGCTGGTGGATATAGTCGTAACGACTCGTTAATTATCATGCTCAACTGCAAAAAAATAAAAATTATTTATACTATCAATATATATAAAATTATATTGCGAAAGAAGAAGAAGGAGCCAAAATGGCCTTATGAATATTTAAATCATTCTATTTTCAGTGATTGAACTTTATAATTTACCAAAATATTGCCCCAATGGCAGCAAAGTTGTCAGTAGAATCTAAAAATCAGTGGAATTTATTGACAAGACAAGTTCGAAGTTGACAGACCGACCATTAAATAATGATAATAAGTAGTTTTTATTTCTTCTTATTTCCCCCAACTAAATAACTAATTTTACTAAATAAGAAATAAAAAATAAATCTCAAAATGTGGAATCCTTGAAAAAAAATAATAATCCAATTAAAAAAAAATTAGCTCATTAAGTGACAATAGACTATTTGGGGATTTTTGCTACTTACCAAACAGACTATTCTCGTTTTCTTTTAAGTTATTTTTTTTTAAGATTAAAATTACTATAGACACTTACCAGAGTAAGTTTTGGAAGGTGATCAACATTAGGTGAATCTCCTTTGCAAACGTTGGTTTAATTTCCTCTTGACGAACTTTAATTCCTGCCAAGAGGGATTAAATTGCGACAACATAACCGGCCAATTAACAAAGGGCAGTGGTTTCATTCCAGCAAGAAAAAAGTCTTGCACTCATCCATAATAAGCTGCAAATTCAAGCTGAATCCATTGTTTGATCTTTTCTTTTGCATCTCATTTAGTAACATTCCTAATAAATCATTCCCATAGGAACTGCTTCGTCCAATTTCTACACCATCTTTTCGACTTTGTATTATCTCCATTAGTAGCCTCTCCACTTCCATTTTTAATGTCTTTATGTCTCTGTTATATTTACTCGGAAAAAACCTGTACAAAAAAAAGAATTAATATGAATCTAAACGCCAAAATTATGAGTTCAAAATTTAAATTTTTTCAAAAAGTTTAATAATGTTGAGTTAAATAAAACAGTGCAATCCGCCAATGTATATATCACATTAATGAGATTACGCGAAAACAGAATCGTACCAGTCAATTCCAAGAATCGAAATTGAATTTTCGGCTTTTTCTTAATCTTTTAAGTAACATTTTAAAATGTTTTGGAATTAATTAATTTTAAAAAGGAAAGTGGGCATATTCTATCTAATAAACAAATCTTATATTTATCAGTATCCGTAGGATAGGATAGAGACTATGACAACAATTGTAACAATCGCGTATTATAATGAGTTCCAAAAATTTACCTGCTTCCAGGAAAGCACAAGTGTCGACTAGCTTGCGCGCACTTTTTCTGTAGAATGGTTAATAAATGGAATATTTGTTTTCCCTTCTCATAGCTACTATCAAACTCTGTTCTCGAAATTATTTCAGCAGTGAGTCGAGTCATGTACTCTCCGATCTCGAACTCCATTTGACCTGATTTGACCGCATTTTCGAGTGATTGGAGCAACCCACTAGTACATTCCACCATATATCCCGCATAACTCTGCCCATGTATAAATATAAATCAATCTATCCATATGATTGTCATGTAGAAACAGGGTAAAAAATATATATATTTAGTACCTTTAATTTATCTCCGATGAAAGCAGGAGCAACAATGTGGCGTTGATGGTACCAATCGTCGCCGTTAGCCATCAAAAGTCCGCGCCCGATAAAATGTTTAGAACCTTGTTGTTGTAACCATGATTTTCCAGAAACAGTGCTATACTTTGAAAAAAGTTCTTTGATTAAATCTGCTTCTGATAAGCACATTCTCGGCTCTGTCCCGTTCCAAAAAATGAATCTTTTCCCTATAAATTAAATTTTCAACTAAGTATAATCATTATTTTTAAAACGGACTAAAAATAAAAGAGCGTTTACCAATCCATACCATAAATCTTAGACCAAGCGACATAATGGGGCAAAAGGCGAGCGACGATATCATGGTGAATAGAATCCATGTCATTTGAGGTTGATTTGGAGACAAGAGAAGTCATATCAAAGATATTTCCAACAAGAAATCGAGGTCTAGGACCACACACACCTTGTTTTTTCATAATTTTAGTGATACGCGGAGGTAAAGGTAGAGGGAGGCAGGAGAGGAAGAGAAATGAGGTGGGATCAGGGGCAAAGTGAGTGAACGGGGGCGAGATCTTGTGACTCGCCCTCTTAAATGATAGAGTTGTCGTAGGCATTTTTAGTGACATCAAAATGATGCAAATCAAAAGTATCACTGCCATCATACCCATGATGGTTACTTTTAGTATACAACTATCACTCTTGTTCCAATGGAAAGAGAAAAAAAAGTTATAAAACTCACTAAGGTTTTTGTGTGTTTGACGTCTTTTGTGAGATTTTGATGCAAATGATGGCTATTTTTAGTGTACAACTATCACTCTTGTTCATGGAGAGAGAGAAAATAGTACAAAACTCACTCAGGTTTGTGTCTTTGATGCCAATGAGATTTTGAGGGCTATTTATAGGATGGAAAAAAATATTGGCCAATCATTAATTTCTACAAGTTATTTTGGACATGAATTAAAGTAAAGACCTTTTTTTTTTTTTTACAGAAAAACAATAGTTGACATTTTGTCATACATAGTACATACGGAGGGCGGATCTATTTGAGATCAGGGTTTTACAAACATTCAATAAGATAAAAGGACTGTTATTTTTAATTTTGAATTTATCATTCAGGTTATTTATTTTTATTTTATAAATAAATCGCTCAAATGTTGGCCTATAGTAATAATTGTCTTTTAAGATATTATGTGATCAAGATGACTAAAATTCAAATTTTTTTTATTTGCTTTTTTCGAACTAAATATTTTATTGCTAACTTGAAGAACAAACTCATGTTAAAAATTTTGATCTTGTGTAAACCATCTAATAATAGAAACATATATTTTATCTCCATTAACTTTAATGTGTTGTTGGAGATTTAGTTTGGAAAAAATAAAAAAATTTTATTTTCATCCCAGCCTATTCATCTTACTTACCACAACGTCGGTGAAGATCGAAAGAACCTTTTTAATTTTTTTTTTTAAAAAAAACATTTTTTGAACTTGTGTTTTTTTCCTAAAAACTATTATTAAATTTATTCTTAATAATATTTTATTTGAACCTCATATTCATTACTCACTAAGTCATAAAAAAAAATAAACATGTATACTCAAATCAATAGATTATAATTGTGCAAGAGAATGGAGAAAAAGAAAAGGAAAAAAAAGAAGGCAAACAAAATAAATTAACTGGTTGTTGTTGAGGTTCGAATGTTAAGAATGACAAAGTCCTCAAATCGATTGTTAATGAAGATGCGTGGACTCTTATAAGTTGGGCGCATCCCTTCTCCCTTTTGAGCTACTTTTAGGTGTGAGTTAGTCTTAAGAACCTAATTTCACATCGACTCTGGTTGAAACAAGGAGGAGATCCTCTCCTTTGCCATTGAAGCTTATTTACGTTTTTTATAGTTAGTGGGTGGCAACAATAATATATATTTAATTATTATACATATATACATAAATATACAATGTTTTTTCCGAAAACACTGGAAGTGGTATCACCCCCACACGTACACCAAAATCTGCCCCGGAGTACATACTACAAGTACATACTATATAAACTTACCATAATTGCATTTAAAGAGTTCTTTAATTTACGAAAAAAATAATTCGTGATTTCTTCTCATATGTATTAGTTTTGATGAACAAAATTATTTTATACTTATTATAAATAAAAGATAATATGTAAAATTAGTCCAAATTTATGCAAGTCTATCCGATCCAACATCAGATTTAATTTGAAAATCACAATTTCAATCTCTGAACGGAAATTTCTAGGAAGCTCATCATCCTTTTAAAGCAAAGCAAATAGAAATGTGATCACATTAATGAAGGTAAATTTTGATTGACCAAATTTTTTCATATCGCACTTATTGCCACTAGTTAAAGTAATAAGATCAATTTTTTGATATCGCACTTATTGCCGCCATGTGAGAGTCAACACATTAGTCTAGAATTAGATTGAGTGGATTTTGGTAAGATTTCCACTCATTAATTATCTCAATACTCTTTACAAGAGTGTATGTTTGTCAATTTTTCCTTCTGTTAAACCACATCTATGTGTACAAAGATATAATTACCTTTGTAGTGTATTAATACATTTCCCAAAAGCATTTTTAATCCGTTCAAAAAATAACATGATAATATTATTCCTATTGTTTATTATTTCTTGAGGTATGTGCTAATTATCAATAATAGAAAACTATAAACAAATGGAGTAATTAAAATATTTTTTTAACTTTGCTTAGAGGGGATGTTGGGATCTAAAAGTAAAGGTAAAATGATTTGTAGAAATCACAAACTCTCCTCTTATAATTCTTCTTTATATATATATAATAAAATTTGCAAATGAAGTCGCTCTTTTCACTCAACGTGAATTCGCTCGGCTTTGGCCACTTCAAAAAAGCCTTTCGCCTTTGTAAAGAAGGGGTTGATTCTTGCTACTTCGTAGAGATAAAAGAAAAATAAAAATAAATAAATAAGTCGAGTCATGTAAATCAGTTAAAAATAAATTTAAAATTAATTCAATTAATTTTATTTATTTCTGTTGGAATTGTGCATACATACATAGACCCAGAATACTAATGTACCCTCGTGTATACAGTTGTCCAACTACCTTCTTCCTCCGACTTCTTTAGCCACTTCCGCCGTATTCGGGAAAGCTTGCTTCGTGGCGGAGCATTTAGCAATGCCAGCAGCCTGGTGAGGGCTGGCTGTTTGAGGAC